>CM069170.1:3039624-3070345 GCA_035221665.1 Okamejei kenojei | reverse complement strand
AATAGGCGCAGGTCGTCGCTATTCGGCCCTTCCTGTCAGCACCGCATTCTTGTGATCGTGGCTGATGTCCCATTCGAATATCCGTTTGATTCCTCTAGCGCTAGAATCAATTTCTAGCTCTCTCTTTAATCCATCCGTGATTTTGGCCTGCACTGCCCTCTGTGGGATACATTAGCTATCCTCCAATCACAGGAATATCCTGAATCTATTGTACAATGGGAAAATGATCAGCATTGCGTCATATTTCTTTTGCCACCTCCCTGAGACCCTGGGATGCAGACATCAGGCCCTGGGGATATTTATCATCCTTCAGTCCTTTTTAATTCACCCGGTCTGCCTTCAAGGGACCCAATTTGACGTGCTATCTTTTTTCCTTAACATATCTGAGGAAGCTTTTAATGTCCCTTCTTTTTGATCTGGACTGCTTCCCTCCTACTTCATTTTTTTCAGCCCCGTATTGCCGTTGTGTTTCCTTCTGTTGTCCTATGAACGTTCCCAAGCCTTGGCTTCAGGCAACTCTTTGCTGTGTTATACATTTTTTCTTCTCGTTTTTTTCTATCCCTAACTTCTCTTGCGAGGCACGGTGCCTCCTACTCCCCTTGGAATCTTTCATCCTTTTTGGAATGTATTGATCTGCGTCTTCAGGATTAGGACCTGAAATTCCTGCCTTCGCTGTTAAACTGTCAATAAGTGATAGCATCCTTTTCCAGTCCTCCTTTGGCCAGCTCCTCTTCACTTTTTTTTGGGGGGCTTCATAGTCCCCTTTGGTTCACTGCATCGACGGCTCTTCCGATTTACATTCTTGATCTCAAATTGGCTGATTAAACGATTCATATTATGATCACTACCTCCACGGTTCCTTTTACCTCGAGTTCTTTGGAATCAAATCTGGTGTATTTGAACAACCTACATCCAGAATTCCCGTCTCTGGTCGGTCCATTTGCAAGCAGCTCTTTGCATCCATCTCGGAGGCACATACAAACTGTTTTCTTGGGACCTGAACCACTTGATTTTCCAAGTCTACCAGCATATTGAAATCCCCCATCACCCCAGTTGGCATTACTTGGTAACTGCCAGTTGTTACACTGCTGCAACTGACTCCCTACATGCGGGCACCTATTTGGCGGTATGTAGATCACTCTATTAGGGTTTCCTGGCCTTTACAATTCTCATCTCAATCCACAGTGATTTGCTCGCCAGTCCGTATGGTCTTCTTCGCAAGGAATGAATTCATCCCTCACAGCAGAGCAAACGCCCCTCCTCTGACCACCTGCCTGTCCTTTCTATAGGTGTTCAACCCTGAATATTAATTTCCAGGCCTGTCCTCCTGCAGCCAACTCTCAGTATTCCCCACATGTCATATCTACCAACCTCTAACTGAGGCCTCAAGCTCATCTACTTTACTTCTAATATTTCGCGAATTAATATACAATACTTTTAATTCCTTACGCATCCCACCTTTCACCACACATCCCTATTACACGTGACCATACACTCCTAGCCCTGTGAGCTTCCTTTCCGTTCATTCTGGGGTCATTAACTATCCCTTTACTCTCTTTCCCTTTAAATTCGTCCTTGACTATCCCATTTGACTCCCCCACCTCTTATTCGTGGTTAAATATCGTGTGGTGAAATCATAAGTGTAGGTAATGCTGATGCGATGTTGAAATACCATGAAGTAATGTTAATGTTCTTGTTTTCGTCTTCCAGATCCCACGGGAAGACTATCTCTAAGAGATATCATGCATTTCTCTAGAACGCGCTGTCAGTTGCATTCCAGCATCGAACACTGAGCTTCTCTCTCGCTGCTCTCCAGGATGAAAGTTAAGTTGACTGATTATCCGTTTTTTCTGCTGCCTTCCATTTTCCAGGCATTAATGATTTATTACCCGATTATAGTAGTGCTTGGAATTCTTGGTAAGTAATTGGGGGGGGCCCCCCCCCGGGATTATGTTAAGAATGTCCTTATGTGCGTTTTTTTATACTCTATTGTTGGCAGATATGTGACGTTTAGATTTCCCCTGTCCTCCAATCCATTGAATGATTACTATAGCCGTGCTTCTGAAGGGCTGAACTCAGTAATATCACGCTTCGGTCACATGTTACGTTTCGAACGGAAAATGCAACAGTTGGTTTAAATGATTTAATGTATTTCATTAATGTTCTGTTTGACTGAAAACGTCCTGCGGTCAATAAAATATTTCGTGTTTACTGTATTACTAAAAGTCATCAGCTAGACACTCCTCTTATCCGGTGACATCAGGTAATGTCTCGTCGTTTAAAGGTGCAATTGACGTCGCTTCCTATTTGCCTCTGCGCGCACATGTCAATTCTTCCCTTCCCTCCCTCTCTACCCCTTCCCCGGGCACTTTCCCCTTGCAACCGCAAGAAATGCCACACGTGTCACTTCACCTCCCCCCTCCACTCCTTTCAGGGACCCAAGTAGTCCTTCCACGTCCGACAGAGGTTCACCTGCACCTCCTCCAACCTCATCGAACTGCATCCGCTGCTCCAGATGCCAGATGATCTATATCGGTGAGACCAAGCGGAGGCTTGGCGATTGTTTCGCCGAAACACCTCCGCTCGGTCCGCAATAACCAACCCGACCTCCCGGTGGCTCAGCACTTACAACTCCCCCTCCCATTCCGTATCCGACCTGTCGGTCCTGGGCCTCCTCCACGGCCAGAGTGAGGAACACCGCAAGTTGGAGGAACAGCTCCTCATATTCCGCGTGTGGAGTCTGCATCCTCTGGGCTTGAACATTGAATGTTCTCAATTCTGTTAACGCTTCTTGTCCCCTCCCCTTCCCCACCTCTCCCTCAGCCCTCGGGCCCTGGCATTCCCTCTCTCTTCTATCTCACTCCCCACCCTAGTCGCTCTAGCTTCTCATTTTCACACCACAAACAGCTGACAATGGCTTGTTCCCTTTATCATCGATACTTTTTTGCTTATCTTTTCATTCATTGTTCTTTATCTGTCCACATCACCGTCTATATCTCTCGTTTCCCTGATCCCTGACCAGTCTGAAGAAGGGTCTCGACCCGAAACGTCGCCTATCTCCTTCGCACCTTAGATGCTGCTGCACCCGCTGAGTTTATCCAGCCTTTTGTGCACCATCGATTCTCCAGCATCTGCAGTTCCTTCTTTAACGATATATCGTGAGCCGTTCGCTTTCATCAAATACACTCTGGTTTCTGAGCAAATATGACACTGGCTGCGGTGCCGTTGGCCAGAATTTCTCCACGGCTTTACACCCAGGAGAAGGATATTATTCATCAACAATGACCAACCAGAATAATTGCTAGAATATGTCTCCATTTATTGATTTTCTGAAAGGGTAAATTGGTCCGGCCCAGGAGCCTGACTGAAGCTTGAACCCGGGATTAGATGGATAGTTTCGTTTTATAATCTACCGATGGATCTCCATAGTTGTATTATTGGTAATTTCTTCTATGTTTCTTATCATTTTTTCTTTCCTTTCTTTCTATCTAAAAATAAATAAATATATAGAAGCTGTGTTAATATGTAATTGATAAACAAGGACCCAAACTATTTTGATAGTTGGGATCCCAACTATTAACAATATGTAATTGAGAAACAAAATGTGTTTTGATTATGATATGCATATGTTTCTAATGAAAATATTTCAAAAAATCAACAAAAAACAAAACATTGCAATGCCTGCCATGGGTGGATATCCACTGTGAGCAGGACCAAACATAGTCTACTCAAGGGGGGCGCTAAACGTTTCATGTTCTCCATATTGGTCTGCCCATGACCGTGCGAAGCAGTTGCATTCTGTGGCATCTGTGACAGTAGCCACATCGCGGACGCAGGGAATCCATTGCACCGAGCAAATGGCTGAAGGAATGTCCCGTCTCTGCGTGACACTGCTCAGAATCTCAGGTGCGTGTGTGGCGGTTCCGATATCCTCATAATGTGTCTATAAACAGCAATGGGGGAAATGAGACATTTAGAAACATAGAAACATAGAAAATAGGTGAAAATTGAAAACATAGAACTCAGTATCACGTACCCGCCTTCTCTCCGTACCCCCTGATCCCTTTTGCCACAAGAGCCACATCTAACTCGCTCTTAAATACAGCCAATGAACTGGCCTCAACTACCTTCTGTGGCAGAGAATTCCAGAGATTCACCAGTCTCTGTGTGAAAAATCTTTTTCTCATCTCTGTCCAAAAATACTTCCATAGATGTCAAACAATCATCCTGCATCTAGCCTGTCCAAGCCCTTAAGAATTCTGTAAGTTTCTATAAGACTCCCCTCAATCTTCTAAATTCTAGCGAGTAAATGTACACAATTTAGAACTGGCTTGATGTTATCGAGAGTCGTATGACAAGAGCGGCGAGTGGCTGCTGAATTGAAATGATAAAGTGGAAATAATTGATTTTGTTGATTTACTGCAGGACGTTTCAGTCAAACAGAAAATAATGCAAAATTACTGCAGTTAACTGCATCGATACAGTTCGAGGCAATCTTTCAAAACTCTTTAGATTCTGGAGTAGTTCCTGAGGATTGGCGGGTAGCAAATGTAACCCCTCTTTTTAAGAAGGGAGGGAGAGAGAAAACGGGGAATTACAGACCAGTTAGTCTAACATCGGTAGTGGGGAAACTGCTAGAGTCAGTTATTAAAGATGGGATAGCAGCACATTTGGAAAGTGGTGAAATCATTGGACAAAGTCAGCATGGATTTACAAAAGGTAAATCATGTCTGACGAATCTTGTGGAATTTTTCGAGGATGTAACTAGTAGCGTGGATAAGGGAGAACCAGTGGATGTGGTATATCTGGACTTCCAGAAGGCTTTCGACAAGGTCCCACATAAGAGATTAGTATACAAACTTAAAGCATACGGTATTAGGGGTTCAGTATTGATATGGATAGAGAAACTGGCTGGCAAACAGGAAGCAAAAGAGTAGAGTAAACGGGTCCTTTTCACAATGGCAGGCAGTAACTAGTGGGGGTACCGCAGGGCTCAGTGCTGGGACCCCAGCTATTTACAATATATATTAATGATCTGGATGAGGGAATTGAAGGCAATATCTCCAAGTTTGCGGATGACACTAAGCTGGGGGGCAGTGTTCGCTGTGAGGAGGATGCTAGGAGACTGCAGGGTGACTTGGATAGGCTGGGTGAGTGGGCAAATGTTTGGCTGATGCAGTATAATGTGGATAAATGTGAGGTTATCCACTTTGGTGGCAAAAAAAACAGGAAAGCGGACTATTATTTAAATGGTGGCCGATTGGGAAAAGGGGAGATGCAGCGAGACCTGGGTGTCATGGTACACCAGTCATTGAAAGTAGGCATGCAGGTGCAGCAGGCAGTGAAAAAAACGAATGGTATGTTAGCTTTCATAGCAAAAGGATTTGAGTACAGGAGCAGGGAGGTTCTACTTCAGTTGTACAGGGTCTTGGTGAGACCACACCTGGAGTATTGCGTGCAGTTTTTGGTCTCCAAATCTGAGGAAGGACATTATTGCCATAGAGGAAGTGCAGAGAAGGTTCACCAGACTGATTCCTGGGATGTCAGGACTGTCTTATGAAGAAAGACTGGATAGACTCGGTTTATACTCTTTGGAATTTAGGAGATTAAGAGGGGATCTTATAGAAACTTACAAAATTCTTAAGGGGTTGGACAGGCTAGATGCAGGAAGATTGTTCCGATGTTGGGGAAGTCCAGGACAAGGGGTCACAGCTTAAGGATAAGGGGGAAATCCTTTAAGACCGAGATGAGAAAGACTTTCTTCACACAGAGAGTGGTGAGTCTCTGGAACTCTCTGCCACAGAGGGTAGTTGAGGCCAGTTCATTGGCTATATTTAAGAGTGAGTTGGATGTGGCCCTTGTGGCTAAGGGGATCAGAGGGTATGGAGAGAAGGCAGGTACGGGATACTGAGTTGGATGATCAGCCATGATCATATTGAATGGCGGTGCAGGCTCGAAGGGCTGAATGGCCTACTCCTGCACCTAATTTCTATGTTTCTATGTTTCTATGTTTCAATTAGCTGCATTTTGTACTGGTAGAAATGCACATTTCGTGTTAATAAAAGGAAGCGTAAATGAGTTAAACACGCACAAACTCACGGCTAATTTTCAGTCATCATTACATCTTATCAGATGCCACCGATTTCACAATCGGCTACCAGTAAACGCCGTGGGGTCGCGCTTCATTTTCAGATCACAGGTTTGCATCTGCCTCGTACATTTTTATCCGACCTGATAAAAAATACTGTGCTGTGTAAATTCATTGATAAATTACCATTATTTGCATTCACGCATCAATTGCGATTCCATTCGCCCGTCAACACTGGCGACAGTTCTAACAGTGGAAATGCCTTTCTTTCCCTTCACCCAACCTTTACACATTTTGTGCGGTGGGCTGTCATGAATGTCTATGCTCAACTCTAATCTTCATGTGAAATTGCGTGTTACGTGGTACACCCTGTAACCTACACAGCTAATGCAAGTTGTCGATTTTTGATTGTTCCCGTAACACAGCTAATGGGATATCGATTGTCATCCTATCCCGGGGAAAGTGCGGTCTCTCCAAATGTGTTCCACGCTATCTTGAGGCCATGGCTGCGGCGGATCTGTTGGTTGCTGTAATTGACGTATTACTTTATCGCATCAATGCTCTATATTTCCCCACAACTTTTCTCTTCATTACTCAAGTCTGCTCCTTCCACCGGGCCCTTAACCACACAATCACAGACATCTCCGTGTGGCTCACACTCTCGTTCACATTTGATCGATATTTGATGATTTGTTGCCACAAGCTGAGATCCAGATTTTGCACCGAGAACACTGCAGCCAGGGTTATAGCAACCGTGTGTACGCTGTTCTGCTGCAAAAACATCCCCTGGTACTTTGCATTCGAACGTATTATAACCGCACACAATGTAGCATGGGGCTGCAGTGTAAAACAAGAATTCTACTTTGAACCCACATAGATAGTTTTCAACTGGATTAACCGATGTTTCAGCCCTCTGCTCCCAATGTTCCTGATATTACTGCTCAACGCTCTAACAGTCGGGCACATTTTAATGGCTAGTCGAATCCGCAAGAATCTGAGAGGCAGCAAGAATGATGCGAATCAGAATGACGCCGAGCTAGAAAGCAGAAGGAAGTCAATCATCTTGCTCTTTGCAATTTCCGGCAACTTTATTATGCTGTGGATGACGTATTTTACGGTTTTACTCATGACACATATAATAAAGCGGTATTATATGACCGGTTTCAGTGACCCGATGTTTATCGCGGATGAAACCAGCTACATGCTCCTGCTTTTGAGTTGCTGCACAAACACGTGTATTTACGCGGTAACTCAGTCTAAATTCAGAGAGGAACTGAAGAGCGGGTTGAAATATTTTCCGAGAATAATGTTTAAACTAGTTAAGGTAGGAAACCATTGTAGAAACTAAAGGCAATGTCACTGCAGAATTGATTCTCCCGTTGCATCTCCGCCAGCAATATTCTCATGTACCTCTGAACTATCTCTATACAACATCCAACATATCCTGAAGAATTCTACATTTTGCGTTAGTGAACGAGTCGGCAGGTTTAGGCTGGGTTAGATAATGAGCGAGCTAATGGTCTTGGGCTAAATCGTAATCACGCATGCGCACAACTCTGATTTTGGCTTTGAGTTAGAGCAACTACTCGTGGATAAAAACTGCTTATATGTCTGGCAGTGGCACTTTGACAGTCCGGAGTCGCCTTCAGAGCGAAGTGATTCAAGCATCGTCATAAAAGCATAGTTTAACGGGAGATCTATGTGGTCCTGGGAAATAGATGGTAGGACATTTGTTTTAGAAAACACGAGACCAAGTGGAACCTGTCCCCCAACGCTGGGTTGGGTGGCGGCGTCACACGGGAGGGGCGGACCCCGCATACCTGCGTCTCTTGTGCCCTTCTCTGCTGCTCTTTCTCCCGCTTATTTGTGAGACGTTGAGTTATATATCGCTGCGCCTCTTGTGCCCTTCTCTTCTGCTCTCTCTCTCTGTCTCTCTCTCTCTCTCTCTCACTCTCTCTCTCTTCTCTCTCTCTCTCGCTCTCTCTCTCTCTCTCTCTCTCTCTCTTCTCTCCGGTTACCTCTGTGACTTTAAGTTGCGGCGGGTCCTGTTCCTTTCTCTCCTGGTCTGTCTCTGGGTTATCTCTGAGACGTTGAGTTATTTCTTGCGACTCCTCTTGTGCTCTTCTGACCTGATCTCTCTCTCTCTCTCTCTCTCTCTCTCTCTCTCTCTCTCTCTATCTATCTATCTATCTATCTCTATCTATCTCTATCTATCTATATATATATATATATATATATATATATATCTTTCCATCTAACCAAATGATTACGTCAAACACAATCTCAGTTGTTACTGTACACAGAATAATTGGATGAACATGGAGTCTTTCCTGAGGAATTAAAACAATGTGAATGAAACATATTTTAATTGCAATTGTAAATGCAAATATTGCTGTATTTTTGTTAAAAATGCAACTGTTTTATAATACATCTTAATCGGTGTAATCGACAATTCTTTTTAAATATCCAACTTTTTAAATAAACCGTTTTTAAATAAGTGAAATAGCCCAAACACAATCTCAGTTATTAATGAACACAGATTTGTTGATGAAAATTTAGCGTTTCCTGTGCAATTAAATTAATGTGAATGAAAAGTTTGTTTAATTACAACTGTAGCAAAAGTATCGCGAAGTATGCTTGGAAATGCACCTCTGTTGAAATATAATTTATTCAATCGCGCGTTGTTTAGAAATCTAACTGCATATCTGTTAAAAATAATGCAACTCGTAAAATAAATCTTAATCAATGTAACCGCCAAGTAACCGCCAAGTAAATACAACTTTTTAAAATAAAGGTGCAGAGTAAAAGTGCCTTTAATTGCGACTGTAAATCAATGCAAAAGCGTAGCATTTGAATCTGAATCAATATTTGGCAGGTGTTTTTAAAAATCCAACTGTGTTTGAGTAAATGTGTTTAATGCATGGAGCTCTTGCAAAATAATGTTAATCAATTTAATTGTCAATTTTTTCTTCAATAAATGTTAATGAATGAAATCGTCCATTGTCTTTTTTTCAAGCAGTTGTCTCATTAAAGAGTAAAATCGTGAAGTGATAGTGAAAATGCAAAATGTCCGTCTTTTATCAATCGAAAAAGTAAATCAATGCAATATCGATTTTTTTTGTTTGGAAATGCAAGTAATATGAAATATATGGAAGCTCATCCTCAAAGAAAGCGAAGTCAGAATGATCTGGACCGTTTACGTGGAAGCCGGACGATGAATCGCTTTTTTTTTAACATAAAAAAGGCAACTGTGGTGGAAAAAAATAAATGAATGAAATGGGTACTTTTTTGCAATGCTGCAGTCTAATTAAAGTGTGATATCCCGATTAATCAATAACATCGGCAATTCCAAAAAAATGTTTAAAGCGGCGATTTTTTTTTAAAAAAAGAAACGTCAATAACAGCAATCGGCAAGTCTTTTTTAAATTTTATTAAAGTATAATTGTAAAATAAAAGCTAATTCATTAAATGGCGAACTTTTTTGCAAGCAGCAGTCTAAACTTGCGGAATCCTGATCAATCAATACAATCGGTAATTTCAAACAATGTAAAAAGCGGCGTTAATTTTAAAATACATTTCAATAAATGCAATCGGCAAGTCTTGTTTTATTTTTTTTTAATGTTTTTAACTACAATTGTAAAATTAAAGCTAATGAATTAAAATGGCGATTATTTTTTTGCAAGCAGCCGTCTGATAGTGTGGACTCCCGACGAATCAATACCGTCGGTAATTTCAAACAATGTAAAAAACGGCGATTTTAGAAAAACTAAACGTCAAAAAATGCAATCGACGTCTTTAATAAATAAAAGCAAAAGTTGTAAAAGAAAATTAACGAAATTGCGATTTTTTTTGCAAGCAGCAGTCTAATTAAAATGTGAAATCCCGAGATCAATGTAATGGGCTCGTCTTTTTTAAGTTAAGGCAGCCTGTATGTAAAATCGAAGCTAATAAATTAAATGGAGATTTTTTTTGCAAGCAGCAGTTTAATTAAAGCCTGAAATCCGATATAATAAATGTCTATACATGCGCAGGGCAAGTATTTATAAGAGTGTAAATAAAAAGCAATCCGTAACCCGTTTAATGTCGTAAACATATATAAAAGTTTATCGTTAAAGAGAGCGAAGTCGGCGCAGTTAGATGGAAATCACTCAGTTCTGAACTGGATCTTCACCTGACTGTTTAAGAAGGGACTGCAGATACTGGAAAATCGAAGGTAGACAAAAGTACTGGAGAAATTTAGTGGATGCAGCAGCATCTATGGAGCGAAGGACATTGGCAACGGTTCGGCCGAGACCCTTCAGAATAGATGTTGAACCCTTCTCCACAGATGCTCTATTCGGGACTCTATTCATTGGCATGCAGGAGGTTGAGGGGTGATCTCATAGAGGTATATACAATCATGAGAGGTATGGTAAGGTAGGACCGGAGTGGGTGAATCGACGTCCAGAGGATATTGGGTTAAGGCGAACGGGAAACGATTTTATATGAATATGAGGGGGAACCTTTTCACACAAAGGGTGGTGGCTGCATGGAACATGCTGCTAGAGCAGGTTGTTGAGGCAGTAACTATCCCACCCTTTAAGAAACAGCCCTTTAAGGCTACCGGGGGGACTTTAATCTAGAACGATTGGGGGGATGGACTAAAATGGAGAAAGCCAGCAGACAGGGTCTGGGACAGGAGGCAGCGAAGGGAAATACTCAGACCCAACATGTAGGGGGGAAAGAAGAAAAAAAATAAACATAAAAAATAAAATAAAAATAAAATAAAAATAAGAGGTGTCGGGTTTCCAGGGCAAAAATCAAAAGGGGCCACTTGTCAACATAATTGTACAAGGAGCAAGACTGTTGTAAAAACAAGCCCGAAGGCTTTGTGTCTCAGTGCAAGAAACATTCGTAATAAGGTGGACGAGTTGAATGTGCAGATAGCTATTAATGACTGTGTTATAGTTGGGATCAGGTAGACATGGCTCCAGGGGGACCAAGGCTGGGATATTCAGGGATATTCAATATTCAGGAGGGATAGACAGAAATGAAAGGGAGGTGGGGTAGTGTTGCTGATGAGAGAGGAGATTAATGCAATAGAAAGGAAGGACATTAGCTTGGAGGATGAGGAATAGATATGGGTAGAGCTGCGAAACTCTAAGGGGCAGAAAACGCTAGTTGTGTTTGTGTACAGGCCACCTAACAGCAGTAGTGGAGTTGGGGTTGGCACCAACTGGAAATTATATGCGTGCAACAAGCGTAAAACAGTTATAATGGGTGACTTCAATCTACATATAGAGTGGGCGAATCAAATGGGCAGGGGTGCTGAGGAAGAGGATTTCTTGGAATGTATGCGGGAGAGTTTTCTTTACCAACATGTATAGGAACCATCGAGAGAGCAGGGTATTCTAGACTGGGTATTGAGTAATGAGGAAGGGTTAGTTAGCAGTCTTGTTGTGCGTGGCCCCTTGGGCAAGAGTGACCATAATATGGTTGAGTTCTTCATTAGGATGGAGAGTGACATAATTAAGTCAGAAACAAGGGTTCTGAACTTAAACAAAGGTAACTTTTAAAGTATGAGACGTGAACTGGCCAAGATAGACTGGCAAGTGATTCTTAACGGGTTGACGGTGGATGTGCAATGGAAGGTATTTTAAGACCGCATGGATGAACTACAACAATTGTGCAACAATGAGTTTCTCCAGCTTTTTGTGTAACCCTCGATTCCCCAGCATCTGCAGTTTCTTCGTTACAACAATTGTTCATCCCAGTTTGGCAAACTAATAAATCAGGAAAGGTAGTGCATCCATGGATAACAAGGGAAATCAGGGATAGTATAAAAACAAAAGATGAAGCATACAAATTAGCCAGAAAAAGTAGCCTACCCGAGGACTGGGAGAAGGCCAGGGTCCAGCAGAGGAGGACAAAGGCCTTAATTAGGAAAGGGAAAATAGATTATGAAAGAAAACTGGCAGGGGACATAAAAAACTGACTGCAAAGGTTTTTACAGATAGGTGAAAAGAAAGAGATTAGTTAAACAAGTGTAGGTCCCTTGCAGTCACAATCAGTTGAATTGATCATGGGGAACAAGGGCATTGCAGACCAATTGAATAACTACTTTGCTTCTGTCTTCATTAAGGAAGACATAAATAATCAGCCGGAAATAGCAGTGGACCGGGGGTCAAATAAGGTGGAGGAGCTGAGTGAAATCCAGGTTAGCCGGGAAGTGGTGTTGGGTAAATTGAATGGATTAAAGGCCGATAAATCCGCAGGGTCAGATAGTCTGCATCCCAGAGTACTCAAGGAAGTAAGTACAGATATAGCGGATGCATTAGTGACAATGTTTTAAAACTCTTTAGGTTCTGGATTAGTTCCTGAGGATTGGAGGGTAACCCCACTTTTACAAAAAGGAGGGAGAGATAAAACGGGGAATTACAGACCAATCAGTCTAACATCGGTAGTGGGGAAACTGCTAGAGTCAGTTACTAAAGATGGGATAGCAGTACATTTGGAAAGTGGGGAAATCATTGGACAAAGTCAGCATGGATTTACGAAAGGTAAATCATGTCTGACGAATCTTATAGAATTTTTCGAGGATGTATCTAGCAAAGTGGATAAGGGAGAACCAGTGGATGTGTTATATCTAGGCTTTCAGAAGGCGTTCGACAACGTCCCACATAAGAGATTAGTATGCAAACTTAAAGCACGCGGTATTGGGGGTTCAGTATTGATGTGGATAGAGAACCGCCTGGCAGACAGGAAGCAAATGGTAGGAGTAAAACGGGTCATTTTACTCCTACCATTTAGTGGCAGGCTCTAGAAGGCTTGGCAGGAC
Organism: Okamejei kenojei; assembly: GCA_035221665.1. Classification (NCBI taxonomy): domain Eukaryota; kingdom Metazoa; phylum Chordata; class Chondrichthyes; order Rajiformes; family Rajidae; genus Okamejei; species Okamejei kenojei. The sequence continues at coordinate 3,057,440 of CM069170.1, read as the reverse complement.
CCCAGCTATTTACAATATATATTGATGATTTGAACCAGGGAATTGAATGCAACATATCCAAGTTTGCGGGTGACACTAAGCTGGGTGGTAGTGTAAGGTGTAAGGAGGATGATAGGAGTCTGTAAGGTGACTTGGATAGGCTGGGTGGGTGAGTGGACAAATGCAGGGCAGATGCAATATAATGTGGATAAATGTGAGGTTATCCACTTTGGTGGCAAAAACAGGAGGGTAAATTATTATCTGAATGGCGGCAAATTAGGAAAAGGGGGGATCCAACGAGATCTGGGTGTCATGGTACACCAATCATTGAAAGTAGGCATGCAGATGCAGCAGGCAGTGCAGAAAGCAAATGGTATATTAGCATTCATAGCGAAAGGATTTGAGTATAGGAACAGGGAGGTTCTACTGCAGTTGTACAGGGTTTTGGTGAGACCATATCTGGAGTATTGCGTACAGTTTTCGTCTCCAAATCTGAGAAAACACATTATTGCCATAGAGGGGGTACAGAGAAGGTTCACCAGACTGATTGCGGGGGTGTCAGGACTTTCATATGAGGAAAGACTGGATAGACTTGGCTTTTACTCGCTAGAATTTAGAAGACTGGGGGGTGATCTTATAGAAACTTACAACATTCTTAAGGGGTTGCATAAGCTAGATGCAGCAAGATTGTTCCCGCTGCTGCGGGGGTCCAGAACAAGGGGTCACAGTCTAAGGATAAGGGGGAATTCCTTTAGGACCGAGATGAGGAAAACAGTTTTTCACACAGAGATTGGTGAGTCTCTGGAATTCTCTGCCACAGAAGGTTGTTGAGGCCAGTTCATTTGCTATATTTAACAGGGAGTTAGATGTGGCCCTTGTGGCTAAGGGGATCAGGGGGTATGGAGAGAAGGCAGGTACAGGATACTGAGTTGTTAGATGATCAGCCATGATCATATTGAATGGCGGTGCAGGCTCGAAGGGCCGAATGCCCTACTCCTGCACCTATTTTCCATGTTTATATTCTATGTTATAGGTAATAATATAGCAAATACAGCGACAGATACATCAATCGAATTAATTACTACTTTCTCACTGTCCTGCACGAAACCGCGTGAATTACCTGAAACAATTAATATAACATTTTTGGAAAAAACCCAACAACCCCACAATTAAAGAAGTCTGAAGATGGGTTTCGTCCCGAAACATTGCTATCTCCTCCGCTCCATAGTTGCTGCTGCACCCGCTGAGTTTCTCAAGCATTTTGTTTATCACCCACAATTAAAACGTGGATTATGGAGATGTCGGAAACCTTACATATGGAGAAAATTAGATTTTCCTTAATTGACAAACCAGAATTATTTACTAGAATATTGTCTCCATTTATAGATTATTTGAAGGGGTAGGTCCAGCGCAAGAGTCTGGCTGAAACTTGAATCCAGGATTAGATGAATAGTTACGTTTTATAACCTACGGACCCATCTCCTAAGCTGTATTATTGATAGTTTACTTTATGTTTTATAAAATTTTCTTTTTTTTTTTGTTCCTTCCTCTCTTTCTATCTATAAAAATAAATAAACAATTAGAAGCAGTTTTAATATGTAATTGATAAATGAGGACACCAGCTATTTTAATAGCTGGGATCCCGGGACCCCAATATGTAATCGTTAAACACAGTCTGTATTGGTTTTGAGTATCATATGCATATGCTTCTAATAAAAAAATAATTACAAATAAATTAAAAAATATATATACCCAACGTCTGACCCTCAGCCGGTTTGTAGGCGAATATCTACTACAATGTTCCTGCATCCTAGGAATTTTTTCGCTCTCTCCTGACCATTTGAACGCTGACTCCCAAACTTTGCTCCCTTGAGTGAAGAGGTTCCACAACCAACCACAGTTCCATAGACCGCGCAGCTTCTGTATTACACGTACGTGTTGAGATAGTGCACTGAACTTCCATTGAAGCTAGTTTTTCTGTGAATTATAGTTATTGGAGATCAGCAAACGAAACACACCATATTCAGTACAGGGCGAGAGGAAAGTTATTATCTCTATAATATTAAACACTTGCATTGGTCATTCTTCCACGCTGCAACTTCGCCACTGGCCACTCTTCCAATCGCTCTTCCTCAACGTTCTTCAAGCCCTCACCCAAAGCAGTCAGGTGAAGATCCAGTTCGTGCACTATTTTACACCGGTACAGCACAGACCTTAGTGGTGCATGAAGGGACGATGTAGAAGCAGTGATCTGGCTCTAATTCTGGATTTGACCTTACAGTTCCTGCTCCACAGAGTCGTATAAAACTGAAGTATATGCTACCCACGGCGTCGGCGCCTGCAATTAAAATAGCTACCTTTGCGGATTTACTGTCAAACATATGGCATTAATCTTTGCCGCGCACCCCACACAAACCAATAAAACCCTCGACAAATCCACCAGCCACCACGTTTGTCAATGCCAAGAGTAGCAGTGTAATCTCGCTTCCATTATAAACACTTTGCGCTGGTCAACAGTATCAAATTGCTAATGTAGCGTTCAAAGTTGGTGTTATTGGGGGTTGATGCTGGCACATGTAACTGGGTTGAACTTTTATCGCAATGGCAGCAGCCAGTCAGGGTGGGCAGTAGGACATCAAAAACCATAGCTGTGAGCACTGGCTCGCCCCAAGGCTGTGTCCTAAACCCCCTGCTGTTTAGTCTGCTTACACACGACTGTGCTGCTAGACTCAACAACAACTTCATCAACAAGTTCGCTGACGACACAACAGTGGTGGGTCTCATCAGTGACAATGATGAGTCTGCGCACGGGATGGAGGTGGAGCTGCTCACAGGATGGTGCAAATCCCACAACCTCATTCTCAACGTGGGAAAAACGAAGGAGATGGTGGTTGACTTCAGGAGGGCGGGAAAACAACGCCATACACCTCTGCACATCGATGGAGCTGATGTGGAAAGGGTCAGCAGTGTGAATTTCCTAGGACCCCACCTGTCAGATGACCTGACGTTCACGACCAACACCACAGCACTGGTCAAGAGAGCCCAGCAGCGACTACACCCTCTCCGTAGACTACGGAAAGCAGGTCTCCCCACTGCACACCTACGAACTTTGTATAGGGGGACAATCGAGAGCACATTAACCTACAGCATCACTTCCTGGTTCGGGAGCTGCAAGGTGTACGAACGGCACCAACTGAACAGGATTGTGAAGACCGCCAGCAGGATTATTAGTGATCCACTCCCTTTCCTGCTGGACATATACAGGAAGAGATGTATCAGCATCCAAAGACCCCTACCACCCATCGCATCACATATTGTACATCCTGCCATCTGGGAAGAGGTACAGGAGCATCAGCTGCAAAACCAGCAGGATGCTCCTCAGCTTCTTCCCGCAGGCTATACGACTGATACACGACTTTGCCCCCTGCCAAAGTATCGCGCACCAACCTGGACCCACTAAAGCAGAGCCATTGTCGAGCCGCTGTCGATTGGAACTCATGATATATGTATTTTTATTTTTATTTCTATTTCTTTTTTACCGCACACTGAATGGACACTGGTTGAGCAACGTTTTTTCGTTTCCTCTGGGTATGTAAGTACTCATGAAAAATGATAATACAGATATACAATACAATACAAAGTGACATTGTGATCTGTATTGTTGGAAACTAGTTCACAGACTAAAAGGTATGGCTCATTGCACCCAGGTTGCCGACTGAACTTGCACTGAACCTCGTTCATCACCCGTTTTTCAGTGAATTATGGTGTTTGAGGATCCGCAAAGGGAACACACTATATTTGGTACAGGGTTGAGAGGAGAGATGCTATCTCTATAATATTAAATCTATTCGGCCTGTTTGTGGCTGTGTGTGCGGCTGTGTGTGCGGCTGTGTGTGTGTGTGTGTGTGTGTGTGTGTGCGGTGTGTGTGTGTGTGTGTGTGTGTGTGTGTGTGTGTGTGTGTGTGTGTGTGTGTGTGTGTGTGTGTGTGTTGTGTGTGTGTGTGTGTGTGTGTGTGTGTGTGTGTGTGTGTGTGTGTGTGTGTGTGTGTGTGTGTGTGTGTGTGTGTGTGTGTGTGTGTGTGAGTGTGTGTGTGTGTGTTGTGTGTGTGTGTGTGTGTGTGTGTGTGTGTGTGTGTGTGTGTGTGTGTGTGTGTGTGTGTGTGTGTGTGTGTGTGTGTGTGTGATTTGTGTGTGTGTGTGTGTGTGTGTGTGTGTGTGTGTGTGTGTGTGTGTGTGTGTGTGTGTGTGTGAGTGTGTGTGTGTGTGTGTGTGTGTGTGTGTGTGCTGTGTGTGTGTGTGTGTGTGTGTGTGTGTGTGTGTGTGTGTGTGTGTGTGTGTGTGTGTGTGTGTGTGTGTGTGTGTGTGTGTGTGTGTGTGTGTGTGTGTGTGTGTGTGTGTGTGTGTGTGAGTGTGTGTGTGTGTGTGTGTGTGTGTGTGTGTGTTGTGTGTGTGTGTGTGTGTGTGTGTGTGTGTGTGTGTGTGTGTGTGTGTGTGTGTGTGTGTGTGTGTGTGTGTGTGTGTGTGTGTGTGTGTGTGTGTGTGTGTGTGTGTGAGTGTGTGTGTGTGTGTGTGTGTGTGTGTGTGTGTGTGTGTGTGTGTGTGTGTGTGTGTGTGTGTGTGTGTGTGTGTGTGTGTGTGTGTGAGTGTGTGTGTGTGTGTGTGTGTGTGTGTGTGTGTGTGTGAGTGTGTGTGTGTGTGTGTGTGTGTGTGTGTGTGTGTGTGTGTGTGTGTGTGTGTGTGTGTGTGTGTGTGTGTGTGTGTGTGTGTGTGTGTGTGTGTGTGTGTGTGTGTGAGTGTGTGTGTGTGTGTGTGTGTGTGTGTGTGTGTGTGTGTGTGTGTGTGTGTGTGTGTGTGTGTGTGTGTGTGTGTGTGTGTGTGTGTGTGTGTGTGTGTGTGTGTGTGTGTGTGTGTGTGTGTGTGTGTGTGTGTGTGTGTGTGTGTCTCAATTCTTATTTTCTTCCAAATTCGCGGCCACTGGCTTCCAATTTTCACACATCCTTTCCACATGTTTCCCGTCGAGGCGATAAACATATTACCGTCGCATTCCCACCTATATTTCCGAATATGTATTTGTTTAATGTTTAATACACAGCTCAGACTCACCCATTTTCCGACCGAGTGGCTCACAATGCATTCTCCAGCCACATCCCACATTTTCAAACACTTGCATCGGTCATTCATCCCCGCTGCAACTTCTCCACTGGTCACTTTTCCAATAGCTCTTTCACAACGTTCTCCAAGCCCTCAGTCAAAACAGTCAGGTGAAGATTGATACAAGTGCAGGGGGAACTCAGCGGGTACAGCAGCATCTATGGGGAAGGTTTCAGCATCTATTCAGAAGGGTCTCGGCCCGAAACGTTGCCAATTTCCCTCCATCCAAAAATGGTGCTGCACCCGTTGAGTTTCTCCGGCACTTTTGTCTACCTTCGATTTTCAGCATCTGCAGTTCTTTCTTAAACAGTCAGGTGAAGATCGAGTTCAGAGCAGACTGATTTCATTCTGACTTTGCCGACTTCGCTCTTTAACGATAAACTTTCATATATTCTTACGTCATTAAACGGGTTACGGGTTGTTTTTTTGACACTATTTTATATTTAATGAAAAAATATTTTAACGTCATTTTAAAATGGTTGCAGGTTACTTTTTCATTTTTTCTCGTTGTCACATTTATTTTAAAAAGACTTGCCCAGCGCTTGTTTTGACATTTCAGGCTTTAAGTAAACTGCTGCTTGCAAAAACAATAATCGCCATTTAATTCATTAGCTTTTATTTTACAATTATACTTAAATTTTTTTTAAAAGACTTGCCTATTGCATTTATTGATTTTTTTTATCGCCGCTTTAACAGTTTTTGGGAATTACCGATGCTATTGATTAATCGGGATATCACACATTAATTGGACTGCTGCTTGCAAAAAAGTCCCCATTTCATTCATTTATTTTTTTCCACCACTGTTGCCCTTTTTAAATAAAAAAAAACGATTAATCATCCGGCTTCCACGTAACCGGAGCAGAGTTCACGTTCCAGAACATTCGGACTTCGCTCTCGTTGATGATGAGCTTTTATATATTATATATTACTGGCATTTCAAAAAAAAGATATTCCTTTGATTTACTTTTCCAATTTAAGAAAAGATGGACCATCCGTGAGTGAACTGCCAGCCCACCAGTCGTGAGTGAATGAACTGTCAGTCCGCCAGCCGTGAGTGAGTGAGCCAACTGCCAACCTACAAGGCCCGCATTAGCCCAGAAACCAGGCTATTTGCCCAAAATGCCGGTATTAGCCGAGGAGGAGCATTTTGGCCCAAAGGACCCGTGCTAGGCCAGGAAAAGTCAGGAAATAATGCTTTCCACTGAGATCTCACCTTCTTTTTTTAAGTCCCTTCGGCCCATCAAACGTGTACTAGCTCAGGAGTCCCTCCGGCCCATCCGTAAGAATCCCCCTGTAAGTATTACACCTCATCCCAGTATTTTTCTCCCTCACTTCATTGGCTACCTGTGAGATCCACGCCTGGATTGACTTTCCTCCTTCATTGCTGTGACCTGTAGAGAAAGATGAAAAATGTCTTAAATTGATTCTCTCCATTTTTTCTCTCTCACAGAGTCTCTTACCTGTTTCGGCAGAAAATATGGCGGTTTCTGAGCTGGTAACGCACCAGCACTGAGCGGCTCGCCCACCAGCCCTGAGTGACTGAGCTGCCAGCCCACCAGGCCTGAGTGACTGAGCTGCCAGCCACAAGGCCTGAGTGACTGAGCTGCCAGCCCGCCAGGCCTGAGTGACAGGGCTGCCAGCCCGCCAGGCCCTGAGTGACGGAGCTGCCAACCCAACAATTCATTCGGCCCAGAATGTCCATTCTGGAAACCAGTCCATTCGGCCCACAACACCAATGCTAGTGCTCCAGAAAGCACACCCTCACCACTGGCCACCAACATTGGAATTTGTGGAGAGGTGGAATATTCTGTTGAGGGACCAGCCCTCCCGTGCGAGCCTGGGACCCAACGGGTGAGTAAGAAATGTCGAATGGAAATTCAACCGCATATTTCACTATCTGTCTTGCAAAATCAGTGGTGACATGGTATGAATGAAGATTTGTTTTTGGATAAAATGCGAAAAATTGGCGTGTTGGATGGGGTCACTGGAGATATCCATGTAAATCACACCAACATTAAATGAAATAACACAGTGACGGATATTGTTTTCATTGGAAAGCATGAATTCGTATTTTCATTGAAAAATGTACAAATTTCTGTTGTCACAGAGGGTCAGGGAACATTTTTGGAGAACGTGTATCGGTGACGTTTCGGCTAGAGACCGTTACTTAGACTACTTTTTCAGCGACTTGTTTTGTGTTTTTTTTTCCAGTCGATCCTTCAATTATTTGCTTTTAATCTCCCATGGTGGATACAACGGCTGTGGCGCAAGGTGTTTGTTCCGTGAGTGTAGCTAATTACAATCAGCAGGTATGAGGTCATGTCGCTGGAGACCTATCTCTCTATATATCTCGGTGCCCAACACAACGCACCGCCACAGAGCTGCAGCGATGACGGACTGACGGAGCCACACGAGTTAATTGTGTCTTCCAGCTATGGGATATCCATTGATCTATCGAATTGAAGATATATATTACCCTGTAATAGCGGCTGTCGCTGTTTTCGGTAATTAGTTTTGTCTTTGATTTTTAACTACGAGCATTAGCTGGGAGACATTAAGCATGTTTTGTTCTGTTTCAACAATTCACTTGTTTAATTTGGTCAGACATCCATTTTCCTACTGTAACTGCCGCAATGTGTGCACGTCATGCCCGTAGTTTATCCTGGCCTGGATCAATCTCTGCCATAGAGGGCGTACAGAGAAGGTTCACCAGATTGATTCCTGGGATGGCAAGACTTTCATATCAAGAAAGACTGGATAGACTCGGCTTGTACACGCTAGAATTTAGAAGATTTGGGGAGATCTTATAGAAAACGTACAAAATCTTAAGGGGTTGGCCAAGCTAGATGCAGGAAGATTGTTTCCGATGTTGGGAACGTCCAGAACAAGGGGTAACAGTTTAACCATAAGGGGGCAAGTTTTTTTAGGACGGAGATGAGAAAAACATTTTTCACACAGAGAGTGGTGAATCTGTGGAATTCTCGGCCAGTTGAGGCCAGTTTATTGGCTATTTTTAGGAGGGAGTTAGATGTGGCCCTTGAGGCTAAAGGGATCGGGGGTATGGAGAGAAGGCACGTACAGGATACTGAGTTGGATGATCAGCCATGATTATTTTGAATGGCGGTGCAGCCTCGAAGGGCCGAATGGCCTACTCCTGCACCTAGTTTCTATGTTTCTATGTTTCGCTGTATTGACTGCGCTGGCCAGAGCCCTGACCAGGGAGCGGGAATCAGATATTCACACCCTGGGATTGGAAATATGTTGACCAGGGGCTGAGATAATGCCACCTTGGGCTTCTCCGGTGGCTAGTCTGAACCCAGTTAGTGAAATTACATCTCTACCCACTAGGACAACCCTGCTTAACTGAATATATAATCGGTGTATTTTCTGCAGTCATTCGTCGCTTCGTGAAGCATTATCCCGTTTTAGACCTGTAATGCTACTGCTCATTAGATAAAGCTGGGCTCTGTCTCTATGAAAGTGTCACGACTTTGCTATGCGTTAATGCAATTGTAAACAAATGCTGTCACGTAATATTATGTCTGTTAAAGTTATGTATCTTGATATCCTCTCCTTTGGACGATCTGTATATTCGAATTAATATCCGAAGATGTATCCGTACATCCTCGCTACCGTGCCACAGTCAGTACTGCCGGTGTCACACAATTGCGGAGACGCACGCTCATTATCTACCTCCCGTGCTCTCTGAGCAATGTGTCATCGTTCGTTCTCCGACGCTGCGCGCTACTGCTGGCTGCGAACTTGTTTCCTCCCACATGCAATTGAGCACTGCCATTAATTGTTTCTGTAACTACTGTATATGGGACTTTGTGTAGATGGATACTACAGTCTGGGGGACAGTTGATAAGAAGATGGGGAGTATTAAAAGCCGTGAGCGTAGTTTACATTGGTGTTTGATGCGTGGACACTGTTGTCCGAAGCCCTGTGTCTCTGCACTCTGTCGCGGCTAAATCTCATCTGGTCAACGCATCCAAGTTTGAAAATCTTCCAAGCAGACAATATTCCTCAGATACATTTAGCGGGTCTTGTAATATCTCTTCTCTCCTTCACAGTGAACTTCCTGGCGATTGTGATTCTCTGTCGAGGTAAATGCGGTCTCTCCAAATGCATCACTCTCTACCTGGTGGCCATGGCAGCGTCTGATCTTCTGGTCGGCATCACTGATACGTTTCTCCGTCAGACTATTCAAATTCATTTCCCATATTCCTTGTTGAACATTACTCCCATATGCGCGACTACCGAAGTCCTGGTCTTTGCAACCACCGCGATCTCCGTCTGGCTGACGGTCGCCTTCACCTTCGATCGGTTTGTGGCTATTCGTTGTGAGAAGCTGAAAAGAAAATATTGCACTGAAACAACGGCGGCTGTGGTTATCGGGGCAGTGATTGTGCTGGGCTGTTTGGAGAATGTCCCTCAGTGGTTTAAGTACAAACCAGTAACCACATTTGATCATCTTCCCTGGGATTGCTCCATTAAATCCATCTACTATACGTCGTCTGCATGGGTCGCATATCGTGTCACACACCGCGTTCTAACCCCTTGTATCCCGTTATTTCTGATCCTTCTGCTCAATGTGCTGACGGTCAGGCGGATTGTAGCGGCCAGCAGAGTCCGCAGGGGGCTCCGGGGCCGCAGCAACGGGGAGAATGACAAGGACCCGGAGATGGAGAACCGCAGGAAGTCCATTGTTTTACTCTTCAGTATCACGGGCACTTTCATCCTGCTGTGGGCAACACAGGCCATATTTTACATCTTTACGGGTATTGCGAGGGTGCGAGTTGACTACACCCCCACCGGTTATTACTACATCACAACGGTCACGTCGGGGTTCTTACAGCTGCTCAGTTCCTGCACCAACACGTGTATTTACGTGGTGACCCAGAGTAAATTCAGGGCTGAGCTGATGAACGCGGTTAAATTCCCAGTGAGTGCAATTCGTGCACTTGTACGTTCGTGACCCTCTGATCCACGCCGATAGTTCAACATACATTTGCTCTCATCATGTCCTCACAATATTCACATCCATCTGCTCTGAATCTCCACTGCGCACGTACTTACACCGAACGGCTTGCAATAGCCATTTGAAACCACCACTCCTAGAAGTTGTTGTATAGTGCACATCTATGAAGATCTCTCCTGCTCCGAGAACACTGATGCAATTATAAAGAAAACACATCAGCGCCACTACTTCCTAAGAAGATTACGGAGAGTCGGTCTGTCAAGGAAGGATCTCTCTAACTTCTACAGGTGCAGAGTTGAGAGCATGCTGACCGGTTGCATCGTGGCTTGGTTGGACAAAACGAGCGCCTATGAGCGGAAAATACAACAAAAAGTAGTAAACACTGCCCAGTCCATCATCGGCTCTGACTCCCTTCCATCGAGGGGATCTATCGCTGTCGCTGCCTAAGAAAGGCTGGCATCATCATCAAGGACCCACACCATCCTGGCCACACACTCATCTCCCTGCTACATTCAGCTAGAAGGTACAGGAGCCTAAAGACTGCAAGGTCCAGGTTCAGGGATAGCTACTTCCCCACAGCCATCAGGCTTTTAAACTCAACTCAAACAAAACTGTGAACATTAATAGCCCATTATTTGTTTATTTGCAATTTAACTGTTTATTTATTCATGTGTGTATATTTTTATATAATGGTATATGGACACACTGATCTGTTCTGTATTCATGCCATCTGTATTCAGTTGTGCTGAAGCAAAGCAAGAATCTCATTGTCCTATCAGGGACACATGACAATAAACCCTCTCGACCCGAAACGTCGCCCAGTCTGAAGAAGGGTCTCGACCCGAAACGTCGCCTATATCCTTCGCTCCTTAGATGCTGCTGCACCCGCTGAGTTGCTCCAGCCTTTTGTGTAACCCTCGATTCTCCAGCATCTGCAGTTCCTTCTTTAACACAAACCCTCTTGAATCTTGATTATACATCACTGAATCTGTCACTTTGGCTCAATTCGTCTCTGCTAACTGAGGTGCCTCGTCAACGCGAGTCCTATTTGTCCGTGATTCCCCGACATTCATTTTAACCTTTATCATTGGAGTTTGTGAAGCATTTGTATGGGCATATGGGTGTGCAAAAACCTTAGAGATATAGATCTCTATCAATTTGAGTAAGCAGATCACATTAATTTATCTTGACATCATGTTCAATCCAGACCTTGCCTTTCCCTGTGTAACATAGAAACGTAGAAAATGTGCGCAGGAGGAGGCCATTCGGCCCTTCGATCCAGCACCGCCATTCATTGTGATCATGGCTGATCGTCCCCAATCAATCCAATAGTTGTATATGTCTATATTCGATGTACAAGTATACCAGACAATGTTAAGAAAATAATACCATAGTTCAGAACGCAGATCTATGTTTATAATTGTGTGCACCGCGTTAAATGGAAAAGGTTTGTTTTTCCCGCTATTGAAACAAAAAAGCTGTACAATAAATAAACACAATCATATGAACAACAAGATCATTTAATCGAGCAAGGAAGAAGATTCTTAGAATATAGTCCTTCGCATTGCAGCGCATTGGCTCCATAGAAGGTCACGCTGGCGCAGCGGTAGAGTTGCTGCCTTACAGCGAATACAGCGCTGGAAACCCAGGTTCGATCCCGACTACGGGTGCTGTCTGTTCGGCGTTTGTACGTTCTTCCCGTGACCTGCGTGGGCTTTTTCCGAGATCTTCGGTATCCTCCCACACTCCAAAGACTTATAAGTTTCTAGGGTAATTGACTTGGTAAAATGTACAAATTGGTCCCATAGTGGGAGTAGAATTGTGTTAATGTGCGGGGATCGCTGTTCGGCCCAGACCCGGTGGTCCGAAGGCCCTGTTTCTGTGCTGCATCTCTAAAACTAAATCTAAATAAAAGTAAAGACAAAGTCAGCTGTCCACGTTGGGGAAGAGGTGAATCGCGCAGTCATGGCTTGTGGAAGGTCCGTTCGGAAACATAACAGCAGAGGGGGCAATGTGGTCTCTTAGTGTGGTGGTGCGCGCGTTCAAACCTCTGTACCTTTAGCCGGACGGGAGCCGTGAGGAGAAAGAATTGCATGTAAAGTTGACGTTTTTAATTGTATTGGCTGCTTTTCCGATGAAATGTGGATTCATTGGAGGGAACCGTCATTTCTGAGATTGGCTGAGCACATAAACTGCTCTCTGTAACTTATTGAGCTCTTGGGCATTGCATCTTCCAAAATAGGATGTGATGCAACCAGATAGTATGGTTTCTATGGTTCATCTTTAGACGTTTCCAGAGCAGTTGGAGACATGCAAATCTCCCCAGACTCGATACGGAGTAAAGGCGTTGGTGTACTTTATTGGTAGTTACGTCAGTGTGGATTGTCCACGAGGATGATTGGTAATATTAATTCCAAGGAATTTGAAGATCTCAACCATATCTTATTACGCAGGCGCAGCTATCTATCTATCTATCTATCTATCTATCTATCTATCTATCTATCTATCTATCTATCTATCTATCTATCTATCTATCTATCTATCTATCTATCTATCTATCTATCTATCTATCTATCTATCTATCTATCTATCTATCTATCTATCTATCTATCTATCTATCTATCTATCTATATATCTATCTATCTATCTATCTATCTATCTATCTATCCACCTACCGAAGTCGGCAGGGCGCGCCGGGTGGAGATACAACGCTGGAGGCCCTCGGCAGGGGGCCCTGGGACTCCATGAGGTGCAGCGCCGCCCGCGTTGGAAGCTCTCTAAACCAGAGCTCCACGATGTTGGAGCAGCGACCCAACGCTCCGGAGCTCCAAATGGCGACCCATTTCTTTCGAAGAGGTAAATCTCATATAGTATCGCTGTAGCGGACAACCTGCTGGTATATATATCCAACCCAACTGACCCCTTCCCAAAGCTACTCCATATATTAGAGAATTCTGGCCGCCTGTGAGGTTATAAGATAACTTACTCAACCACACTGACGGCGACTACACCAGCTTCCCATTTAAACTTGAGTAAAATGTATTTACTTAACTGGGAATTAATGTCACCCATACCATGTGAGGTTTACACAGCCATAACTTTAATTCATTATTAAAACAAACAACACAGGACTTCAAAAAATGGTCAACACTACCACTCTCATTAGTAGGACGCATCGTTATCGTTAAAATTACAGTTTTACCTAGATTTCAACATATTTTTCAAATGATCCCCATATTCATACCAAGGACAACTTTTGAGCAATTAGATAGATTAATCTCATCATTTACTTGGGACAATTCCAATCCCAGAATGAAGAAAATGTACGTGGATGTTCCTAAGAAGGCGGCTGGTCTAGGTTTACCTACTTTATCCATTACTACTGGGCTGCAAATATTGTAAAACTTTTACATTGGACATATTCATATGAGAGTAAACAGGGCACAGACTGGGCACAGATGGAACTCCTATCTGAAGGTCTACCGATAATCACCCGCTCACTACCTTATAATCGCAAAATACAAATGACAAACCCGGTGATTAAAACCTCGCTTAAAATATGGCTTCAGTTCAGGAAATATATTTGACTAAAATGTACCAGCAGACTTTTCCCGGTGGCAAATAATGATTTTTTTACATTCTCCATATTAGATACTGTGTTTTCATTTTGGCAAAAGAATAGCATGGTATATTTTTGTGACTTTTTTTACTGACGGAGCGTTCAGTTCCTTTGAAACGCTTGCTGAAGATCACAATATACCCAGATCTCCTTTATTCAGGTATCTTCAAACACATAGCTTTGCTAAAACAGTGTTTCACTCATTTCCTCATCTGTCCACCAAGAGCCAATTAGACATTATTCTGGAGTTCGACCCCTTTGACAAGAAACGTGTTTCAGCAATTTACACATTAATACAGGAATTAAAACAGATAACCTGGGACAAAACTAAAGCGGCATGGGAGAGTGACCTGAGTGTGAATCTTTCTAATGAGGCGTGGCGAGAGAGCTTAATTCGTGTTCACACATCTTCGCTGTGTATACGCCATGAGTTGATCCAATTTAAAGTGCTCACCATCTTCATTATTCAAGAGACATTAAGGGCCTGTCACACTTTCCTGAGTTACTCACGAATTCTCCCGCGTTTTCCCCTTGATTCAAACTCGGAGAATGTCCGTAGGAGTTCGTAGCGAGTCCGTAGGAGGTCGTAGGAGTCCGTAGATATTTCGTAGCGGCTCCTAATGCCAGCCGTAGGAACTCGGTGCTCAAAGTCGGTACGCTTTTTTAGCATGTTGAAAAATGTCCACGATTAAAAAAATATCCCTGAGTACCTAAGGTTGGCATCTCCGAGTTTGAATCAAAGACAAAACTCGGGAGAATTCGTGAGTAACTCGGGAAAGTGGGAGAGGCCCTAAACTTGCCAGAAACATTTCTACCACAGATCCTGGCTGCCCTAGATGTGGTCATAGCCCAGCCCTTGGAGCCACATGTTTTGGACATGTCCCTCTCTCTACAGCTACTGGGAAAATATATTTGAGGTACTCTCGCATACCTGCAGACAGATTATAAATCCTGACTTGCACACAGTTATCTTTGGAATACCACCCCCAAACTGCAAGCTTCCAAATTTACAAGCAAATGCTTTAGAATTTGCAACATTACTTGCTCGCAGGCTTATTCTTTTCAACTGGAAGTCAAAAAAAGCTCCATCTTTTTTGCAGTGGTTAAAGGAAGTGCTCGCCTATTTACCCTTGGAAAATATCTGGTATACACGGCGCAAGGCCCGCAGAAACTTCGCTCTGACCTGGAACCATTTTATAGATTTTATTAAAGATTATTCCTTTAACTTAAAATATTGTCTACACAGTCACAGCTGGCAGAAAGGTCATTACAAGAAACTGGCTTGCAGCGGACACACCCAGACAGACAATTGTTAGATATAGTACAGGAAATATTTGTCATGGAGAAAATGACTTATTCTCTAAGAGTGAAAGAAGACGAGTTTAACAGTAAATAGGAAAATGGATTAGGTATAGAAATATAGACTTCAACACTATATAATTTTATTGACAATAATGTAAGTTGTTGGAAAATATTTTCATAAGAAAATAGTTCTGTATACTGCATCATCAATTGTTATCTGAACCACCCGCCCCATTGGTGTACGTTTCACTGCATTGTTCTATGTTTCGTTGTTATATTTCTGTTTTATTTGTGTATGCATAAAAGCTATAAATACTAAAGTAAAACAAACATTTTTCCTTTAACTGAAAATATTGTCTACACTGTCATAATTTTTGAGAATAATAACTATTTTTTGAGCCTTGGGGATGTGGAGGGAGTTATATTAGTTTTGTAACTGTTCTGTATTGTTTGGCATAGACTAAAGGCATAAACTATTTTCCAAATGGGGTGATAATCCAGAAATCGGAGGGGCAAAGGGACGTCGGAGTGCTGCTGCAGGAAGGTTCATCTACAAGTCGAATCGAGAGTAAAGAAAGTAAACACGATTATTTCAACAGGAATGTAACGTCGAGTCTCTGTAAAGCGTTGGTAAGGCCGCATTTGGATTATTGTGAGTAATTGTGGGCACCATATCTGCGGAAAGATGTACTGCCTCTGGAGAGGGTCCAAAGGAATTTTGCAAGAATTATCCCAGGAAATGGAAGGTTAACCTGAGATAAACGTTTGCCGGCACTGTGCCTGCGCTCGCCGGAGGTCAGAAGAATGACGGGGAATATCATTTGAAGATAGTGAAAGGCTTGGACAGAATGGATGTGGTGAGGATGTTTCCATTAGTGAAAGAGTGGAACTTTGGGTCATAGCCTCAGAATTAAAATACCTTATTTGGGATAAACTACATGGGGAGACGTTTTTATCCACTTGACCAATTGGCACCCATTGAGCCCCGTTCCTCCAATGCAATTGACCACCACTCACCCATTCCCCCAACGCAACCCGTTCCCCAATGCTATATTCCACCACTCACCCATAGCCCCCAACTGCGCAGACGCGGATCAGTTCCCCTCATCCCCAATATTCCCTCCCACTCCGCTTCACCCTCCCTCTTCTCCCTCTTCTCCCCATATGCTGCTACACTCTTCCAGCCCCTATCTCACCTTTCCCTCCCTCTCATTTCCCCTACCCTTAACCACTTCCTACACTCAATCACCCCTTTCTCCCTCCATAACCCTCTCCTCTCCCTGCTCCCCAAGACGTTATTGTGAGGTGGAAACTGCTGTTTTATTTTTTTATGTAAATGAGACGGCGTTGTGATGTCATAATGGAGTGGATCACTGCTGACGGGCAGTTAATGTAAATGAGATCCCATTGTGACGTCACAGACACTAACTGCCAGTGCAACTGAAGTGATTTTTCTCAAATTGGATTTTGTAAAGTTTCAAATGTGTATAACTTGTAAAATATACCATCAATCTGAATGAATCTTTGATACACCTCACCGCAGAACAATGGTGAGTCCAACAGTGTGAAGCAATCGTGTACCATTTTGGCATAATTTCAGGATCTCACTGGGAGGGTGGGAGCTGGGATATGGAAGGGGGTGTGTGTTGGAGAGGGGTGTGTGGGCGAGGTGTGGGTAGAGGGAGGATGTGAGAGTGGGGACAGGGGTTGTGTGGGCGGGACATGGAGGGGAGGGAGGATGTGGAAGGGCGGTTAAGGCGGGCGTTGATGGGGTGTGTGTTGGCGCGGGGTGTGGAATGGAAGTGTGTGTGGGGGGAGGGTGTTGTGTGATGGAGGGGGATGTGGGGGGGGGGGGGGTGTGTGGGGGAGTGGGGCGTGTGTGGGGAGGAGGGAGGGGGCTGCCGGAGAGGGGGAGCAGTGAGCGTTGTGGAGCTGGAGAGGAGGGGAGGGGGAGGGGGGGGCAGCGAGTGTTTTGGAGCGGAGAGGGAGGCAGCGAACGATTTGGAGGTGGAGGGCGAGAAGGAGGGAGGGATGGGGGGAGGGTGGGAGGGTGAGTGACGGAGGGAGGGGGAGGGAAGGGAGGGAGGGAGGGAGAGGGAGCGAGGGGAGGGAGGGAGCGAGGGAGAAGGATGGGCAGCGAGCGTTGCCGAGCCGGAGAGGGTGGGGAGGGGGGCAGCGATCCAGATTTCTGGTCGGCTCGGGCGGACCAGAAATTAAATTAGAAAAACATACCCGGTGGAGCCCTCGGGTTATCGTAGGAACGGGGAAAAAATGGAGGTATGAAATTCCTGAGGTATCAAATTCCTGAGCAAACGTTGTGACGCCTGTTAATTAAATACGGCAAATGTGTGCGCGTCAAGGCAAGTAAAGTCAACTGTATTTCTACAGCACATTTAAAAACAACTCTCGTTGACCAAAGTGCTTTACATCCGTGCAGGTACTAATGTGCTACATACAATGGTACATAGATCAACAATACATAGATAAATACATACATACAGCGCTCCCTCAGAGGACCTCAAGCAACGCTTGTGAGTAGACTTAAAGGAGTCGATGGAGGGGGCAGTTCTGATGACAGGAGGGATGCTGTTCCACAGTCTAGGTGCTGCAAAAGCCTGGACGCCCCTGAGCTTGAACCTAGACCGCGGGATAGTCAGTAGTGCCAAGTCTGCAGATCTGAGGGACCTGGAGGTGGTGTGGTGCATATGGAGATTCCTGATGTAGGTGGGGGCAAGCCCGTCAAGGGCTTTGTATACATAATGGAGGAGCTCGAAATGGATTGTG
>CM069170.1:3019624-3034624 GCA_035221665.1 Okamejei kenojei | reverse complement strand
AGCACGAATTCTTGTTTTCAGTGAAACATACACAAAGTGCTGGTGTGACAGAGGACAACTGCAACATTTTTTTGGGAGAACGTGTATAAGTGACGTTTCGGATAAGTGACCGTTCTTTAGACTCTGTTTTCAGCGACGAGCGCTTTGTGTTTTTCTTTACTCGATCCTTAAATTATTCGCTTTGTCATCTCCCATGGTGCAGTCAACGGCTGTGGCGCAAGGTGTTTTGTTCCGTGAGTGTCACTAATGACAATCAGCAGTATGAGGTCATGTCGGTAGAGAAATATCGCTCTATATATCTCGGTGCCGCAGAGCTACAGCGATGACGGACTGACGGAGCCACAGGGGTGAATTGCGTCTTCCAGCTATGGCATATCCATTGATCTTTCGAATTGAAGATATATTACCCTGCAATAGCGGCTGCCGCTGTTATTGGTAATTAGGTTTGTCCTCTGATTTTCATGTACGTGCATTAATTTGAGACATTCCGTGTACCTCCGGCGCTGCCGGCATTAAACAAACATTGTTTGTGTTTCAATAATTCACATGTTTAATTTGGTTAGACATCCATTTTCCTACTGCAACTGCCGCAATGTGTACGTCATGCCCGTTGTTTATCCTGGCCTGGATCTTTGTCTGTACAGATTGCGCCGCCAGAGCCCTCACCAGCGAGCAGGTATCAGATAATCACACCCTGATATGTTGACCAGGAGCTGAGAGATTGGCAACTTGGGTTCCTTCCGTGGAGAGTCTGAAACGAGTTAGTGAAATTACATATCTTCCCAATCGGATAAAACCTGCTTAACTGAATATATAATCGATATATTTTTACTGCACTCCGTGAGCCAAAGGCTGTAGGCTCTAAACTTGGTCTGGGCTAAATGTCATTTGGTCAACCAAATTTGAAGTTTGAAAATCTTCCAATCAGACAATGTCCGTGAGCAGAGCGAGATGTCCGTCGGGGAATGTTGCCGACTAGCCCGCTGCATACTGCAGGAGTACGTGCTGATGGACGCACTGAAGCTCGGTGCAGCCAACTCCAAGGCTCGGTGGGGGACGGCCACAGTCTAGGGTCCTTCCACTGCTGGACATGGGGGGCAGAGTGTGGTGAAGACTCCCCTCACAATAAGGGAAGGGATCGCACGCCAAGGGGCCACATAAAAGGCACGGGTGGGGGACAGATTTAAGAAATGGAAAGACTATTGAACTATTTGTATAGCCTTCGAAAATGTCGGATGAATTTTTGTTGCACGGTTCACGCATTGTATATATTTATTATTTGAATAAAGTCTATTTTGAAATTAAATAATACAATGTCCCTCAGATACTTTTGTGCCGGCCTTATCTCAGTAATATCTCTTCTCTCCTTCACAGTAAATTTGTTGGCGATTGTGATTCTCTGTCGAGGTAAATGTGGTCTCTCCAAATGCATCACTCTCTACCTGGTGGCCATGGCAGCGTCTGATCTCCTGGTCGGCATCACCGATCCGTTTCTCCGAAGGTCTATTCGAATTCACTTCCCGTATTCGTTGGTGAACATTACTCCCATATGCGTGACTATCTCATTCCTCGTCTATACAACCACCGCGGTCTCTGTCTGGCTGACGGTCGCCTTCACCTTCGATCGGTTTGTGGCTATTTGTTGTGAGAAGCTGAAAACCAGATATTGCACTGAGAGAACGGCGGCTGTGATTATCGGGGCTGTGGGTGTGCTGGGCTGTTCACAGAACGTCCCCCGGTGTTTTGCGTTGGAACCTAGTTACGTGTTTGATAATCTTCCCAGGGGTTGCCGCAACAAACTCACCTACTATACGTCGTCTGCATGGATCGCATATAGTGTCACACACCGCGTTCTAACCCCTTGTATCCCGTTCTTTCTGATCCTTCTGCTCAATGTGCTGACGGTGAGGCGGATTGTAGCGGCCAGCAGGGTCCGCAGGGGGCTCCGGGGCCGCAGCAACGGGGAGAATGACAAGGACCCGGAGATGGAGAACCGCAGGAAATCCATTGTTTTACTCTTCAGTATCACGGTCACTTTTCATACTGCTGTGGGCAACACAGCCATATTTTACATCTTTACGGGTATTGCGAAGGCGCCAGTTGACTCCACCCCCACCGGTTATTACCACATCACAGATGTCACGGCGGGGTTCCTGCAGCTGCTCAGTTCCTGCACCAACACGTGTATTTACGTGGTCACCCAGAGTAAATTCAGGGCTGAGATGATGAACGCGATTAAATTCCCAGTGAGTACAATTCGTGCACTTGTGCGTTCGTGACCCTCTGATCCACGCTGATAGTTCAACATGCATTTGCTCTCATCACTGTCCTCCCAATATCCACATCCATCTGCTCAGAATCTCCACTACGCACATACTCACACCGAACGGCTTGCAATAGCCATTTGAACCACCACTCGTAGAAGTTATATAGTGCACATCTCTGAAGATCTCTCCTGGTCCGAGAACACTGATGCAATTATAAAGAAAGCACATCAGCGCCTCTACTTCCTAAGAAGATTACGGAGAGTCGGTCTGTCAAGGAAGGATCTCTCTAACTTCTACAGGTGTAGAGTTGAGAGCATGCTGACCGGTTGCATCGTGGCTTGGTTGGACAACATGAGCGCCTATGAGCGGAAAATGCAACAATAAGTAGTAAACACTGCCCAGTCCATCATCGGCTCTAACCTCCCTTCCATCGAGGGGATCTATCGCTGTCGCTGCCTAAAAAAGGCTGGCATCATCATCAAGGACCCACACCATCCTGGCCACACACTCATCTCCCTGCTACATTCAGCTAGAAGGTACAGGAGCCCGAAGACTGCAAGGTCCAGGTTCAGGGATAGCTACTTCCCCACAGCCATCAGGCTATTAAACTCAACTCAAACAAACTGTGAACATTAATAGCCCATTATTTGTTTATTTGCAATTTAACTGTTT
Source organism: Okamejei kenojei (assembly GCA_035221665.1). Lineage (NCBI taxonomy): Eukaryota > Metazoa > Chordata > Chondrichthyes > Rajiformes > Rajidae > Okamejei > Okamejei kenojei. The sequence continues at coordinate 3,031,685 of CM069170.1, read as the reverse complement.
ATTTATTCATGTGTGTATATTTTTATATAATGGTATATGGACACACTGATCTGTTCTGTATTCATGCCATCTGTATTCAGTTGTGCTGAAGCAAAGCAAGAATCTCATTGTCCTATCAGGGACACATGACAATAAACCCTCTCGACCCGAAACGTCGCCCAGTCTGAAGAAGGGTCTCGACCCGAAACGTCGCCTATATCCTTCGCTCCTTAGATGCTGCTGCACCCGCTGAGTTGCTCCAGCCTTTTGTGTAACCCTCGATTTATCCAACATCTGCAGTGTCCTTCTTTAACACAAACCCTATTGAAATCTTGATTTATACATCACTGAATCTGTCACTTTGGCTCAATTCGTCTCTGCTAACCGAGGTACCTCGTCAACGCGAGTCCTATTTGTCCGTGATTCCCCGACATTCATTTAACCTTTATCATTGGAGTTTGTGAAGCATTTGTATGGGCATAGGGTGTGCAAAAACCTTAGAGATATAGATTCTCTATCAATTTGAGTAAGCAGATCACATTAATTTATCTTGACATCAATGCTCAATCCAGACCTTGCCTTTCCCTGTGTAACATAGACAGAAACGTAGAACATGTGCGCAGGAGGAGGCCATTCGGCCTTCAATCCAGCACCGCCATTCACTGTGATCATGGCTGATCGTCCCCAATCAATCCATTAGTTGTATATGTCTATATTTCGATGTACAAATATACCAGACAATGTTAAAAAAATTAATACCATAGTTCAGAAATGCAGATCTATGTTTATTATTGTGTGCACCGCGTTAAATGGAAAAAGGTCTGTTTTTTTTCCCGCTATTGAAACAAAAAAGCTGTACAATAAATAAACACAATCATATGAAACAACAAGATCATTTTATCGAGCAAGAATAAGATTCTTAAATATAGTCCTTCGCATTGCAGCGCATTGGCTCCATATAAAGGTCACAGCTGGCGCAGCGGTAGAGTTGCTGCCTTACAGCGAATACAGCGCTGGAAACCCAGGTTCGATCCCGACTACGGGTGCTGTCTGTTCGGCGTTTGTACGTTCTTCCCGTGACCTGCGTGGGCTTTTTCCGAGATCTTCGGTATCCTCCCACACTTCTAGGGTAATTGACTTGGTAAAATGTACAAATGGTCCATAGTGGGAGTAGAATTGTGTTAATGTGCGGGGATCGCTGTTCGGCCCAGACCCGGTGGTCCGAAGGCCCTGTTTCTGGGCTGCATCTCTAAAACTAAATCTAAATAAAAGTAAAGACAAAGTCAGCTGTCCACGTTGGGGAAGAGGTGAATCGCGCAGTCATGGCTTGTGGAAGGTCCGTTCGGAAACATAACAGCAGAGGGGGCAATGTGGTTTCTTAGTGTGGTGGTGCGCGCGATTCAAACCTCTGTACCTTTATCCGGACGGGAGCAGTGAGGAAAGAATTGCATGTTAAAGTTGACGTTTTTAATTGTATTGGCTGCTTTTCCGATCAAATGTGGATTCATTGGAGGGACCCCTATTGGATCTATCTAGTCTATCTATCTATCTATCTATCTATCTATCTATCTATCTATTATCTATCTATATCTATCTATCTATCTATCTATCTATCTATCTATCTATCTATCTATCTATCTATCTATCTATCTATCTATCTATCTATCTATCTATCTATCTATCTATCTATCCATCTATCTGTCTGTCTATCTATCTATCATTTTTATCATCGATTAAAATATTATATTTTGCTCCAACTGCAGCTATGTGGACCAACAATATAATCTCCGACTACTTCCAGCTCCATAGGGACTGCAGACTGGGCTGCAGCCTTTCTCCCTACTGATTTAATTTGGCAAAATAGAACAACTTGCTATAGCTCTTAGGAGAGAAGATGCTATCATAGGTATCTTTCGAAGAGGTAAATCTCATAAGTATCGCTGTAGCGGACAACCTGCTGGTATATATATCCAACCCAACTGACCCCTTCCTAAAGCTACTCCATATATTAGAGAATTTTGGCCGCCTGTGACGTTATAAGATCAATTACTCAAAGAGCTTGCTTTTACAAATCAAACCACACTGACGGCGACTACACAGCTTCCATTTAAACTTGAGAAAAATGTATTTACTTAACTGGGAATTAAAGTCACCCATACCATGTGAGGTTTTAACACAGGTCATAACTTTAATTCATTATTAGAACGAACAACACAGGACTTCAAAAAATGGTCAACACGTGCCACTCTCATTAGTAGGATGCATCGTTATCGTTAAAATTGCAGTTTTACCTAGATTTCTTCATCTTTTTTAAATGATCCCCATATTCATACAAAGGACAACTTTTTGAGCAATTAGATAGATTAATCTCATCAGTTACTTGGGACTATTCCAATCCCAGAATGAAGAAAATGTACGTGGATGTTCCTAAGAAGGCGAGTGGTCGAGGTTTGCCTAACTTTATCCATTACTACTGGGCTGCAAATATTGTAAAAACTTTTACATTGGACATATTCATATGAGAGTAAAACAGGGCACAGACTGGGCACAGATGGAACTCCTATCTGAAGTCTACCGATAATCACCCGCTCACTACCTTATAATCGCAAAATACAAATGACAAACCCGGTGATTAAAACCTCGCTTAAAATATGGCTACAGTTCAGGAAATATATTGGACTAAAATGTACAGCAGGCGTTTCCCGGTGGCAAATAATGATTTTTTTTGACATTCTCCATATTTAGATACTGTGTTTCATTTTGGCAAAAGAATAGCATGGTATATTTTTGTGACTTTTTTACTGACGGAGCGTTCAGTTCCTTTGAAACGCTTGCTGAAGATCTCAATATACCCCAGATCTCCTTTATTCAGGTATCTTCAAATACATAGCTTTGCTAAAACAGTGTTTCACTCATTTCCTCATCTGTCCACCAAGAGGCCAATTAGACATTATTCTGGAGTTCGACCCTTTGACGAGAAACGTGTTCAGCAATTTTACACATTAATACAGGAATTAAAACAGATAACCTGGACCAAACTAATGCGGCATGGGAGAGTGACCTGAGTGTGAATCTTTCTAATGAGGCGTGGCGAGAGAGCTTAAATTCGTATTCACACATCTTCGCTGTGTATACGCCATGAGTTGATCCAATTTAAAGTGCTCACCATCTTCATTATTCTAGAGACAATTAGGGCCTGTCCACTTTCCTGAGTTACTCACGAATTCTCCCGTGTTTTTTCCCCTTGATTCAAACTCGGAGAATGTCCGTAGGAGTTCGTAGCGAGTCCGTAGGAGGTCGTAGGTGTCCGTAGATATTTCGTAGCGGCTCCTAATGCCAGCCGTAGGAACACGGTGCTCAAGTCGGGCCGCTTTTTCAGCATGTTGAAAATGTCCACGACTAAAAAAATATCCCCGAGTACCTAAGGTTGGCATCTCCGAGTTTGAATCAAAGAAAAAACTCGGGAGAATTCGTGAGTAACTCGGGAAAGTGGGAGGGGCCCTAAACTTGCCAGAAACATTTCTACCACAGATCCTGGCTGCCCTAGATGTGGTCATAGCCCAGCCCTTGGAGGACACGTGTTTTGGACATGTCCCTCTCTCTACAGCTACTGGGAAAATATATTTGAGGTACTCTCGCATACCTGCAGACAGATTATAAATCCTGACTTGCACACAGTTATCTTTGGAATACCACCCCCAAACTGCAAGCTTCCAAATTTACAAGCAAATGCTTTAGAATTTGCAACATTACTTGCTCGCAGGCTTATTCTTTTCAACTGGAAGTCAAAAAAAGCTCCATTTTTTTGCAGTGGTTAAAGGAATGCTCGCCTATTTACCCTTGGAAATTATCTGGTATACACGGCGCAAGGCCCGCAGAAACTTCGCTCTGACCTGGAACCATTTTATAGATTTTATTAAAGATTATTCCTTAACTTAAAATATTGTCTACACAGTCACAGCTGGCAGAAAGGTCATTACAAGAAACTGGCTTGCAGCGGACACACCCAGACAGACAATTGTTAGATCTAGTACAGGAAATATTTGTCCATGGAGAAATGACTTATTCTCTAAGAGTGAAGAAGACGAGCTTAATAGTAAATAGGAAAATGGATAAGGTATAGAAATATAGACTTCAACACTATATAATTTTTATTGACAATAATGTAATTTGTTGGAAAATATTTTCATAAGAAAATAGTTCTGTATACTGCATCATCAATTGTTATCTGAACCACCCGCCCCATTGGTGTACGTTTCACTGCATTGTTCTATGTTTCGTTGTTATATTTCTGTTTTATTTGTGTATGCATAAAAGCTATAAATACTAAAGTAAAACAAACATTTTTCCTTTAACTGAAAATATTGTCTACACTGTCATAATTTTTGAGAATAATAACTATTTTTTGAGCCTTGGGGATGTGGAGGGAGTTATATTAGTTTTGTACTGTTCTGTACTGTTTGTTGGTGTTCTGCGTAAATTTATGTTTATAACTTGGAAACCAAATAAAGTTAAAAGTTATTTTTGTTTAAAAGAGGAGAGAAAGCACTGGTGAGCTGTGTCTATCTATCTATCTATCTATCTATCTATCTATCTATCTATCTATCTATCTATCTATCTATCTATCTATCTATCTATCTATCTATCTATCTATCTATCTATCTATCTATCTATCTATCTAATCTTATCTATCTATCTATCTATCTATCTATCTATCTATCTATCTATCTATCTACCTACCTACCTACCTATCTATCTATCTATCTATCTATCTATCTATCTATCTATCTATCTATCTCGCCATCTCGCCATCTCGCCATCTCGCCATCTCGCCATCTATCTATCGCGCCATCTCGCCATCTCGCCATCTCTCTATCTCGCCGTCTCTCCATCTATCTATTTATCGATTCATCTACCGCTTCCGTGGCCTGCCTCTGTACTCCACAATTTGAGATTTGTAATAGAAAAAATCATATGCGGTTAAAGTACGTATTGGCAGGTTTTATTAAAGGGTATTTTTATACATTGTGGTTTCAACATGTAGAAATTACAGCTGTGTTTATGCATAGTCCCCCCATTTCAGGGCACCATAATGTTTGGGACACGTGGCTTCACAGGTGCTTGCAATTACTCAGGTCTGTTTAATTGCCTCCTTAATGCAGGTATAAGAGAGCTCTCAGCATCTAGTCTTTCCTCCAGTCTTTCCATCACATTTGGAAACTTTTATTCCTGTTGATCAACATGAGGCCCAAAGCTGTGCCAATGAAAGACAAAAATGCCATTGTCAAATTGAGAAATAAGAATAAACTGTTAAAGACATCAGCCAAACCTTATGCTCACCAAAATGAAATGTTTGGAACATCATTAAGAAGAGAGAAAGCACTGGTGAGCCTAGTAATCGCAAAGACTGGCAGGCCAAGGAAGACCTCCACAACTGTTAAATGGAAACATAGAAAATAGGCGCAGGGGGAGGCCATTTGGACCTTCGAGCCTCAACCGCCATTCATTGTCATCATTGCTGATCATCCACAATCAATAACGAAAGCCTGCCTTCTCCCTATATCCCTCTAAAACTCTATGTTTGCGGATGTTACGAAAGTAGGTGGGGGGCAGTGGTAGACAAAGCAGAGACTCTGCAGAATGACTTGAGAGAGTGGGCAGTGAAGTGGCAGATGGAACATCGTACAGCATAGTGTGGAATAATGCATTTTGATAGTAGTAATAAAAGGATAGACTATTTTCCAAATGGGGTGACAATCCAGAAATCGGAAAACTTTGATACACCTCAACGAAGAACAATGGCGAGTCCAACATTGTGGAGCTATCGTGTACCATTTTGGCGTAATTTCAGGATCTCACTGGGAGGGTGGGAGTAGGGACGTAGGAGGGGGTGTGTGTTGGGGAGGGGTGTCTGGGTGCGGTGTGGGTGGAGGGAGGATGTGAGAGTGGGACAAGGGTTGTGTGGGCGGACGTGGAGGGAGGGAGGATATTGAAGGGCGTATAGGGGTGGGTGGGAGGGGTGAGAGTGTTGGCGCGGTGTGTGGAGGGAAGGGTGTGTCGGGGAGGGGGTGTGGGATGAGGGGTGTGTGGGGAGTAGGGGAAGGGGAGCGGGGCTGCGAGCGTTGTACACACCGGAGAGAAGGGGAACAGCTAGCTTTGTGGAGTTGGTGAGGAGGGGAGGGGGAGGGATAGGGGCAGCGAGAGGGGGGGAAGAGAGGGAGGGAGGGTAGGGGGTTTTGTGGAGCCGGAGAGCGAGGCAGCGAACGTTTTGGAGGTGAAGGGAGAAGAAGTCAGAGAGGGTGGGAGAGAAGAGGGAGGGGGGGAGGGATGGAGGGAGGGGGAGGTAGCGAGGGAGAGAGGGAGGGAGAGGGAGGGAGGGGGTTGGGCAGCGAGCGTTGTGGAGCCGGAGAGGGTGCGGGGAGGGGGGCAGCGAACCTGCTGTAGCTGGGCGACCGATCCCGGTTCATAGAATCATAGAAAATAGGTGCACGAGTAGGCCATTCGGCCCATCGAGCCTGCACCGCCATTCAATATGATCATGGCTGATCATCCAACTCAGTATCCTGTAACTGCCTTCTCTCTATCCCCCTGATCCTTTTAGCCACAAGGGCCACATCTAACGCCATCATAAATATAGCCAATCTACTGGCCTCAACTACCTTCTGTGGCAGAGCATTGCACAGATTCACCACTCTCTGTGTGAAAAATGATTTTCTAATCTCGGTCCTAAAAGACATCTCCCTTATCCTTAAACTGTGACCCCTTGTTTTGGAGTTGCCCAAAATCGGGAACAATCTTCGTGCATCTAGACTGTACAAACCCTTAATAATTTTGTAAATAACTATAAGATCCACTCTCAATCTCCTAAATTCGAGCGAGTACAAGCCGAGGGGTTTTTTCCCCCCCCCAATTATCCATTTTCTTCAAATGGAAGTCCTGCCATCTAAGGAATCAGTCTGGTGAACCTTCTCTGCACTCCCTCTATGGCAAGAATGTCTTTCCTCAGATTAGGAGACCAAAACTGTACGTATACTCCAGGTGTGTCCTCACCAAGACGCTGTACAACTGCAGTAGAACCTCCCTGCTTCTGTACTCAAATCATTGTAACTATGAATGTCAACATACCATTCGCTTTCTTCACAGCCTGCTGCACCTGCATGCCTACTTTCAATGACTGGTGTACCATGACACCCAGGTCTCGTTGCATCTCCCCTTTTCCTAATCGGCCACCATTCAGATAATCGTCTACTTTCCTGTTCTTGCCACCAAAGTGGATAACCTCACATTTATCCACATTATACTGCATCTGCCATGCATTTGGCCACTCACCCAGCCTATCCAAGTCACCTTGCAGCCTCCTATCATCCTCCTCACAGCTAAAAATGTCGCCCAGCGTGTCATCCGCAAAGTTGGAGTTGTTGCATTCAATTCCCTCATCCAGATCATTAATATATATTGTACATTGCTGGGGTCCCAGGACTGATCCTTGCGGTACACCACTAGTCACTGCCTGCCATCCTGAAAAAGACCCGTTTACTCCTACTCTTTGCTTCCTGTCAAATCCACAGGTTCTCCCTTATCCACTCTACTAGTTACATCCTCGAAAAATTCAATAAGTTTCGTCAGACATGATTTACCTTTCATAAATCCATGCTGACTTTGTCCAATGGTTTCACAACTTTCCAAATGTGCTGCTATCCCATCTTTAATAACTGACTCTAGCATTTTCCCCACTACCGATGTTAGACTAACTGGTCTGTAATTGGCCGTTTTCTCTCTCCCTCTCTTTTTAAAAAGTGGGGTTACATTAGTTACCCTTCAATCCTCAGGAACCACTCCAGAATCTAAAGAGTTTTGAAAAATTATCATTAATGCATCCACTATTTCTGGGGCTACTTCCTTAGGAACTCTGGGATGCAGCCTCTCTGGCCCTGGGGATTTATCGGCCTTTAATCCATTCAATTAACTAACGCCTCTTCCCGGCTAACCTGGATTTCACTCTTTTCCTCCATCTCATTTGACCCCCGGTCCCCTGCTATTTTCGGCAGATTATTTATGTCTTCCTTAGTGAAGACAGGACCAAAGTAGTTATTCAATTGTTCTGCCATGTCCTTGTTCCCCATGATCAATTCCCCAGTTTCTGAGTGCAAGGGACCTACATTTGTTTTAACTAACATTTTTCTCTTCACGTATCTATAAAAACTTTTGCAATCCGTTTTTATGTTCGCTGCCAGTTTTCTTCCATAATCTATTGTCCTTATCCTAATTAAGCACTTTGTCCTCCTCTGCTGGACTTTAAATGTCTCCCAGTCCTCTGGTAGACTGCTGTTTCTGGTTAATTTGCATAGAAACATAGAAAATAGGTGCAGGAGTAGGCCATTCGGCCCTTCGAGCCTGCACCGCCATTCAATATGATCATGGCTGATCATCCAACTCAGTATCCTGTACCTGCCTTCTCTCCATACCCTCTGGTCCCTTTAGCCACAAGGGCCACATCTAACTCCCTCTTAAATATAGCCAATGAACTGTCCTCAACTACCTCTGTGGCAGAACATTTCAGAGACTCCCAACTCTGTGTGAAAAATGTTTTCCTCATCTCGGTCCGAAAGGAATTCCCCCTGATCCTTAGACTGTGACCCCTTGTTCCGGATCTCCCCAACATTGGGAACAATCTTCCTGCATCTAGCCTTTCCAACCCCTTAAGAATTTTGTAAGTTTCTATAAGATCCCCATCAGTCTTCTAAATTCTAGCGAGTACAAGCCAAGTCTATCCAGTTTTTCCTCATATGAAGGTCCTGGCATCCCAGGAATCAGTCTGGTGAACCTTCTCTGTACCCCCTCTATGGCAAGAATGTATTTTCTCAGATTTGGAGACCAAAACTGTACGCAATACTCCAGGTGTTGTCTCACCTAATCCCTGTACAACTGCAGTAGAACCTCGGTGCTTCTATACTCAAATCCTTTAGCTATGAATGCTAACATACCATTTGCTTTCTTCACAGCCTGCTGCACCTGCATGCCTAGTTTCAATGATTGGTGTACCATGACACCCAGCTCTCGTTGCATCTCCCCTTTTCCTAATTTGCCACCATTAAGATAATAGTCTACCCTCCTGTTTTTGCTACCAAAGTGCATATCCTCACATTTATCCACATTATACAGCATCTGCCATGCATTTGTCCACTCACCCAGCCTATCCAAGTCACCTTGCAGCCTCCTAGCATCCTCCTCACACCTAACACTACCCCCCCCCCCCCCCCAGCTTAGTGTCGATCCGCAAAACCTGGAGATGTTGCATTCAATTCCCTCGCCCAAATCATAAATATATATTGTAAATAGCTGGGGTCCCAGCACTGAGCTTTGCGGTACCCCACTAGTCACTGCTTGCCATTCTGAAAATGACCCGTTTACACCTACCCTTTGCTTCTTCTTTAGATTTGATACTATCCTTGATTTCCCTTGTTATCCACTGGTGCACTACCTTCCCTGATTTATTATTTTGCCAAACTGGGATGAAGAATTGTTGTAGTTCATCCATGCAGTCTTTAAATGCCTTCCGTTGCATATTCACCATCAACCCTTTAAGAATCACTTGCCAGTCTATATTGGCCAATTCACGTCTCATACCCTCAAAGTTACCTTTCTTTAAGTTCAGAATCCTTGTTTCTGAATTAACAATGTCAATCTCCATCCTAATGAAGAACTGATCCATATAATGGTCACTCTAGCCCAAAGGGCCACGCACAACAAGAATGCTAACTAACCCTTCCTCATTACTCAGTACCCAGTCTAGAATAACCTGCTCTCTCGTTGGTTCCTCTACATGTTGGTTTAGAAAACTATCCCGCATACATTCCAAGAAATCTTCTTCCTCAGCACCCCTGCCAATTTGATTCAACCAATCTATATGTAGATTGAAGTAACCCTTAATAACTGTTTTATCTTTGTTGCACGCATTTATAATTTCATGACTGATGCCATCCCCAACTCCACTACTACTGTTAGGTGGCCTGTACACAACTCCCACTAGCGTTTTCTGCCCCTTTGAGTTTCGCAGCTCTACCCATATCGATTCCACATCCTCCAAGCTAATGTCCTTCCTTTCTATTGTGTTAATCTCCTCTCTAACCAGCAACGCTACTCCACCTCCTTTCTATCTATCCCTCCTGAATATTGAATATCCCTGGATGTTTAGCTCCCAGCCTACGTCACCCTGGAGCCATGTCTCCGTGATCCCATCTATATCATATCCATTAATAACTATCTGCGCATTCAACTCATCCACCTTATTCCGAATGTTACTTGCAATGAGACACAAAACTTTCAGGCTTGTTTTTATAACACTCTTACCCCTTATACAATTATGTTGCAAAGTGTCCCCTTTTGATTTTTGCCCTGGATTTATCTGCCTGCCACTTTTACTTTTCACCTTGCTACCTATTACTTCTACCCTCATTTTACATCCCTCTGCCTCTCTGCTCATGCTCCCATCCCCCTGCCACATTAGTTTAAATCCTCCCTGACAGCACTAGCAAACACTCCCCCAAGGACATTGGAGAAATGATTTATTATTTAAGCTATCGTGCGAAGCTGGAAGATGCTAGATTTTACCGCAGCATTGGACTTGTTTGTCAAACTTCAATGCCAAGAATCAAATATCACGCCAAGGTTTTTGACGTGCGGTTTGAGTATTGGGGTAAGGCTTCCAAGGCTGCCTGCTAACGTTTTGATGGAGTCCGAGGGGCCGAGTCGGATGAACTCAGACCTGCTCTCGTTTAATTGGAGGAAGTTCTGCGCCATCCAACACTTTACATCCTCGAGACAGTGGATCAGGCTGAGTAGATTTGATCCGTTGTTGGGTTTCAGGGGGAGATAGAACAGTGCATCGTCTGCATAACAGCAGAAGGAAATCCCGTGCCTTTGAATGACTTGGCCTAGGGGGAGCATGAACAGAGAGAAGAGAATGGGGCCAAGGGAGGAGCATCTTGCAACCCCGCAGCAAAGGCTAGCTGGGGAACAGAAAGTGCTGCATATATTTTAGAGAGACACCTATCTTTGAGGTAGGAGACGAACCAGCTCAGGGCAGTGCCATCAATACCAACCCCGTACCGGAGACGGTCAATTAGGACGGTGTGGTCCACTGTATCAAATGCTGCGCTGAGGTCAAGAAGGAACAGGCAAGGCACGTGGGTGGGGGCGGGGCAAGTGGTGGCGCTGTTTTATATATGTTTTACTTTTAAACGTCAATTACATAAAATAGACCATCTATTTGAACGTAAACGTTTTCATTTACACATCGTATAATGGTGAGGTAAGGGTGGGCCAAAAATGTATCTCTATCCTCTACCGTTTATGAGCTAATTGAAGTGTAAAGAAAACAAACGAGAACAAGGACTGAAAAGAGAGACAGACAACAGACAGACAGACAGAAAGACAGACAGACAGAACAGACAGACAGACAGACATACAGACAGACAGACAGACAGACGTACAGAGAAAGACAACAGATTATTTCGGACCGTTGGGGCCAACTGTCACACAGGAGGCTGGTCTCCCAACGCAATATACGACCACTGCCCATAGCCCTCCAACTGCGCAGAACTGGTTGACGGTTTCCCGTTACGTACGCACACTGGTCCCATCCGTCTCCTCGTCCCCCAAACCCCGCACACCTCGCCCCATGGCCCTCACCCTCCACACGCACTCACTGATCCCCCCTCAGACCCCCCATCCACAAGATAGAGAGATAGATAGATAGAGAGCATAGATCAATAGATAAGAGAGAGAGAGAGAGAGTGAGAGAGAGAGAGAGAGAGAGAGAGAGAGAGAAAGAAAGAAAGAAAGAAAAAAAAGAAAGATAGATAGATAGAAAGATAGATGGATGGATGGATGGATTGATGGATGAATTGGATGGATGGATGAGGATGGATGATGGATGAATGGAATGGATAGATGGATAGATGGGATAGATGGATAGATGGCTAGATAGATAGATAGATAGATAGATAGATAAAGTATACGATAGATGATTTACCGGGGCTCACACCGGGGGGGGGGGGGGGGGGGGGGGGGGGGGGGGGGG
>CM069170.1:2968666-3019124 GCA_035221665.1 Okamejei kenojei | reverse complement strand
ACATGCAAGACTATAAGAATAGAAAACCAGAGATTACTGGATGAGTGGCTTAACCAGCATCCAAATACAGAAAATACTAATAGCGTACATATATATTAGTCTTTGGATCAGGAAGTCCCAACAACAGAATCATAACCGCCAGACATTGGGAAAATTAAATAGGTCTTCTATAACGAGAGACACTTGAATAAAGTTTTACAAACGTAAATACACTGAGTTCTTTAAAGCCAATATATTTTTGGTACAATGAAAGTATACAAAGATTACATTACTCAAAAACAAATTAAATAGAATTTTTTAATAACATTCTCTATTTGCGATGAATGTCAGAATTTAGAAGCTAAGTTCTAAAACGCATACCTTTGTAACATGCACAAAACTCCAATAGTATTGGCTGAAATTTTTAGAATCATTGCTGAAGTTCTTAAAACTAAACTGACCCCGATCTAAAGCTAATTAATATTAGGATCTCCTGATTCAAGCATAATATTAACATAAGTCAAAGGAAATGTTTCCTTGATTAACTTTTGATAATTGTAAAAACAAAAATATTAAAATTCTGAAGGGAAACATTATCCCCCACAATAAAAATGTGGACTGTGAAATGTCCGGAGACTTGCATTTGAGAGAATTAGTTGTACTAAGCAAATATGAACTTTTTCCACAAATATCGTTCACCAATCATTGATTATTTAAAGGGTACTGAAATCACAACGTAACTCCATAAGTACGCCTGTTTAGGAATGTAATGAAAAGAAATACTCGGAGATCTGTATACACGTCTCCTAATAACATATTGTTATGTGAAATTGCTTCCCATTCATTGTTAAAGATTTATTCCTACTTTTTTATTATATAAATAACTGTTTGTTTTTTTAATTGGTTTTCAAATCATTTTATGTATATTTATTTTCTTTTATATATTTTGAAATACAGCATTATTATTTAATCGCCATATGTTTTATTATTATCTATACTTTTTAACTTTTTACCACCCCTTTACTTAAACAAAAAGACTCATACATACATGATCCCGAAACTGACTGTACCAATGATTGTGAGTAATTCTAGATTTGTAATGAAGAACTGTTTTGTATCTTAGATAATATCATTGCCTCTCATAAAAATATATATTTATTACAAAGCACCCAATTTTTTTTGCAGAATGTTAATGGAGGTGCTCGCCCATTTACCCTTGGAAAAGGATCAGGTATAAACGGTACAAAGGCCCGCGAAACCGCTATGACCTGGAACCATTTTATAGATTTATTAAATATTCTCCTTTAAAACTAAAAATAATTGGTCTACGAGTCACAGCTGCAGAAAGGCCATTACAAAACCGGGGTGATCCCCCCATTATAAGCAGCGGACCCCCCCCCCAAACCAAAAAACCCAGGCATAGACAATGGTTAATATAGTCCAGGAAATCATTTGCATGGAGACAATAACTTATACTCAAAGACTGAATGAAGACGAGTTTAACAGTAAGATGTGAAAAATGGATAGGGAATAGAAATATAGACATCAACACTGTATTAATTTGTATTGACAAAAGATGTAAGTTATTGGAAAAATGTTTTTAATTAAGAAAGATAGTTCGGTATACTGCATCATTAATAGTAAACCTAAATCCCCGCTGCATTGTTGTAACGCGTGCACTGCAATGTTGTATGTTACGTTGTTTAATTGTTTTATTTGTATATGCAAAGAAGCAAAGAATACTATGAATAAAACCAACATTTTTCCTTGTAACTGAAACATATTGTCCTACACAGTCAAAAATCATGTATTTTATAAATTGTATGATGCCTGTTGTTTAACATGTAACATTTGAACACAAAGTCTTTTCTTTTAATTTTATTATTTTTAAGTTATTATATCCAATTATGAGAAATATTAACTCTTAGTGTGAGCCTTGGGGATTGGAGGGGGATACATAGATTTGTACTGTTCCGTACTGTTTGTTGGTGTTCTGTGTACATGCTTGAGTTTATAACTTGTAGATCCAAAATAAAGTTAAAAGTTATTAAGACAAAAAAGAAAGAAAGCACTGTTGGGACTGTGTCTATCTATCTATCAATCATCAATCTACTCTAAGCTAGTCTATCTATCAATCATCTATCTTTCTATCTAACTATCTATCTATCTATCTAACTATCTAACATCTATCTATCTATCTACTATCCTAGCTATTCTATCTATCTACTATCTTCATCCTGTCTGTCCTGTCTGTCTGTCTTCTGTCTGTCATCCTGTCTTGTCCTATCTATCTATCTATCTACCTATCTATCTAACTATCTATCTATCTATCTTTCTATCTATCGATCTATCTATCTAACTATCTATCTATCTTATCAGAACGTATCATATCTATCACTCTATCTATCAATCTACTATCTATCTATCTATGTAACCATCTAAATCTCCTATCTCATCATCTCGCCATCTCGCCATTTCGCCATCTCGCCATCTCTCAATCTCCTATCCTCATCAGTGAGTGGGTAATTAATCGGGGGGTAATTCGATCTATCTACCACTTTCCGTGGCCCTGCCTCTGTACTCCACAATTTCCGTCAAAGACGCATCTCCCCCACGGTAACAATTGTGTAAATTGCATTATGGTCATAAAACAACCAGGGAACTATATAATGCATTTTTCTTTCCAGATTTAGACTAATTAAACCGCTGCGTTTAAGGCATAGTCCGTCCATTTCAAGCACATAGAGAGATAGTATTCACGTGGCATCACAGGTGCGTGCAATTGGCTCAGGTCTGTTTAAATTGCTCCTAACTGCAGGAATACGAGAGCTCACTCCGCCCCTAGTCTTTCCTCTTCCATTCTTTCCATCAGGCTTTGGAATCTTTTATTGTCTGTTGATCAACATGAGCCCAGAGAGCTGTGCCAATGAAACACAAAAAACGCCATTATGAAACTGAGAAAACAAGAAATAAAGACATTAGACATCAGCCAAACCTTAGGCTCACCAAAAATAACTGTTTGGAACTATCATTAAAAGAGAGAATGCGCTGGTGAGCTTTGTTAATCGCAAAGACATGGTTTTAAGGCAGCCAAAGTAAGACCTCCCCAACTGTTAAAAATGGAAACAGAAAATAGGGGCGCAGGCGGGTAGGCCATATTGGCCCTGTCTGAGCCTCCACCGCCATTCACATTCGAATCATGGCTTGAATCAAGCCACACATCAATAACGCGCAGCCTGCCATCTTCCCCATATCCCTTTGATTTCCGCGTGCCTCTAAAGACTCCTAAGTTTGCGGATGAAATACGAAAATAGGTGGAGGCGCAGTTAGTGTAGACAAAGCAGGAACTCTTCAGATGACTTGAAGAGAGTGTGGCAGAGAAGTGGCAGATGGAACATCGTATAGCAAAGTGTGAATAATGCATTTTGATAGTAGTAATCAAGGCATAGACTATTTTCCAAATGGGTGATAATCCAGAAATCGAGGGCAAAGGGACGTCGGAGTGCTGCTGCAGGAAGGTTCATCTACAAGTCGAATCGAGAGTAAAGAAAGTAAACACGATTATTTCAACAGGAATGTAACGTCGAGTCTCTGTAAAGCGTTGGTAAGTTTGCCGCATTTGGATTATGTGAGAGTAATTGTGGCACCAGATCTTGCGGAAAGATGTACTGAGCTTCCTCTGGAAGACCCAAGAATTTTGCAAGAATATAACCCAGGAATATGAAGACCGTGACCTAACCCCTGCTATCCGATAAACGTTTGTTGCCGGCACTGTCCTGCGTCTCGTCGGAGCTCAGAAGAATGATGGGAACATCATTTGAAGATAGTGAAAGGCTTGGACAGAATGGATGTGGTGAGATGTTTCCATTAGTAGCAGAGTGGAACTTTGGGTCCATAGCCTCAAATTAAAATACCTTATTTTTTGGGGTAAACGACATGGGGAAATGTTTGTATCCACTGACCAATTGGCGCCCATTGAGCCCGGTTCCTCCAATGCAATTGTCCACGCACTCACCCGTTCCCCCTAAACGCAACCCGTTTTCCCCAATGCTATATTCCACCACTCCACCCATAGCCCCCAACTGCGCAGACGCGGATCAGTTCCCCTCATCCCCCAATATTCCCCCCCCACATGGTCCGCTTCACCCTCCCTCTTCTTCCTCTTCTCCCCATATGCTCCTACACTCATCCAGCCACTCTCGCTCTCTCACCTTTCCCTCCCTCTCCTTTCCCCTACCCTCAAACCACTGTTCCTTCCCTCAATCACCCCCTCTCTCCCTCCATAACCCTCTCCCCTCCCTACATCCCCAAGACGTATTGTGAGGTGAAAACTGCTGTTTTGTTTGTTGATGTAAATGAGATGTCATAGTGGAGTGGAAGCACTGCTGACGGGCAGTTAATCAGCCCCATGTAAATTCCAAGAATCCTATTGTGACGTCACAGGCACTAACTGCCAGTGCAACTCAAGTGCTTTTTCCTCAAATTGGGATGTTGTAAAGTTTCAAATGTGTATAACTTGTAAAAATAATACCATCAATCAGAACGAATCGTTGATACACCCTCACCGCAGATCAATGGTGAATCCAACATTGTGGAGCTATCGTGTATCATTTTGGCGTAATTTCAGGATCTCACTGGAAGGTGTGGGAGCTGGGATATGGAGGGGTGGTGTGGGAGTAGGGATATTGTGGGCGGGACATGGAAGGGAGGATTTGGAAGGGCGGGGTAGGGGGTACGTGTGGGAGGGTGTGTGTTGCACGGGGTGTGGAATGGAACAGTGTGTGGAAGGGTTGTGTGAGGGAGGGGAAGGGGGGGAGGTGAAGTGTGGGGGAGAGTGGTGTGGGTGAAGGAGGGGGCTGCCAGCGTTGTGGAGCCGGAGAGGGGGGAGCAGTGAGCGTTGTGGAGCTGGAGAGGAGGGAGGGGGAGGGGCGGGCAGCGAGTTGTTTTGGAGCCGGAGAGGGAGGCATTTCGTTGCGAATGATTCGGAGGTGTAGGGCGAGAAGGAGGGAGGATGGAGGGAGGGTGGGAGGGTGAGTGACGGAGGGGGGTAGGGTGGAGGGAGGGAGAGGGGGGTCTTCTTGAGGGAGGGAGGGATGGAGGAGGATGGGCAGCGAGCGTTTGCCGAGCCGGAGATGTGGGGAGGGGGGCCAGCGAACCAGATTTCTGGTCGGCTCGAAGCGGACCAGAAATTAAAATTAGAAATAAACATACCCGTGGAGCCCTCGGGTTTATCGTAGGAACGGTAAAAAAATGGAGGTATCAAATTCCCTGCAATGAGCAAACTTTGTGACGCCTGTTAATTAAATACGGCAAATGTGTGCGCGTCCAAGGCAAGTAAAGTCAACTGTATTTCTACAGCACATTTAAAAACAACTCTCGTTGACCAAAGTGCTTTACATCCGTGCAGGTGCTAATGTTCTACATACAATGGTGACATAGATTGTCAACAATACATAGATAAATACATACATACAGCGCTCCCTCAGAGGACCTCAAGCAACGCATTGTGAGTAGAATTAAAGGATCGATGGAGGGGGCAGTTCTGATGAGAAGGGGGATGCTGTTCCACAGTCTAGTACAGGAAAAGCCTGGACGCCCCTGAGCTTGAACCTAGACCGCGGGATAGTCAGTAGTGCCAAGTCTGCAGATCTGAGGGACCTGGAGGTGGTGTGGTGCATATGGAGATTCCTGATGTAGGTGGGGCAAGCCCGTTAAGGGCTTTGTATACATAATGGAGGAGCTCGAAATGGATTGTGAACCGCACTGCGGCCAGTGGAGAGAGGCCAGAATCGGGGTGATGTGGTCCCTTTTACGTCTAACCCGTCAGATGTCTCGCTTTGGCGTTTTGGACCAATTTCAGGCGGGTCAGGGGTGATTGGCTGATGCAAGTGTATAGGGAGTTGCAGTAATCAACGCGGGAGGGGACTGGAGGAATGGTTTGATTTTAGCTATCGTGCGAAGCTGGGCTAAGCAACATTTGACAACAACATTGACTTGTTTGTCAAACTTCAATGCCCAGAGTCAAATATCACGCCCAGATTGTTGACGTGCGGTTTGAGTAATATGGTAAAGCTTCCAAGACTGCCTGCTAATGTGTTGATGGAATCCGAGGGGCCAAGTAAGATGAACACAGACTTACTCTCCTTTAGATGGAGGAAGTTCTGTCCTCGAGGCAGTGGATAAGGCTGAGTAGATTTGATCGGTTCTTGGGTTTCAGGGGGAGATAGTGCTGTGCATCGTCTGCATAACAGCAGATGAAAATCCCGTGCCTTAGAATTACTTGGCCTAGGGGGAGCATGTACAGAGAGTAGAGAATGGGGCCTAGGAAGGAGCCTTGTGGAACCCCGCAGCAAAGGCTAGCTGGGGAACAGGAAGAGTTGCCTATGTTTGTTGCGAATCTCCTATCTTTGAGGTAGGAAACGAACCAGCTAAGGGCAGTGCCATCAATACCAACCCCGTACCGGAGACGGTCAATTAGGATGGTGTGGTCCACTGTATCAAACGTTGCGCTGTGGTCAAGAAGGAATAGGCGAGGCACGTCGGTGGGGGCGGGGCAAGTGGTGGCGCTGTTGTATATATTTTTTTACTTTTAAACGTCAATTACATAAAATACACCATCTATTTGAACGTAACGTTTCATTTACATCATAGGATAATGGTGAGTAAGGTGGGCCAAAATAGTAGCGCTATCCTCTACCGTTTATGAGTAAATTGAGGTGTACAGAAACAAAGAAACAAACAAGGACTGACAGAGAGACAGCCATAGCCCCCAACTGCGGAGACGTGGTTGATGGTTTCCCGTTAACGACTCTCTTGTTCCTCCCTCGTCACCACTCACCCCCCGCATTCGGCCCCATGCCCTCCCATCCCAACGCACTCACTCCATCCCGGCTCAGCCCCCCCCATCCACACTTAGCGGCTCTCCAGTGGCGCAGCAATTCCCGCCCATTAGGTTCCCAATGTGATGTGGAATACACAGTTATTACTGCGCAGGCGCAGCATGCGGGCACGGCAAATGGAACAGGTAGTTATCATATCATATCATATTATATCATTTCATATCATCATATCATCTTATATCATATCTATATCATATATCGATTAAAAATCTGATATTGAATGTGTATTTATTAATTTGTATGTGTGGTAACATTTTTATTCCGGTAGACATTTTTCCCATGGAGTCCGAAAGCGCCTGATCTGAAAATATCATGCTTTAATTTATCAAGTTATTTCAGAAAATGTTGAAAGATCTGACAAAACTTTGAATTAAAAAAAGACTGTATTTCGTTGACAAAGGGTCTGCTTGCTGCAGTCTTGGGACGGGTTCGGGACGGCTGTGGGGCTCAGCGCGGATCAAGGACTCACCCGGCCTCCGTTGCTTTTTTCTCCTCGCCCCGGTGAATGACAACCGGTGCTGGAAGGGACATGATCGACCCGGCGACGAACAGGTGAGAAGACTAATCTGCTGATTTTACAATTTTTAAATCTTCGTAACTTTTGTAATATTCCTCCGATCGGACGAAACCTTAGTGCGCTTGTAGCACAGGGGAACGGCGTGCAGGGCGGGAAAATTCGTGCGCTATCACGCAAATGTAAATACAGAGCAAACCGGAAGAGGACAAGATGAGTTTTAGTTAAGTATCGAAAATAGTAAGATTAAACGAGAACTCACCTGTTCGAAGTTTTGATCGTTATTTTACGAGGAGTTACGATGAGGGATTACGTGAAGAACCCGCCTCACGCTGTCAACGGCATACTTCAAAGCAACGGCATGAAAAACACAGAACACCAAAGCCGGAGTAACATAGTAAGGCTCATAAAAAGACTTAGAACCACCATTTGATCATTTATTTTACGAGGGTGGGAGTGGAGGGCACGTAATCCCTCATCGTAACTCCTCGTAAAATAACGATCAAACTTCGAACAGGTGAGTTCTCGTTTAATCTTACTATTTTACTTCGGAGTCACGTGAGTGACTACGTGAAGAGTTTTAAAGCTTTTCTGTGTTTTTTTATGTCGTAGAATTAATCCGTACGACAATCCGGCTAAGTAAACACATACATGAAGAAAGCACACAAATGTTAGATCTTTTCACAATCAAGTTTTTTAATGGCTGAAAAACCATATAATACCCTCCTTATATTTGAGGGAAAAAATGATTATAAGTGACAAAAAATAATCAGTGACTACACAACTGATTATAGCAATTAATAGCAAACAAAGCAGGTGATTATAGTGCTCCCAACACCGCGTGTCCAAAGCTTGTCATAGTGTGAACAGGTTTTGTTGTAGGACTTTGAAAAAGTTTCTTCTTTACTCCACCCTGCGATTTTTTTAAAAAATATGCTCAAGAGGTACGTCCCGCCCCTTCATCGCGGACGTAGCTGCCGCCCTGGTGGAGTGAGATTTGAAGACATCAGTGTCTATTCCCGCTAAAACCAACACCTGTTTCAACCATTTTGAGATAGTTTGAACTGAAGCTTTTGTGTGTAGCTTTTTGTGCGTAAGCAGCAATGTCCTTTTCGTTTTCCTCGAAAAGTGTCCGTCACTTTAATACATTGGTTCAAATGTCTAACCACACACAAAGCAAGCTCAATATGAAAAAGCTTGAAAGGTTACCTTTGTTCCAGATCTCCCTGGTCTACTTTGTTTGATCAGATCGTAAACATAGAATACAACGTTATCTGTAGTCACATGCATACAGTCTAAACGCAACATTTGTAAAGTTTGCACTCTTTGGGCTGAGACCAGTGATATTAACATGACCAATTTCAATGTTAACCTATCCAATGACAACCCTTCAATTGGCGTCCATTCTCTAAGTAGAGCAAGTACTATGCTCACATCCCAAATCTCTGTATATCTAGGTTTTGGCGGATTCATGTGAAAAAATTCCTTTCATGAATCGTGATATTAATGGATGCACCCAATTGATTTTTCACCAGTCATAAGTCCTAAATAGGACGACAAGGCACTGCGTGCAGTGTTAATGGCACTGTAACTTAAATGTTGGCCAAAGCGCAAATTGGCAAGGAATTCCAAAACATGAGTAACATTCACATAATCATCAGAAATATTTTGACTGTGTGCAAAATTCTTCCTATTTCTTTAATATGTGTCATAATATTGTTTCTGTGTGCTATCTCGTCATGATGTGCCAATAACTGTCAAGTTTGATCCGACAATCCCAGTTCCTGTAGTGTCTGGTCAAAACCTGCAGATTAA
The DNA here is from genome assembly GCA_035221665.1 of Okamejei kenojei. Classification (NCBI taxonomy): domain Eukaryota; kingdom Metazoa; phylum Chordata; class Chondrichthyes; order Rajiformes; family Rajidae; genus Okamejei; species Okamejei kenojei. Next base: position 3,009,917 of record CM069170.1, on the reverse strand, counting down.
CAAATTCATATATGCATATAATGGATAATCTTCATTTGTTACTGGATTAGTCAAGATATCACTACAGTTAAGAATCTGCATATACGGTTCTTTAATCATATTCAGCATAACTGGGAACCAAGGTTGAGTTGGCCAATTTGGCCCTACCAACAATCCGGAAGCTGAATCTTGCTCTATTTTCTTCAAGCATCTCTGGATCAGAGCAAATGGTGGAAAAGCATAAAAGAACATTTTTTCCCCAGTGTAATAAAAATGCATCTACTGCAACTGCGTCCGGATCGTGTTTCCCAAGACACATAATGAGGCAAATGATGATTAAGCCTGGATGCAAAATCAATTTCTGGCAACCCAAATCGTCGAACAATATTCTTAAATATTGGTGGCTTAAACATCCATTTCGTATTATCTTTAAAATCCTGGACCTTTCATCTGCTACCACATTGTCTTTACCTGGAGTATAGCTTACTGCAATCCATATCTGCCGACCAATACACCATTGCCATATCTCATTGACCAGACAATCACATGATACTGATCCAACTCTCCCCATGTGATTTAATGTAAACCACAGCTGTTTTATTGTGTAATTGTATTAACACATGCAGACCTTGTTTAGCACAACAATATGCTTTAACCCATAAAAGGCCCCCAATAACTCCCAATAGTTAATACCATACTCTTGGAGAAACACTTGTTCTTCAGTTTTTCCATCTACCTCCACAACTGGAGGATAAATCTGTGGCCCCCCATCCGAGAGCACTAGCATCTGTATGTAAAACCATTTTCAGGCTGTTTAATCATAATATTTATTTAGCAGTTTGTGGACATTTTTCCTTTTTTTAACCCACCATTGTAAATTCCAATACAGCTTCTTTTGTTAATTACATAGGCCTGTCAAATGGCCTGCCTTCTCTTTAAGAGCTTGTATCTTGTACCTTCGAAGATATCAATAAATGTAATGAACCAAATTCTAATGCAGGAAAAATGCTGCTAGCAGTTCACCAATGGTTGTCACCATTTCTCGGATGGAAGATAAGGTTTTGAATGAGATAATGACAAGTTACCCAAAATATCATCGACTTTAACTGTTGGTAAAGGTATTAACATAGTCACTGAGTTAATTACAAACCCCAAAAGTAAATTGTTTGTGCTGGCTGCAGCTGGGGCTTAATTAGATAATTAAGAACCTTAGCTTACCACAAAGCTTTAGTAACTGAAACTGAGTCCTCAGCTGACTCCTGATAATCACTAATGACCAGAATGTCATTGAGATAAGCCATAATGATGTGCATTTTGTGCTCTAATTGGGCCTAAACTGGTTTCAACAGTTTCGTAAAGAGTAAAAAGCTGAACTCAGTCCTATTTGGCAAAGCTTAACTGCCATAATTGTCACAACCAATTAAAATTTAAGTATCACCGAAACCTGATACATAGGTACAGAATAATAGGCGTCTTTTCATCAATCTTAGCCATATAACAACCTGCTGAATTAAATATTTTGCAGTATTCCATGACTCCATTTGAACATGTTTTGTATTCTACAAACTTATTTAGACCTGTAAGGTCCAGAATACTTCTGCAACCATCATCTGTAATGCCTTCTAACATTAAAGACAAATTTATGCTCGTGTTCAAAATCTTTTCCATTACCCCTTTTCCAGATAATTAGGCAATGTGGACATAAAACTCTGCTTTTTTCAATGCAGAAACACGAAAACATAAGCAGGTTTATTCTGTACAGGAGGATTAACCTCTTGTTTTAAAAGTAAATAGTAGTTAATGAAACTGCTCGTAATATACTGATCAAAAATAATAGTAAGCCAGTCTTAATAAACTTTTTGTAATCTCCCTCTAACTGGAGATTAATCCGCAGTTTCTTTAAGCAGGGAACACGTCTTTAATTCCTCTGCATATAAGCGTGGTGGTCTCCTTATCCCCTGAATTCGGGTAAGTATTTGGTTGTGCAATACAATAAAACTTCCTTGACATATTTCTGCCTCTATTTCCAATATCAAATCCCCTTCTGGGCGAAAATACCTTTTCGTCCAAAGACGAAGGTTTCATGCAGCTAAAATATTTTTAGCTTTTCATCCAATTTTAATAAGTTAGGCAGATTATTCCAAACAGACAACCAAGAGCTTAAACACCACTTGCTCGACACAGGTATGCAACCTTGGGTGAAAAATGGGCCAAATAGCCATTTATTTTATACAAAACTTCATAGAAAAAATTGCACAATAGCGTCTTTATTTTATGTTTTCCTTTCATCTGCCCAAAAGCCATAATAGCAGCAGAGTAATTTGTGAGGATTTTTAAACCTCACTATTTGACGCTCTCATATTTGGAGTCATGAAATGCCCATATTAACGGATAAACCGTAGGCTCTTCCAATGAGGCACAATTTCCTGTGCTGTGCAATTTTAATATTTCAATCATCACAGAATCATGAAGTTGGTGAGATACCATATACATAATGTAGGTAGCTAGGTTTTTTCCATAGCCTCACCACTTCCTTTGGATATAGCAAAACTTTTGCTATCTCAGGCACACCTGGCCTCACTTTTATTTTTATTTTATTTGTAGTGTGCATTCATAATTCACATCACCACTTGCAGGGTCTGTCTTTTGCAGCCCTGATCCACTTGGAATTATATCCAAAGAGACTTCCTCCACCCTATCCAGGGTCAGAGTTTTTTATTTTTCAATTTGGCACATAGCCATATTTTGTATATTCAAGCCCCTCAGGGTCTTTTTTGGGGAACTGTTTGGGTATTGTGACCCTGGTCTTTAGTACATTCAAGCCCCTCAGGGTCTTTTTTGGGGAACTGTTTGGGTACTGTGACCCTAGTCTCTTTTATATTATGGAGTACTTTTCTCCATATCGCGAATTTTATTAACTTTTTTTTTTTTTTAAAATACAGTCTTTCTGACTTTTAAAATATCCTGTCCAAAATTGTGGAGCATTTAAACCTTTCTACCGTATTTTAAACGGTACCAGTATCGGAACCGGCCCCGTAATTAATCTCTCGTCCCGATCGCTGGGTATTCCCCTGGGACGTTCTTTTTAAAAACTCCGTTATTTTAACAGAGTATATCTGTTTAATTTAAACTTTTAGTTAGTTTTTTAAAACCTTTTAAAATCCTGGTTTCCACCAGGCACGGAGTTTTTCTAGTCCTAAAAAGTTTTTCAACAGCACTTACCTGCCGGTTCTGAACCTACCGCTGTCGAGGAGCTGCTCCTTACTGCAGCTCCTGCTTCTGCCGTCAGCGTCGACGTAATGCCGTTGACAGCGTGAGGCGGGTTCTTCACGTAGTCACTCACGTGACTCCGAAGTAAAATAGGTAGATAGATAGGTAGATAGATAGATCGGTAGGTAGGTAGGTAGATAGACAGACAGACAGACAGACAGACAGACAGACAGACAGACAGACAGACAGACAGACAGACGGACGGACGGACGGACGGACGGACGGACGGACGGACGGACGGACAGACAGACAGACAGACAGACAGACAGACAGACAGACAGACGGACGGACGGACGGACGGGCGGACGGACGGACGGACGGACGGACGGACAGACAGACAGACAGACAGACAGACAGACAGACAGACAGACAGACAGACAGACAGACAGACAGACAGACAGACAGACAGATAGATAGATAGATAGATAGATAGATAGATAGATAGATAGATAGATAGATAGATAGATAGATAGATAGATAGATAGATAGATAGATAGATAGATAGATAGATAGATAGATAGATAGATAGAATAGATAGATAGATATTACTACCAGAGTCCGCGGCTCTGGGCAGCGGACACACGGGGACGAAAAACCTGGCAATGTCCCCATCAGCTGCAGCAGAGATGGGGAGCGTCTGTCGCCCACCCACAGTCACTGATCCACCTCCCCACCGCCGACCCCCACCATCCGGCAATGTCCCCGTCAGCTGCAGCAGAGCTGGAGACAGTCTAGTCCCTCGCCCACCCAGAGTCACTGACCGTGCTGCACCGGCACCGGACCCCGACCCCCCGAACACACCTCCACCCCCAGCCGCGGGGATAGACGGCACGGGGTACGTGAGTGTGGAACCAGTCAGCGTGGAGTCCGAATGCTGGGACAGAAATCGGGCCCGTTGCACTGGAAGCCATGATAAGTGCTTACGCGACGCTCACCGCATGTACTCCAGTTGGCGTTACGTGGCAACAGTACGGGTCATGGGTCGTGACCACGACTGCCGTGCAACCTCCTATTAGATTGGTCAGAGTAGGTGAATCGAGGACCAAGTCACGTCAAGTCAAGTTTATTCGTCACATACACATACGAGATGTGCAGTGAAATGAAAAGTGGCAATGATTGCGGATTTTGCAAAAACCACTACAAAACAGAATGGAACAGAAACACATATTCACATATTACATATTTGTGGGAGGAAAAAAGAAAAAAAACAGCAATTTTTAAAAAGACACCAAACAACAGTAAAATAGTACAGTAAAGTTAGTCCCTGGCGAGATATGAGTTTGCAGTCCGAATGGCTTGTGGGAAGAAACTCCTTCTCATCCTCTCTGTGTTCACAGCATGGCAACGGAGGCGTTTGCCTGACCAGACAGCGTTGTTGCAAGGTGAAGGAGTATCAGAGTTAATAGGAATCTAGGAGGAACGTTTCCACAGACAGGGTGGTGGGTGTATGGAACTAGCTACCAGAGAAGATAGTTAAGGTCGGGGCTATCCCAACGTTTAAGAAACAGCTACAAGGTTACATCGATAGGACGAGTTTGGAGGGATATGGACCAGACGCCAGGGACTAGTGCAGCTGGGACACGTTGGTTGGTTTGGATGTTGGGCCGAAGGGCCTGTTTCCACTCTGTATCACTCCAAGGGCGGCACATTGGCGCTGTTGGTTGCACTAATGCTACAAAACGCCAGATACCAGGGTTATATCCTGCCCTCGTCTGCTGTCTGTGTGTAAGTTTGCACATTCGCCCTGTGACCACATGTGGCCGAAGATCCTGTTCCCACGCTGCATCTAACTTAAACCAAATCACACTGGAATTACACATGCCATGTCTCACAGTGTGTTCGGTGGGAGATTACGGAGGGAAGACATCATTGAGCGGAACATAGCACACGGTCAGACTGTGCACCGTCTGACTGAGCAAAATCGACAGCAATTTCTTATGGAAACATATATCAAATTATAAAAGGACTGGACCAGCTAGATGCGGGATACATTTTCCCAATATTGGGGGAGTCCAGAACCAGGGACCACAGTCTTAGAATAAAGGGGAGACTATTTAAGACTGAGGTGAGAAAAAACTTTTTCACCCAGAGAGTTGAGACTTTGTGGAATTCCATGCCACAGACGGCAGTGGAGGCCAAATCACTGGATGGATTCAAGAGAGTGAGATAGAGATCTAGGGGCCAGTGGTATCAAGGGATATGGGGAGAAGGCAGGGACGGGTTACTGATTGGGGACGATCCGCCATGATCACAATGAATGGCGGTGCTGGCTCGAAGGGCCGAATGGACTCCTCCTGCACCTATTTTTAATGTTTCTCTGAATATGTCAGTATCTGTCTTGCAATATCAGTGATGTCATGGTATGAATGATGATTACTTTTGGGGGAAAGCAAAACTAGTGTGGTAGTTGGGTTCACTGGAGATATCCATCCAAATCACACCAACATTAAATGAAATAGCACAGTGTCATGGACCATTCTTTCATTGGAAAGCACGAATTCTTGTTTTCAGTGAAACATACACAAAGTGCTGGTGTGACAGAGGGCACGGCAACATTTTTGGAGAACGTGTATAAGTGACGTTTCGGATAGTGACCGCGCTTCAGACTCTTTTTTCAGCGACGCGCTTTGTGTTTTTTTTACTCGATCCTTAAATTATTCGCTTGTCATCTCCCATGGTGCAGTCAACGGCTGTGGCGCAAGGTGTTTGTTCCGTGAGTGTCACTAATGACAATCAGCAGGTATGAGGTCATGTCGGTAGAGAAATATCGCTCTATATATCTCGGTGCCGCAGAGCTACAGCGATGACGGACTGACGGAGCCACATAAGTTAATTGTGTCTTCCAGCGATGGAATATCCATTGATCTATCGAATTGAAAATATATATTACCCTGCAATAGCGGCTGCCGCTGTTTTCGGTAATTTGGATTGTCTCTGATTTTCATGTACGTGCATTAGCTGTGAGACATTCCGTGTACTCCGGCGCTGCCGGCATTAAACAAACATTGTTTGTGTTTCAATAATTCACTTGTTTAATTTGGTCAGACATCCATTTTCCTACTGCAACTGCCGCAATGTGTACGCCATGCCCGTTGTTTATCCTGGCCTGGATCTTTGTCTGTACAGATTGCGCCGCCAGAGCCCTGACCAGCGAGCAGCTATCTGATAATGAAGCCCTGATATGTTGACCAGGAGCTGAGAGATTGGCAACTTGGGTTCCTTCCGAGGATATTCTGAATCGAGTTAGTGAAATTACATCTTTTCCCAATCGGACAAACCTGCTTAACTGAATATATAACCGATATATTTTCTGCACTCGTCGCTGCGTGAAGCGTAATCCCGCTGTAGACCTGTCATGCTGCAGCTCATGAGATAAAGCAACTGAATGTCACGAGCTGAGATCTGACTGAAAGTCACGACTTTACTATGATGTAAACTCAGATATTATTTCAGATGTAAACAGATGTTGTCACGTAATGTTATATCAGTTAATGTTTTGTATTTTGATATCTTCTCCTTCGGACGATCTGTAAATTCAGATTTATATCAGCAGATGTATCTGTACATGCTCGCCAGCATGCCACAGTCAATACTGCCGGCATGGGCGGAAATACTGGGGGTGGGGCGGGGGGGACGTGAACACGCACCCCCCCCCCCCCCCCCCCCCCCCCCCCCTCGTACTTTGGGAGGTGGGGGACAATTCCACGCATGTTTTGTAATCTGGACTTCATCAGACATTCTAAGGACTGAATGGGCCTTTCCGCGGGCCTTTCATCGCCGGCGCAGCTGAACATAAAACTGTTGCATCCAGACGATCGAGGCTCCCGATGTTGAAGCCCCCGCCGGCCGATGAAAGGCCACGCGAACGGGCCGATTCAAGCCCCACGAATTGCGGCGGACGAAGCTGCTGTTGCCCGATTTCGGAGTCGGTCACCAACCAGGTCAGCTTCCGATGTTACCGTCCCCACCCACCCCCCATGTTTTGATAGCGATTTCCGTGCCTGACTGCCGGTGTCACACCGTCCCGGAGACGCAGGTTCAATCTGTACCCTCCCGTGCTTTATGAGTATTGTTTCACCGTTCGTCCTCCGACTCTACTCTAATCTTGGCTCTGCTCATGTTTCCTCCCACATGCAATTGACCTGCCTAGTAATGGTTTATGTAACTATTGTACATGGAACAGTGTAGATGGATGCGACAATCCGGGGGACAGTTGATAAGAATGTGGGCAGAATTAAAAGCTGTGGGTGGGGGGGGGGGGGGGGGGGGGGTTAAATGCAGGTTTGTATTGCTTGTCGGAGACGGATTTCCTCGGGCTGCTAGTCGATGAATAAAATCGATAGGACTTCCGTTCCCGTTTTTTTAAATCGCTGGACCATTTAATCAATACATTAAAGTTAAAAGCGACTTCTAACACCCTCAACGCCTAAACCGTGACGGATCGCAATATCAGGACAAAACAAAAGGTAGGTCGTTTATTACACATATAATCTTGCTTCTTGGGGTGACTTTAGTCTAATGTTACGATGCGAAAATGTTATTTGGGCCCCCTTACGAATCGGCCGTGTCTTGCCTGCCGATATGGGCTCAAATTTTACGGCAATGGCAACGTTCCAATCGATCACATTCCAGAAACATCCACTCGCAAGATGATTTAAATCCTCGGGGTTTTTTTGGACAATCATGTCACAAGAGCATCTAAATAGTCTACATTGTGTGTTATTGTTTATCCATAATCAATATTTTCGTACTAAATATCCACAACATTTTAGTAACGTGTATTGTTAAAAAAATAATAATTTTGATTATATTGAGAGTGGATGTTTCTAGATTAATTTATGGGAATTAAACATTACATTCCTTCCAATTTGCATATAAGTTGATGAGAGTGAGATTTAAAAATCATGTTAAATTGTGAATTATTTTTCTGAATGGGATCAGTTTGCTATTTGGATACTTATGCTATTTAAAATGTTTAATATTTTCTTAAGAAATTGACAGATGTTTAGATCTAGTAATCGAATTTAGATGAATTATTGATTATCTAGATGAATAATTGATTAGATTAATTTAATTGATTTGATGAAACTGATGAATATAAATTTTTGTTGGGTATTTACTATTTGTTTTAACATTTAACTTTACAATTTCTAGTTTTTTTTCCTAAAACTGCAAATAATAACTTGTTTCTGTTAATGCTGTTCTGTGTTTTTTTTCGTTTACATTTTAATCAGATGTCTCCGAAGAAGAAAGGCTAAATTGTCAATCCAAATGCCCAGCAAGAGAGACTGATCGAGACAGCATTCGCAGACATTATCCGAATTTGGACTACTCCAAATTTGATGATATGCAGGCCATTCTTAATGGGAAAGGAATGGGCAGAAAGTCATGTCATGTGTGTTTTGAAGAGCAACAACTTGTATTTTATAATGCCAACATTGAAAAGTTTAGGAAAAACAAGGTGTACAGAGTTGCTTATTGCTTACAATCTGAGGTTATTATGATGCTGCTGATTATGATATGCCAATGTACCAGCTAGCAACTGATCTTCTCCATAAATAAACATATGAACAGACAATGGGTGCAGGAGTAGGCCAATCGGCCCTTCGATCCTGCACAACCATTCAATATGATCATCGCTGATCATCCAACTCATTATCCCGTACCTGCCTTCTCTCCATACCCCCTGACCCCCTTAGCCACAAGGGCCACATCTAATCCATCTTAAATATAGCCAATGAACTGGCCTCAACTACCTTCTGTGGCTTGGTATATTGCTAGTAATTGTAATTTATTTATCTGTTACGGACTTACAGCATATAATACAATAATATTACAGTTTTGATCTTGAGAATATCACATTTTTGAATTTTCTAGGCAGTCAGGGTGTTTATTACTATTTCCGTCACAACGGTCAATTTTGTAATTAGCTAGAATTAGGTAACTAACTAATTATATGCTTTAATTTCAGGTAAGATGATTTATATTTGTTTTAGAATGCTTCAATCTGTAATAATTGAACATTTCACTCAGTTCTCTTAACTTTTAAGAAAGTTATGGGCTTTTGACTGTCCCCGATCACAGCTGTTGTGTTAAAGAATGGAAAAGCATTAGGGAACAGGATGCTAATTTCCGAGTATGAAAATGACCATAACTTTTTTATACTGCAGATATGAAAGTGAATTTGGTGTCAAATTAAAGTTATTTTTATGCTTTATCTGATGGGACAATTCACAGGCTTGATTTGTAAAATCTCAAAATGTTGTAAAATTCCTATACATTGGTGTTTGATGAGTTGCCTGGAAACCGTGTCCAAAGGCTGTAGGCTCTGAACTGTCTGGGCTAAAGTTCGTTTGCTCACAACCAAATTCGAAGTTTGAAAACCTTTCAATCAGACAATGTCCCTCAGATATTTTTGTGCGGGCCTTATGTCAGTAATATATCTTCTCTCCCTCACAGTGAACTTCCTGGCGATAGTGATTCTCTGTCGAGGTAAATGTGGTCTCTCCAAATGCATCACTCTCTACCTGGTGGCCATGGCAGTGTGTGATCTCCTGGTCGGCATCACTGATCCGTTTCTCCGTAAGACTATTCGAATTCACTTCCCGTATTTTTTTCTGAACATTACTCCTGTGTGCACGATTCTCGAATTCCTGGTTTTTGCAACCACCGCGGTCTCTGTCTGGCTGACGGTCGCCTTCACCTTCGATCGGTTTGTGGCTATTTGTTGTGAGAAGCTGAAAAGAAAATATTGCACTGAGAGAACGGCGGCTGTGATTATCGGGTCAGTGATTGTGCTGGGCAGTTTGGAGAATGTCCCTCAGTGGTTTAAGTACAAACCATCGACCACATTTGATCATCTTCCCTGGGATTGCTCCATTAAATCCATCTACTATACGTCGTCTGCATGGATCGCATATAATGTCACACACCGCGTTCTAACCCCTTGTGTCCCGTTCTTTCTGATCCTTCTGCTCAATGCGCTGACGGTCAGGCGGATTGTAGCGGCCAGCAGAGTCCGCAGGGGGCTCCGGGGCCGCAGCAACGGGGAGAATGACAAGGACCCGGAGATGGAGAACCGCAGGAAATCCATTGTTTTACTCTTCAGTATCACGGGCACTTTCATCCTGCTGTGGGCAACACAGGCCATATTTTACATCTTTACGGGTATTGCGAAGGTGCGAGTTGACTACAACCCCACCGGTTATTACTACATCACAGAGGTCACGTCTGCGTTTCTGCAGCTGCTCAGTACCTGCACCAACACGTGTATTTACGTGGTGACCCAGAGTAAATTCAGGGCTGAGCTGATGAACGCGATTAAAATCCCAGTGAGTGCAATTCGTGTACTTGTACGTTGGTGACCCTCTGATCCACGCCGATAGTTCAACATACATTTGCTCTCATCACTGTCCTCACAATATTCACATCCAACTGCTCAAAATCTCCACTACGCACGTAGTCACATAGAACAGCTTGCAATGGTCATTTGAACCACCACTCGTAGAAGTTATATAGTGCACATCTATGAAGATCTTTCCTGGTCCGAGAACACTGATGCAATTATAAAGAAAACACATCAGCGCCACTACTTCCTGAGAAGATTACGGAGAGTCGGTATGTCAAGGACGACTCTTTCTAACTTCAGCAGGTGCACAGCAGTGAGCATGCTGACCGGTTGCATCGTGGCTTGGTTCGGCAACTTGAGCACCCAGGAGCGGAAAAGACTACAAAAGGTAGTAAGCACTGCCCAGTCAATCATCGGCTCTGACCTTCCTTCCATCGACGGATCTTTCGCTGGCGCTGCCTCAAAAAGGCTGGCAGCATCATCAACGACCCACACCACCCTGGCCACACACTCATCTCCCCGCTACCTTCAGCTAGAAGGTACAGGAACCTAAAGACTGCAACGACCAGGTTCAGGAATAGCTCTTCCGCTCAGCGATTAGTCTATTAAACTCAACGAAAACAAAACTCTGAACATTAATAGCCCATTATCTATTTATTTGCGCATTATCTGTTTATTTATTTATGTGTGTATATATTTATATAATGGTATGTGGACACACTGATCTGTTCTGTATTCATGCCTACAATATTCTGTTGTGCTGAAGCAAAGCAATAATTTAATTGTCCTATCTGGGACACATGACAATAAACTCTCTTTCGCGGCGTACCAGGGCCCCATCCCCGACCTCTACCTCCGTTACATCGACGACTGCTTTGGTGTCACCTCCTGCACCCACACACAACTGACTGACTTCATCCATTTCACCACCAACTTCCATCCGGCACTCAAATACACTTGGACCATTTCTGACATTTCCCTACCATTCCTTGACCTCACCATCTCTATTGCAGGTGATACACTCCTGACCGACATCCACTACAAACCAACTGACTCCCACAGCTACCTGGACTACTCTTCCTCCCACCCTGCGGCCTGTAAGGACTCCATCCCCTATTCCCAATTCCTCCGTCTACGCCGCATCTGCTCCCAGGATGAGATGTTCCACACCAGGTCATCACAAATGGCCTCATTCTTCAGTGAACGGCGATTCCCCTCCCCCACTATTGATGAGGCTCGCACCAGGGTCTCCTCCATACCCCGCAACACTGCCCTCGCTCCCCCTTCCCCCAGTCGCAACAAGGGCAGAGCCCCCTGGTCCTCACCTTTCACCCCACCAGCCGGCAAATACAACACATAATCCTCCGCCAGTTTCGCCACCTCCAACGTGACCCCCTCCACCCGCCACATCTTCCCATCTCCCCCCTGTCTGCCTTCCGCAAAGACCGCTCCCTCCGCAACTCCCTTGTCAATTCTTCCCTCCCCTCCCGCTCTACCCCTTCCCCGGGCACTTTCCCTTGCAACCGCAAGAAATGCTACACATGTCCGTTCACCTCCCCCCTCCACTCCTTTCAGGGACCCAAGCAGTCCTTTTATGTCCGACAGAGGTTCACCTGCACCTCCTCCAACCTCATCTACTGCATCCGCTGCTCCAGATGCCAGATGATCTATATCGGTGAGGCCAAGCGGAGGCTTGGCGATCGTTTCGCCGAACACCTCCGCTCGGTCCGCAATAACCAAGCTGACCTCACCCGGTGGCTCAGCACTTCAACTCCACCTCCCATTCCGCATCCGACCTCTCGGTCCTGGGCCTCCTCCACGGCCAGAGTGAGCAACACCGCAAGTTGGAGGAACAGCACCTCATATTCCGCTTGGGGAGTCTGCATCCTCTGGGATTGAACAGTGAATTTTCTCAATTCTGTTAACCCTTGCTGTCTCCTCCCCGTCCCACCTCTCCCTCAGCCCTCGGGCCCTGGCATTCCCTCTCTCTCTATCTCCCTCCCCCACCCAAGTCGCAGTAGCTTCTCATTTTCACACCACAAACAGCTTGCAATGGCTTGTTCCCTTTATCATCGATACTTTTTTGCATATCTTTCATTCATTGTTCTTTATCTCTCCACATCACCGTCTATATCTCTCGTTTCCCTGATCCCTGACCAGTCTTGAGAAGGGTCTCGACCCGAAACGTCGCCTATCTCCTTCGCTCCTTAGATGCTGCTGCACCCGCTGAGCTTCTCCAGCCTTTTGTGTACCCTAAACTCTCTTGAATCTTGATTATACATCACTGAATCTATCACGTTGGCTCAATTCGTCTCTGCTAACCGAGATGCCTCGTCAACGCGAGTCCCATTTGTCCGCGATTCACCGACATTCATTTTAACCTTTCCTATAAATGCCCCCGTCCAATCATCTTTTAAATATCGCGACTGTTTTACTGCAGCACGTCGGTAGGTTGCGGGACTTAACGTGAGAAGCGGGGGGAATCCCCGCCGTCAGTGGGGTAACATGATCCGGGGACATGGTCCAAACGGCGGTGCGGGTCTGGGGGCTGTAATGTGGCGGATCCTCGACTTGTTCCATGGCGAATCCATAAATTAATCCAGTGTGGATAGGAGCTAATTAGAAGCACATCATCCGGACGAAAGTTTTGGAATTACGTTTTAAATGGGAAGTAGCGAATGAATCTAAACCGGATGGTGTTCTGCACCTGAGTGATATTCTGATCTGCTGTGTGTCATTGGCTCACAGGCAACACAACAGGGCAACAACCAGAAGCACAGGAACGACTCAAAGTAAATAGCCGTGTGCACCGTCATTTGATAGTTCTCCATCGAGATTGACAGACACTGTTTTGGGCTTGTCTCCGCTTTCTTCTTATCGAGTCCACACACAAGATAAGAAGTCGTTCAGCCAGAGCTGAACACACTTCTCGGCATCTGCACAATGGTATCTGTCTTGCACTTCTTGTGTTTCTTGTGCGTGGTGGTGGAAAGATTGGTGGAAACAGGGTCGCGACGTGAACGCTCTTTCCTTGTGCCCTTATCTCCGCCAAAGGAGAAGTAGGGCCTGTCCCACTGTACGAGGTAATTCAAGAGTTCTTCCGAGTTTTCCCCTGATTCGAACTCGGAGAATGTCTGGAGCGGGTCCGTAGGAGCTCGTGGATGTCTCGCAGCTGCTCGTAATGCTAACGATAGGTACTCGGGAAATCCGGTAAACTCGTGACGTTTTTTTTTCCAAAACTGTGAAAAATGTCCACGAGTAAACACATACTCGTACGAACCGCTAGGAGACATCCACGAACTCCTACGCACCCGCTGCGGACATTCTCTGCGGACATTCTCCGAGTTCGAATCGGGGGAAATCTCGGGTAGAACTCTTGAATTACCTCGTTCATAGACTTATCTCCACCCATCGTTGTCTGTCCTATTACCCCTTTCTTCCTGTCCCACTGTACGAGTTAATACAAGACTTCTCCCAAGTTTCCCCTGATTCGAACTCGAAGACTTACGGCCGCAGGTACTCGGGGCTCCCGTGGACATTTTTCAACCACGAGTCTTCACGAGCTTACCGCGTTTCCTGAGCACCTGCCGTGAGCTCCGACGTACCCGCTCCGTACATTCTACGTGCTTACCACTAGTTTGATTTTGTTTTAAACTTGGTCTGCCAGCCAGTTCTCCATCCATAGCAATACTGAACCGCCAATACCGTGTGCTTTAAGTTTGTATACTAGAGTCTTGTGTGGGACCTTGTCGAAAGCCTTCTGAAAGTCCAGATATAACACATCCACTGCTTCTCCCTTATCCACTCTACCAGTTACATCCTCAAAAATTCAATAAGATTCGTCAGACATGATTTTCCTTTCGTAAATCCATGCTGACTTTGTCCAATGATTTCACCACTTTCCGAATGCGCTGCTATTCCATCTTTAATAAATGACTCTAGTAGTTACCCCACTACCGATGTTAGACTAACTGGTGTGTAATTCCCCGTTTCTCTCTCATCGAAACATAGAAACATAGAAAAAAATAGGTGCAGAGGTAGGCCATTCGGCCCTTCGAACCCGCACCGCCATTCAATATGAGCATGGCTGATCATCCAACTCAGTATCCTGTACCTGCCTTCTCTCCATACCCCCTGATCCCTTTAGCCACAACAGCCACATCCAACTCCCTCTTGAATATAGCCAATGAACTAGCCTCAACGAACTTCTGTGGCAGAGAATTCCACAGACTCACCACTCTCTGTGTAAAGAATGTTTTCTTCATCTCATAGAAATAGAAATTAGGTGCAGGAGTAGGCCATTCAGCCCTTCGATCCTGTTCTCGGTTCTAAACGAATTCCCCCTTATCCTTAGACTGCTACCCCTTGTTCTGTACTTCCCTAACATCGGGAACAATTTTCCTTCAATTAAGAATTTTGTAAGATTCTATAAGATCCCCCCTCAATCTTCTAAATTCCAGTGAGTACAAGCCGAGTCTATCCAGTTTTCTTCATATGAAAGTCCCTACATCCCAGGAATCAGTCTGGTGAACATTCTCTGAACCCCCTCTATGGCAAGAATGTCTTTCCTCAGATTAGGAGACCAAAACTGTACGCAATACCCCAGGTGTGGTCTCATCAAAACCCTGTACAACTGCAGTAGAACCTCCCTGCTCCTATACTCGAATCCTTTCGCTACGAATGCCAACATACCATTTGCTTTCTTCACTGCCTGCTACGCCTGCATGCCTACTTTCAATGACTGGTGTACCATGACACCCAGGTCTCGTTGCATCTCCCCTTTTCCTATTCTGCCACCATTCAGATAATAGTCTACCCTCATGTTTTTGCCACCAAAGTGGATAACCTCGCATTTATCCACATTATACTGCATCTGCCATGCATCTGCCCATTCACTCAGCCTATCCATATCACCCTGCAGCCTCCTAGCATCCTCCTCACACCTAACTATACCCCCAGCTTGGTGTCATCTGCAAATTTGTAGATGTTGCATTCAATTCCCTGGTCCAAATCATTAATGTATATTGTAAATAGCTGGGGTCACAGCACTGAGCCTTGCGGTACCCCACTAGTCACTGCCTTTTTAAAAAGTGGGGTTAGATTAGCTACCCTCCAATCCTCAGGAGCTACTACAGAATCTAAAGAGTTTTGACTAATTATCACTAAGGCATCCACTATTTCTGGGGTTACTTCCTTAAGTACCCTGGGATGCAGCCTATATGGCCCTGGGGATTTATCGGCCTTTAATCCATTCAATTTACCTAACACCACGTTCCGGCTAACCTGGATTTCACTCAGTTCCTCCATCTCATTTGACCCGCGATCCCCTGCTATTTCCGGCAAATTATGTATGTCTTCCTTAGTGAAGACAGAACCAAAGTAGATATTCAATTGGGCTGCCATGTCCTTGTTCCCCATGATCAATTCACCTGTTTATTTTTTGACTGCAAGGGACCTACATTTGCTTAACTAATCTTTTTCGCTTCACATATCGATTAAAACTGTTGAAGTCAGTTTTTATGTTTCCTGCCAGTTTTCTTTCATAATCCATTTTCTCCTTCCTAATTAAGCCGTTTGTTCTCCTCCGTTGGCCTCTGAATTTCTCCCAGTCCTCTGGTAGGCTGTTTTCTCTGGCTAATTTGTACGCTTTAACTTTTGCTTTGATATTATCCCTGATTTCCCTTGTTATCCACGGATGCACTACCTTCACTGATTTATTATTATGCCATATTGGGTTGAACAATTGTTGTAGTTCATCCATGCAGTTTTTAAATGCCTTCCATTGCATATCCACCGTCAACCCTTCAAGAATCAATTGCCAGTCTTTCTTGGCCAATTCATGTCTCATACCCTCATAGTTACCTTTTTTCAAGTTCAGGACCCGTGTTTCTGAATTAACAATGTCACTCTCCATCCTAATGAAGAACTCAATCATATTATGGCCATTCTTGCCCAAGGGGCCACGCACAACAAGGCTGCTAACTAACCCTTCCTCATTACTCAATACCCAGTCTAGAATAGCCTGCTCTCTCGTTGGTTCCTTTACATGTTGGTTTAGAAAACTATCCCGCATACATTCCAAGAAATCCTCTTCCTCAGCACCCCTGCCCATTTGATTCACCCAATCTATATGGAGATTGAAGTCACCCATTATAACTGTTTTACCTTTGTTGCACGCATTTCTAATTTCCTGTTTGATGCCATCCCCAACTCCACTACTACTGTTAGGTGGCCTGTACACAACAACCACTATCGTTTTCTGCCCCTTAGTGTTTCGCAGCTCTACCCATAATACCGATTCCACATCCCTCCAAGCCAAATGTCCTTCCCTTCTATTGCATTAATCTCCTCTCTAACCAGCTGCGCTACATATAAACATAGAACATAGAAACATAGAAAAATAGGTGCCATTGTGCCCTTCGAGTCTGCACCGCCATTCAATATGATCATGGCTGATTATCCAACTCAGTATCCTGTACCAGCCTTCTCTCCATACCCACTGATCCCATTAGCCACAAGATCCACATCCAACTCCCTCTTGAATATAGCCAATGAACTGGCCTCAACGACCCTCTGTGGCAGAGAATTCCAGAGACTCACCACTCTCTCTGTGAAAAATGTTTTCCTCATCTCGGTTCTAAAGGAATTCCCCCTTATCCTTAGACTGCGATCCCTTGTTCTGGACTCCCCCAACATCGGGAACAATCTTCCTGCATGTAACTTGTCCAACCGCTTAAGAATTTTGTAAGATTCTATAAGATCCCCCTCAATCTTCTATATTCCAGTGAGTACAAGCCGAGTCTATCCAGTTTTCTTCATATGAAAGTCCCTACATCCCAGGAATCAGCCTGGTGAACCTTCTCTGAACCCCCTCTATGGCAAGAATGTCTTTCCTCAGATTTGGAGACCAAAGCTGTACGCAATACCCCAGGTGTGGTCTCACCAAAACCATGTACAACTGCAGTAGAACCTCCCTGCTCCTATACTCGAATCCTTTCGATACGAATGCTAACATACCATTTGCTTTCTTCACTGCCTGCTGCACCTGCATGCCTACTTTCAATGACTGGTGTACCATGACACCCAGGTCTCGTTGCATCTCCCCTTTTCCTAATCTGCCTCCATTCAGATAATAGTCTACCCTCATGTTTTTGCCACCGAAGTGTATAACCTCACATTTATCCACATTATACTGCATCTGCCATGCATCTGCCCATTCACTCAGCCTATCCAAATCACCCTGCAGCCTCCTAGCATCCTCCTCACACCTAACTATACCCCCCAGCTTGGTGTCACCTGCAAATTTGGAGATGTTGCATTCAATTCCCTCGTCCAAATCATTAATGTATATTGTAAATAGTTGGGGTCCCAGCACTGAGCCTTGCGGTACCCCACTACTCACTGCCTGCCATTCTGAAAAGGACCCATTTACTCCTATCCTTTGCTTCCAGTCAGCTACCCCACCTCCTTTTCCTCTCTGTCTATCCCTCCTGAAAATTGAATGTTCAGGGATGTTCAGCTCCTAGCCTTGGTCACCCTGGGACCATGTTTCCGTGATCCCAACTATATCATAATCATTAATAGCTATCTGCACATTCAACTCATCCACCATATTACGAATGCTCCTCGCATTGAGACACAAAGCCTTCAGGCTTGGTTTTACAACGCTCTGATCCCCTTAGACAATTATGATTTTTTGATGTTTCCCTGGATTTGTCTGCCTGCCACTTTTCACCTTGTTGCATAATGCTTCTATCCTCATTTTTCACCCCTCTGTCTCTCTGCTCACACATTTAAGAAACCCACTACCTCTTATTCTCTGTTTATTATATTGTTCTTCTTTCTTCCCAACATGTTGGGTCTTGAGTGCTTCTATTCTATGCCTCCTGCCTCATACACTGTCTACTTGCGTTCTCTATTTGAGTCCCTCCCCCCAACCGATCTAGTTTAACGTATCCCCAGCAGCCTTGGCAAATCTCCCCGCCAGGATATTGGTCCCCCTCGGGTTCAAGTGCAACCCATCATTTTTGTACAGGTCACACCTTCCGCAAAAGAGTTACCAATGATCCAGAAATTTGAATCCCTGCCCTCTGCACCAGTCCTTCAGCCACGCATTTATCATCCACCTTGCTCCATTCCTACTCTCACTGTCGCGTGGCACAGGCAGTAATCCTGAGATTGTTACCTATGCGATCCTTCTCCTTAACTCTCCCCCCTAACTCCCTAAATTCTCCTTTCAGGATCTCTTCTCTATTTCTACCTATGTCATTGGTACCTATATGTACCACGACCTTGGGCTCCTCTCCCTCCCATTTCAGGATATCTTGGACACGTTCAATCACATCCCGGACCCCGGCACCAGGGAGGCAAACTACCATCCGGGTCTGACTGCGTCAACAGAATCGCCTATCTGACCCCCAACTATAGTCCCCTATTACTGCTGCCCTCCTCTTCTTTTCCTTGCACTTCTGTGCAACAGGGCTGGTCTCTGTACCCGAGGCCCGGCCGCTTTTGCTACCCCCAGGTAGGCTATCTCCCCCAACAGGACTCAGACACGAGTATTGCCAAGGTGCACAGCCAGCGGGGTAATCTCTAGTCCCTGCCTCTGCCCCTTGCCTCTCCTAATCTTAGAAACATAGAATCATAGAAATTAGGTGCAGGAGTAGGCCATTCAGCCCTTCGAGCCTGCACCGCCATTCAATATGATCATGGCTGATCATCCAACTCAGTATCCCGTACCTGCCTTCTCTCCATACCCTCTGATCCCCTTAGCCACAAGGGCCACATCCAACTCACTCTTAAATATAGCCAATGAACTGGCCTCAACTACCCTCTGTGGCAGAGAGTTCCAGAGACTCACCACTCTCTGTGAGAAAAAAGTCTTTCTCATCTCGGTCTTAAAGGATTTCCCCCTTATCCTTAAGCTGTGACCCCTTGTCCTGGACTTCCCCAACATCGGGAACAATCTTCCTGCATCTAGCCTGTCCAACCCCTTAAGAATTTTTAAGTTTCTATAAGATCCCCTCTCAATCTCCTAAATTTCCAGAGAGTATAAACCGAGTCTATCCAGTCTTTCTTCATAAGACAGTCCTGACAATCCCAGGAATCAGTCTGGTGAACCTTCTCTGCACTCCCTCTATGGCAATAATGTCCTTCCTCAGATTTGGAGACCAAAACTGTACGCAATACTCCAGGTGTGGTCTCACCAAGACCCTGTACAAACTGAAGTAGAACCTCCCTGCTCCTGTACTCAAATCCTTTTGCTATGAAAGCTAAACATACCATTCGCTTTTTTCACTGCCTGCTGCACCTGCATGCCTACTTTCAATGACTGGTGTACCATGACACCCAGGTCTCGCTGCATCTCCCCTTTTCCTAATCGGCCACCATTTAAATAATAGTCTGCTTTCCTGTTTTTGCCACCCAAAGTGGATAACCTCACATTTATCCACATTATACTGCATCTGCCAAACATTTGCCCACTCACCCAGCTATCCAAGTCACCTTGCAGTCTCCTAGCATCCTCCTCACAGCGAACACTGCCCCCCAGCTTAGTGTCATCCGCAAACTTGGAGATATTGCCTTCAATTCCCCATCCAGATCATTAATATATATTGTAAATAGCTGGGGTCCCAGCACTGAGCCCTGCGGTACCCCACTAGTTACTGCCTGCCATTGTGAAAAGGACCGTTTAACTCCTACTCTTTGCTTCCTGTTTGCTAGCCAGTTCTCTATCCACCTCAATACTGAACCCCTAATACCGTATGCTTTTAAGTTTGTATACTAATCTCTTATGCGGGACCTTGTCGAAAGCCTTCTGGGAAGTCCAGATATACCACATCCACTGGTTCTCCCCTTATCCACGCTACTAGTTACATCCTCGAAAAATTCCACAAGATTCGTCAGACATGATTTACCTTTTGTAAAATCCATGCTGACTTTGTCCAATGATTTCACCACTTTCCAAATGTGCTGCTATCCCATCTTTAATAACTGACTCTAGCAGTTTCCCCACTACCGATGTTAGACTAACTGGTCTGTAATTCCCCGTTTTCTCTCTCCCTCCCTTCTTAAAAAGAGGGGTTACATTTGCTACCCGCCAATCCTCAGGAACTACTCCAGAATCTAAAGAGTTTTGAAAGATTATCACTAATGCATCCACTATTTCCTGAGCTACTTCCTGAAGTACTCTGGGATGCAGCCTATCTGGCCCTGGGGATTTATCGGCCTTTAGTCTATTCAATTTACCCAACACCACTTCCCGACTGACCTGGATTTCACTCAATTCCTCCTTTGACCCACAGTCCCCTGCTATTTTCAGGCAGATTATTTATGTCTTCCTTAGTGAAGACGGAACCAAAGTAGTTATTCAATTGGTCCGCCATATCCTTGTTCCCCATGATCAACTCACCTGTTTTCTGACTGCAAGGGACCTACATTTGTTTTAACTAACCTCTTTCTCTTCACATATCTATAAAAAACTTTTGCAGTCAGTTTTTTATGTTCCCTGCCAGTTTTCTTTCATAATCTATTTTTCCTTTCCTAATTAAGCCCCTTTGTCCCTCCTCTGCTGATCTCCGAATTTCTCCCAGTCCTCTGGTATGCTGCTTTTTCTGGCTACTTTGTACGCATCATCCTTTTCTTTGATACTATCCCTGATTTCCCTTGTTATCCACGGATGCACTACCTTCCCCTATTTATTCTTTTGCCAAACTGGGATGAACAATTTTTGTAGTTCATCCATGCAGTCTTTTAAATGTCTTCCATTGTATATCCACCGTCAACCCTTTTAGAATTAATTGCCAGTCAATCTTGGCCAATTCACGTCTCATACCCTCAAAGTTATCTTTCTTTAAGTTCAGAACCATTGTTTCTGAATTAACAATGTCACTCTCCATCCTAATGAAGAACTCAACCATATTATGGTCCCACTCTTGCCCAAGGGGGCACGTACAACAAGACGGCTAATTACCCTTCCTCATTACTCAAAACCCAGTCTAAAATAGCCTGCTCTCTCGTTGGTTCCTCTACATGTTGATTTAGATAACTATCCCGCATACATTCCAAAAAATCCTCTTCCTCAGCACCCCTGCCAAATTTGATTAACCCCAATTCTATATGTAGATTGAAGTCACCCATTATAACTGTTTTGCCTTTGTCGCACGCATTTCTAATTTCCTGGTTTTGATACCATCCCCAGCTTCTCTGCTACTGTTTTAGGTGGCCTGTACAACAACCCCACCAGCGTTTTCTGCCCCTTAGTTTTGTAGCTCTACCCATACCGATTCCCACATCTCCAAGCTAATGTCCTTCCTTTCCATTGCGTTAATCTCCTCTCTAACCAGCAACGCTACCCCACCTCCTTTTCCTTTCTCTCTATCCCTCCTGAATAATTGAATATCCCTGGATGTTCAGCTCCCAGCCTACGTCACCCTGGAGCCATGTCTCCGTGATCCCAACTATATCATAATCATTAATATCCCACGTATCTGACCCACGTGTTCTGCCTCCTGTGGATTTGTGAGTGACTACCTCCCTGTAACTCATCTCTATGACCCCCTCACTCTCCCTGACCAGACGGAGAGGTCATCGAGCTGCTTGCTCCCAGGTACCGAATACGGTCCCTTTGGAGCCCCATCTTGACGTACCTGGCGCAGATTGTGGACATCTGGAGAGCTAATCTAACTGCATGGCCTCCCACATCTGACATCCAGAACAGTAAACTGTCCTGGCACTCATCCTCCCCCTTACCCTGGCTTACAATACAAAGTACAATACCATATAACCATATAACAATTACAGCACGGAAACAGGCCCTCTCGGCCCTTCCAGTCCGTGCCGACCATTTATTTTCCCCTAGTCCCATCTACCAGCACTCAGACCATACCCCTCCATTCCCTTCCCGTCCATATTCCTATCCACTTTACTTTTAAATGTTAAAATCGATCCTGCCTCCACCACTGCTGCTGGAAGCTCATTCCACACAGCCACCACCCTCTGAGTAAAGAGGTTCCCCCTCATGTAACCCCTAAACTTCTGTCCCTTAATTCTCATGTCATGCCCTCTTGTTTGAATCTTCCCTACCCTCAATGGGAAAAGCTTATCCACGTCAACTCTGTCTATCCCTTTCATGGTTTTAAAGACCACAATCAAGTCCCCCCTTAACCCTCTGCGCTCCAGAGAATAAAGACCTAACTTGTTCAACCTTTCTCTGTAACATAGTTGCTGGAACCCTGGCAACATTCTAGTAAATCTCCTCTGTACTCTCTCTATTTTGTTGACATCCTTCCTATAATTAGGAATATAGAGATATATATTAATACAATACAATGTACAATACAATACAGTACAAAGCAAGGATTATAGCTGGAATAAATCAGCAGGGATCTGACTGCCAATCTGCAGCTCCCTCGAGTCCGCTTCCAGATGTTGTCACGTAATGTTATATCAGTTAATGTTTTGTATTTTGATATCTTCTCCTTCGGACGATCTGTAAATTCAAATTTATATCAGCAGATGTATCTGTACATGCTCGCCAGCATGCCACAGTCAATACTGCCGGCATGGGCAGAAATACTGGGGGTGGGGCGGGGGGGGCGGGAACACGCATCCCCCCCCCCCCCCCCTCGTACTTTGGGAGGTGGGGGACAATTCCACGCATGTTTTGTAATCTGGACTTCATCAGACATTCTAAGGACTGAATGGGCCTTTCCGCGGGCCTTTCATCGCCGGCGCAGCTGAAAATAAAACTGTTGCATCCAGGCGATCGAGGCTCCCGATGCTGAAGCCCCCGCCGGCCGATGAAAGGCCACGCGAACGGGCCGATTCAAGCCCCACGAATTGCGGCGGACGACGCTGCAGTTGCTCGAGTTCGGAGTCGGTCACCAACCAGGTCAGCTTCCGATGTTACCGTCCCCACCCACCCCCCATGTTTTGATAGCGATTTCCGTGCCTGACTGCCGGTGTCACACCGTCCCGGAGACGCAGGTTCAATCTGTACCCTCCCGTGCTTTATGATTATTGTTTCATCGTTCGTCCTCCGACTCTACTCTAATCTTGGCTCTGCTCATGTTTCCTCCCACATGCAATTGACCTGCCTGGTAATGGTTTATGTAACTATTGTACATGGGGCAGTGTAGATGGATACCACAATCCGGGGGACAGTTGATAATAATGTGGGCAGAATTAAAAGCTGTGAGGGGGAGGGGGGTTCAATGCAGGTTTGTATTGCTTGTCGGAGACGGATTTCCTCGGGCTGCTAGTCGATGAATAAAATCGATAGGACTTCCGTTCCCGTTTTTTTTTAATCGCTGGACCATTTAATCAATACATTAAAGTTAAAAGCGACTTCTAACACCCTCAACGCCTAAACCGTGACGGATCGCAATATCAGGACAAAACAAAAGGTAGGTCGTTTATTTCACATACAATCTTGCTTCTTGGGGTGACTTTAGTCTAATGTTACGATGCGAACATGTTATTTGGGCCCGCTTACGAATCGGCCGTGTCTTGCCTGCCGATATGGGCTCAAATTTTACGGCAATGGCAATCGATCACATTCCAGAAATATCCACTCGCAAGATGATTTAAATCCTCGGGTTTTTTTTGGACAATCATGTCACAAGAGCATCTAAATAGTCTACATTGTGTGTTATTGTTTATCCATAATCAATATTTTCGTACTAAATATCCACAACATTTTAGTAACGTGTATTGTTAAAAAAATAATAATTTTGATTATAATGAGAGTGGATGTTTCTAGATTAATTTATGGGAATTAAACATTACATTCCTTCCAATTTGCATATAAGTTGATGAGAGTGAGATTTAAAAATCATGTTATATTGTGAATTATTTTTCTGAATGGGATCAGTTTGTTATTTGGATACTTATGCTATTGAAAATGTTTAATATTTTCTTAAGAAATTGACAGATGTTTAGATCTAGTAATTGAATTTAGATGAATTATTGATTATCAAGATGAATACTTGATTAGATTAATTTAATTGATTTGATGAAACTGATGAACATAAATTTTTGTTGGGTATTTACTATTTGTTTTAACATTTAACTTTACAATTTCTAGTTTTTTTCTAAAACAGCAAATAATAACTTGTTTCTGTTAATGCTGTTCGGTGTTTTTTTCCTTTATGTCTCCGAAGAAGAAAGGCTAAATTGTCAATCCAAATGCCCAGCAAGAGAGACTGATCGAGACAGCATTCGCAGACATTATCCGAATTTGGACTACTCCAAATTTGATGATATGCAGGCCATTCTTAATGGGAAAGGAATGGGCAGAAAGTCATGTCATGTGTGTTTTGAAGAGCAACAACTTGTACTTTATAATGCCAACATTGAAAAGTTTAGAAAAAACAAGGTGTACAGAGTTGCTTATTGCTTACAATCTGAGGTTATTATGATGCTGTTGATTATGATATGCCAATGTACCAGCTAGCAACTGATCTTCTCCATAAATAAACATAGAAACAGACAATGGGTGCAGGAGTATGCCAATCGGCCCTTCGATCCTGCACAACCATTCAATATGATCATCACTGGTCATCCAACTCATTATCCCGTACCTGCCTTCTCTCCACACCCCCTGACCCCCTTAGCCACAAGGGCCACATCTAATCCATCTTAAATATAGCCAATGAACTGGCCTCAACTACCTTCTGTGGCTTGGTATATTGCTAGTCATTGTAATTTATTTATCTGTTACGGACTTACAGCATATAATACAATAATATTACAGTTTTGATCTTGAGACTATCACATTTTTGAATTTTCTAGGCAGTCTGGGTGTTTATTACTATTTCCGTCACAACGGTCAATTTTGTAATTAGCTAGAATTAGGTAACTAACTAATTATATGCTTTAATTTCAGGGAAGATTATTTATATTTGTTTTAGAATGCTTCAATCTGTAATAATTGAACATTTCACTCAGTTCTCTTAACTTTTAAGAAAGTTATGGGCTTTTGACTGTCCCCGATCACAGCTGTTGTGTTAAGTCAATGGAAAAGCATTAGGGAACAGGATGCTAATTTCCGAGTATGAAAATGACCATAACTTTTTAAATACTGGAGATATAAAAGTGAATTTGATGTCAAATTAAAGTTATTTTTATGCTTTATCTGATGGGACAATTCACAGGCTTGATTTTTAAAATCTCAAAATGTTGTAAAATTCCTATACATTGGTGTTTGATGAGTTGCCTGGAAACCGTGTCCAAAGGCTGTAGGCTCTGAACTCTGTCTGGGCTAAAGTTCGTTTGCTCACAACCAAATTCGAAGTTTGAAAACCTTTCAATCAGACAATGTCCCTCAGATATTTTTGTGCTGGGCCTTATGGCAGTCGTCTCTATATCTCTTCCTCCCTCACACGTTTGGTAAACTGCTGGCGATTGTGATTCTCGGTCGAGGTAAATGCGGTCTCTCCAAATGCATCACTCTCTACCTGGTGGCCATGGCAGCGTCTGATCTTCTGGTCGGCATCACCGATCCGTTTCTCCGCAAGACTATTCGAATTCACTTCCCGTATTATTTTCTGAACGTTACTCCCGTGTGCGTGACTATCTCATTCCTGGTCTTTGCATCCACCGCGGTCTCTGTCTGGCTGACGGTCGCCTTCACCTTCGATCGCTTTGTGGCTATTTGTTGTGAGAAGCTGAAAACAAGATATTGTACCGAGAGAACGGCGGCTGCGGTTATCGGGGCAGTGGGTGTGCTGGGCTGTTTGGAGAATGTCCCCAGGTGTTTTACGATGGAGCTTGGCTACGAATTTGATGATGTTGCCTGGGAGTGCTTCGTGCAACCCACCTACTATACGTCGTCTGCATGGATCGCATATAATGTCACACACCGCGTTCTAACCCCTTGTATCCCGTTCTTTCTGATTCTTCTGTTCAATGTGCTGACGGTCAGACGGATTGTAGCGGCCAGCAGGGTCCGCAGGGGGCTCCGGGGCCGCAGCAACGGGGAGAATGACAAGGACCCGGAGATGGAGAACCGCAGGAAATCCATCGTTTTACTATTCAGTATCACGGGCATTTTCATCCTGCTGTGGGCAACACAGGCCATATTTTACATCTTTACGGGTATTGCGAAGGTGCGAGTTGACTACACCCCCACCGGTTATTACTACATCACAGAGGTCACGTCTGTGTTTCTGCAGCTGCTCAGTTCCTGCACCAACACGTGTATTTACGTGGTCACCCAGAGTAAATTCAGGGCTGAGCTGATGAACGCGGTTAAATTCCCAGTGAGTGCAACTCGTGCACTTGTGCGTTCGTGACCCTGTGATCCACGCCGTATTTCAATATACATTTGCTCTCATGACTGTCCTCCCAATATTCACATCCAACTGCTCAAAATCTCCACTACGCACATAGTCACATAGAACAGCTTGCAATGGTCATTTGAACTACCACTCGTAGACGTTATATAGTGCACATCTATGAAGATCTTTACTGGTCCGAGAACACTGATGCAACTATAAAGAAAACACATCAGCGCCACTACTTCCTGAGAAGATTACGGAGAGTCGGTATGTCAAGGACGACTCTTTCTAACTTCAGCAGGTGCACAGCAGTGAGCTTGCTGACCGGTTGCATCGTGGCTTGGTTCGGCAACTTGAGCACCCCTGGAGCGGGAAAGACTACAAAAGGTAGTAAGCACTGCCCAGTCCATCATCGGCTCTGACCTCCTTCCATCGACGGATCATTCGCTGGCGCTGCCTCAAAAAGGCTGGCAGCATCATCAAGGACCCACACCACCCTGGCCACACACTCATCTCCCCGCTACCTTCAGGTAGAAGGTACAGGAGCCTAAAGACTGCAACGACCAGGTTCATGAATAGCTCTTCCGCTCAACCATTAGTCTATTAAACTCAAACGAAAACAAAACTCTGAACATTAATAGCCCATTATCTATTTATTTGCGCATTATCTGTTTATTTATTCATGTGTGTATATATTTATATAATGGTATGTGGACACACTGATCTGTTCTGTATTCATGCCTACAATATTCTGTTGTGCTGAAGCAAAGCAATAATTTAATTGTCCTATCTGGGACACATGACAATAAACTCTCTTTCGCGGCGTACCAGGGCCCCATCCCCGACCTCTACCTCCGTTACATCGCCGACTGCTTTGGTCTCACCTCCTGCACCCACACACAACTGACTGACTTCATCCATTTCACCACCAACTTCCATCCGGCATTCAAATACACTTGGACCATTTGCGACATTTCCCTACCATTCCTTGACCTCGCCATCTCTATTGCAGGTGATACATCCCTGACCGACATCCACTACAAACTTACTGACTCCCACAGCTACCTGGACTACTCCTCCTCCCACCCTGCTTCCTGTAAGGACTCCATGCCCTATTCCCAATTCCTCTGTCTACACCGCATCTGCTCCCAGGATGAGATGTTCCACACCAGGTCATCACAAATGGCCTCATTCTTCAGAGAACGCGGATTCCCCTCCCCCACTATTGATGAGGCTCGCACCAGGGTCTCCTCCATACCCCGCAACACTGCCCTCGCTCGCCATTCCCCCACTCGCAACAAGGGCAGAGTCCCCCTGGTCCTCACCTTTCACCCCACCAGCCGGCAAATACAACATATAGTCCTCCGCCAGTTTCCGCCACCTCCAACGTGACCCCTCCACCCGCCACATCTTCCCATCTCCCCCCTGTCTGCCTTCCGCAAATACCGTTCCCTCCGCAACTCCCTTGTCAATTCTTCCCTCCCTCCCACTCTAAAACCCTAAAAATAAACCCCTTCCCCGGGCACTTTTCCCTTGCAACCGCAAGAAATGCTACACTTGTCTTGATCCTTCACCTCCCCCCTCCACTCCTTTCAGGGACCCAAGCAGTCCTTCCAGGTACGACAGAGTTCACCTGCACCTCCTCCAACCTCATCTACTGCATCCGCTGCTCCAGATGCCAGATGATCTATATCGGTGAGGCCAAGCGGAGGCTTGGCGATCGTTTCGCCGAACACCTCCGCTCGGTCCGCATAACCAAGCTGACCTCCCGGAGGCTCAGCACTTCAACTCCCCCTCCCATTCCGTATCCGACCTCTCGGTCCTGGGCTCCTCCTCCACGGCCAGAGTGAAGCAACACCGCAAGCTGGAGGAACAGCACCTCATATCCCCGCTCGGGGAGTCTGCATCCTCTGGGCTTGAACATTTGAATTTTCCAATTCTGTTAACCTTGCTGTCTCCTCCCCACCCCCACCTCTCCCTCAGCCCTCGGCCCTGGCATTCCCTCTATCTCTATCTCCCTTCCCCCACCCAAGTTCGCAGTACCTTCACATTTTTACACCACAAACAGCTTACAATGGCTTGTTCCCTTTATCATCGATACTTGTTTGCATATCTTTCATTCATTGTTTCTTTATCTCTCCACAACACCGTCTATATCTCTCGTTTCCCTGATCCCTGACCAGTCTTGAGAAGGGTCCTCGACCAGAAACGTCGCCTATCGTCCTTCGCCTCCTTAGACGCTGTGCACCCGCTGAGTTTCTCCAGCCTTTTGTGGTACCCTAAACTCTCTTGAATCTTGATTATACATCACTGAATCTATCACGTTGGCTCAATTCGTCTCTGCTAACCGAGATGCCTCGTCAACCGCGAGTCCCCATTTGTCCGCGATTCACCGACATTCATTTTAACCTTTCCTATAAATGCCCCCGTCCAATCATCTTTTAAATATCGCGACTGTTTTACTGCAGCACGTCGGCAGGTTGCGGGACTTAACCTGAGAAGCGGGGGGAATCCCCGCCGTCAGTGGGGTAACATGATCCGGGACATGGTCCAAACGGCGGTGCGGGTCGGGGGCTGTAATGTGGGCGGATCTCGACTTGTTCCACGTCGAATCCATAAATTAATCCAGTGTGGATAGGAGCTAATTAGAAGCACATCATCCGGAGAAAGTTTTGGAATTACGTTTTAAATGGGAAGTAGCGAATGAATCTAAACCGGATGGTGTTCCGCACCTGAGTGATATTCTGATCTGCTGTGTGTCATTGGTTCACAGGCAACACAACAGGGCAACAACCAGAAGCACAGGAACGACTCAAAGTAAATAGCCGTGTGCACCGTCATTTGATAGTTCTCCATCGAAATTGACAGACACTGTTTTGGGCTTGTCTCCGCTTTCTTCTTATCGAGTCCACACACAAGATAAGAAGTCGTTCAGCCAGAGAGCTGAATACACTTCTCGGCATCTGCACAATGTGTCTGTCTTGCACTTCTTGTGGAAAGATTGGTGGAAACAGGGTCGCGACGTGAACGCTCTTTCCTTGTACCCTTATCTCCGCCAAAGGAGAAGTAGGGCCTGTCCCACTGTACGAGGTAATTCAAGAGTTCTTCCGAGTTTGCCCCTGATTCGAACTCGGAGAATGTCTGGAGCGGGTCCGTAGGAGCTCGTGGATGTCTCGCAGCTGCTCGTAATGCAAACGATAGGTACTCGGGAAATCCGGTAAACTCGTGACGTTTTTTCCAAAACTGTGAAAAATGTTCACGAGTAAACACATACTCGTACGAACCGCTAGGAGACATCCACGAACTCCTATGGACCCGCTGCGGACATTCTCTGCGGACATTCTCCGAGTTCGAATCGGGGTAAACTCGGGAAGAACTCTTGAATTACCTCGTTCATAGACTTATCTCCACCCATCGTTGTCTGTCCTATTACCGCTTTCTTCCTGCCCACTGTACGAGTTAATACAAGAGTTCTCCCAAGTTTCCCCTGATTCGAACTCGAAGACTGACGGTCGCAGGTACTCGGGGCTCCCGTGGACATTTTTCAACTTCACGAGTCTTCACGAGCTTACCGCGTTTCCTGAGTACCTGCCGTGAGCTCCGACGTACCCGCTACGTACATTCTACGTGCTTACCACTAGTTTGATTTTTTTTTTACTTGGTCTACCAGCCAGTTCTCCATCCATAGCAATAATGAACCGCCAATACAGTGTGCTTTAAGTGTGTATACTAGTCTCCTGTGTGGGACCTTGTCGAAAGCCTTCTGAAAGTCCAGATATAACACATCCACTGCTTCTCCCTTATCCACTCTACCAGTTACATCCTCAATAAATTCAATAAGATTCGTCAGACATGATTTTCCTTTCGTAAATCCATGCTGACTTTGTCCAATGATTTCACCACTTTCCGAATGCGCTGCTATTCCATCTTTAATAACTGACTCTAGTAGTTACCCCACTACCGATGTTAGACTAACTGGAGTGTGATTAATTCCCCGTTTCTCTCTCATTTTTTTTTTTTCGAAACATAGAAACATAGAAAAAATAGGGCAGGAGTAGGCCATTCGGCCCCTTCGAGCCCGCACCGCCATTCAATATGATCATGGTACCCTGATCATCCAACTCAGTACACCCCCCCACCCTCTTCTTCTTACCGCCTGATCCCTTTAGCCAACAACAGCCACATCCTAAACTCCCTCTTGATTATGAACTCTAGCTTCAACGAACTTCTGTGGCAGAGAATTCCAGAGACTCACCACTCTCTGTGTAAAGAATGTTTTCCTCATCTCGGTCCTAAAACAATTCCCCCTCATCCTTAGACTGTGACCCCCTTGTTCTGGACTCTCGCCCAACATTTGGAACAACCTTGCTGCATCTAGCTGTCCAACACTTAAAATGGTTTTAAGTTGCTATAAGATCTCACCTCAATCTTCTAAAATCCAGTGAGTACAAGCCGAGTCTATCCAGTCTCTCTTCATATGAAAGACCCGAGATCCCACGGAATCAGTCTGGTGAACCTTCTCTGTATTCCCTCTATGGCAGAATGTCTTTCCTCACATTTGGGGGACCAAACTGTGCGCAATAATCCAGATGTGGTCTCACCAAAACCCTGTACAACTGCAGGAGAACTTCCCTGCTCATATACTCAAATCCTTTCGCTATGAATGCTAACATAACCATTTGCTTTCTTCACTGCCTGCTGCACCTGCATGCCTAATTTCAATGACTGGTGTACCATGAGCACCCAGGTCTCGTTGCATCTCCCCTTTTCCTAATCTGCCACCATTCAGATAATAGTCTACCTCATTTTTTTGCCACCAAAGTGGATAACCTCACATTTACCACATTATACTGCATCTTGCCCTGCATCTTGCCCATTCACTCAGCCTATCCAAAATCACCTTGCAGCCTCCTAGCATCCTCCTCACACCTAACTATAACCCCCAGCTTGGTGTCACATTCTGGCAAATATTGTAGATGTTGCATTCAATTCCCTCGTCCAAATCATTAATGTATATTGGATAGGCTGGGGGTCCCGGCACTGAGCCTTGCGGTACCCACTACTCACTGCCTTTTTATAAAAGTGGGGGTTACATTAGCTACCCTCCAATCCTCAGGAGCCGCTACTCCCAGAATCTAAAGAGATTTTTGACCAATTATCACTAAGGCATCCACTATTTCTGAGGTTACTTTCCTTTGTACCCTGGATGCAGCCTATATGGCCCTGGGGATTTATCGGCCTTTAATCCATTCAATTTACTAACACCACTTTCCCGCTAACCTGGATTTCACTCAGTTTCCTCCATCTCATTTGACCCGCGATCCCCTGCTATTTCCGGGAAATTATGTATGTCTTCCTTAGTGAAGACAGAACCAAAGTAGTTATTCACATTGGTCAGCCATGTCCTTGTTCCCCATGATCAATTCAACCTGTTTTTTGAACTGCAAGGGACCTACCTTTGTTTAACTAATCTTTTGCGCTTCACCATATCTATTAAAACTTTTGAATCAGGTATTTATGTACCTCCCAGTTTTCTTTCATAATCCATTTTCCCCTATCCTAATTAAGAGGCCGTTCTTGTCCTCCTCCGTTGGACTCTGATTTCTCCCATCCTCCTTGTGGGCTGCTTTCTAATGGCCAATTGTACGCTTCAACTTTTGCTTTGATATTATCCCGAATTTCCCTTGTTACTCGCACGTATGCACTACCTTCACTGATTTATTCTTTTTTTTTTTTTTGGCATAGTGGGATGAACATTGTTGTCGTACATCCAACGCAGTCTTTTAAATGCCTTCCATTTGCAAATCCACCGTCAATCCTTCAAGAGATCAATTGCCAGTCTAATCTTGGCCAATTTCACGTCTCAACACTTAAAGTTCCCTTTCTTTAAGTTCAGAGGACCCGTGATTCTGAATTAGCAATGGTCACTCTCCATCCTAATGAGAACTCAACCAGAGATGGCACTCTTGCCCAAGGGCCACCACAACAAGGCTGCAGAACTAATGCTAACTAAACCTTCCTCATACTCAATACCCAGTCTAGAATACCTGCCTCCACGTTGGTTTCCTTTACATGTTGTTTAGAACACTATCCCCCATACATTCCAAGAAATCCCTTCCTCACAACTCCGCTGCCCAATGCTTCACCCAATCTATATGGATATTGAAAGTCACCCATTATAACTTTTTACCTCTGTATGCACACATTTCTAATTTCCGGTTTGATGCCATCCCCAACTCCACTACTACTGTTAGGTGGTCCTGTACACAACAGCCACTATCGTTTTCGCCCCTTAGTGTTTCGCAGCACTAACCCATATCGTTCCACATCCTCCAAGAAAATGTCCCTTGCCCTTCTATTGCGTTAATCTCCTCCTCTAACCAGCAGCGCTACATAAAACATAGAACATAGAAACAAATGAAAATAGGTGCCATTCGTTCCCTTCGAGCCTGCAACGCATTCAATATATCCATGGCTGATTACCAACTCAGTATCCGTACTCAGTCATCTCTCCATACCCACTGATCCCATGAGCCACAATACCACATCCTACTCCCTTGAATATAGCCAATGAAGTTGCCTCACGACCCTCATTGGCAGAGAATTCCAGAGACACCACCACTCTCTGAGTAAAGAATGTTTTCCTCATCTCGGTTCTAAAGGAATCCCCCTTATCCTTAGGCCTGCGATCCCTGTCTGGACTCCCCCAACATCGGAACAATCCTCCCTCGGTGTAACTTGTCCAACCGCTTAAGAATTTTGTAAGATTCTATAAGATCCCCCTCAATCTTCTATATTCCAGTGAGTACAAGCCGAGTCTGAACCTTGTTTTCTCATATGAAGTCCCTACATTCCCAGGAATCAGTCTGGTGAACCTTCTCAAACCCGCTCTATGGCAAGAAATGTATTTCCTCAGATTGGACCAAAACTGTAAGCAATACCCCCAGTGTGGTCTCACCAAAACCAGTACAACTGCCGTAGAAACCTCCACTGCCTCCTATACTCGAATCCTTTTCGATCGAATGCTAACATACCATTTTTGCTTTCTTCACTGCCTGCTGCACCTGCATGCCTACTTTCATGACAGTGGTGTACAATACACCCAGGTCTCGTTTGCATCTCCCCTTTTCCTAATCTGCCTCCATCAGATATAGTCCTACCCTCATGTTTTTTGCCAACCGAAGTGTATAACCATCAATTTATCCACATTATACTGCATCTGCCATGCCAACTGCCCATTCCCTCAGCCTATCCAAATCACCGCTGCAGCCTCCTACCATCCTCCTCACTACCTAAACTATAACCCCCCAGCATGGTGTCATCTGCAAATTTGGAGATGTTGCAATTCAATTCCCTCGTCCAAAACATTAATGTAAAATTGTAAATTTGGGGTCACAGCACTGAGCCTTGCGTACCCCACTACTCACTGCCTGACATTCCTGAAAAGGACCCATTTACTCCTATCCTTTACGTCCATGACTGCTACCCCACCTCCTTTTCCCTCGTCTAACCCTCCTGAAAATGAATGTCAGTGAGTTCATCACCTAGCCTCGGTCACCCTGGGACCCTGTCTCCGTGATCCCAACTATATCATAATCATTAATAGCTATCTGCACATTCACACATCCACCATATTAGAATCTCCTCGCATTGAGACACAAAGCCTTCAGCTTGGTTTTACAACGCCTGACCCCATATACTATTATGATTTTTTGATGTTTGCCCTGGATTTGTCTGCCTTCCCACTTTTCCTTGCTACATATTGCTTTATCCTCATTTTATTACACCCCTCTTGCCTCTCTGCTCACACATTTAAGAAACCACCACCCTCTTATTCTCTGTTATTCATATTGTGCCTCTTTCTTCCCCAACCATGTTGGGTCGAGTGCTTCCCTTCTCGCCTCCTGCTCATTCACTGTCTACTTGCGTTTCTCTATTTGAGTCCCTCCCCCCCCAACCGATTTCTAGTTTACCGTAATCCCCAGCACCTTGGCAAAATCTCCACGCCAGGATATTTGTTCCCCTCGGGTTCAAGTGCAAAACCCATCATTTTGTACAGGTCACACCTTCCCCAAAAGAGTCCCATATGATCCAGAAACTTGAATTCCTGCCCTCTGCACCAGTCCTTCAGCCACGCATTTATCCTCCACCTCGCTCCATTCCTACTCTCACTGTCGCGTGGCACAGACAGTAAATCCTGAGATTGTTTACCTAGCATACCCTTCTTTGCTAACCCCCAGGTAGGTTTATTCCCCACATACTCAAACAGGAAAAAATGCCAAGGTGTCGGTACAGCCAGCGGGGTACTCTCTAGTCCCTGCCTCTGCCCCTTGCCTCTCCTAATCGTGACCCACGTGCCTGCCTCCTGTGGATTTGGAGTGACTACCTCCCTGTAACTCATCTCTATGACCTCCTCACTCTCCCTGGCAGACGGAGTCATCGAGCTGCTTCTTCCGGGTAAACCGAATAATACGGTCCCTTTTGAAGCCCCATCTTGACCCACCTGGCGCCAGATTGGACGTTCCCTGGAGAACCACTAACGCAAGGCCTCCCACATCTTGACATCCAGAACAGTAAACTGTCCTTGCACTCATACCTCCCCCTTAACCCTGGATACAATACAAAAAACAATACCAATAACCGTATAACCATAAAACAATTACAGCACGGAAACAGGCCCTCTCGCACTTCCAGTCAGTCCCCGTGCCCCGACCATTTATATTCCGCTAGTCCATCTACCTGCAACTTAAGACCTTACCCCTCCATTCCTTTCCCGTCCCATAAACCTATCCACTTACTTTTACATGTTAAAATCTATCCTGCCTCCCACCTCTTGTTCTGGAAGCCACATTCCACACTGCCACCACCCTCTGAGTAAAGATAATCCCTCAAGTTACCCCCTAAACTTACTGTCCCTTAATTCTCATGTCATGCCTCTTGTTTGAATCTTCCCTACCCCATTGGGAAAAGCATATCACGTACCACTCTGTCTATCCCTTTCACATTTTACAGACCTCATCAAGTCCCCCCTTAACTTTGCGCTCCAAAAATAAAGACCTAACTTATCAACCTTATCTCTATTTTTTTTAGTTGCTGGAACCCAGGCAACATTCTAGAAATCTCCTCTGTACTCTCTCTATTTTGTTACATCCATCCTTTAATTAGGATATTGAGATATGTATTAATCAAATACAAGTACAATTCAATACAGTACAAAGCAAGGATCAAGCTGAATAAATCAGGCAGGATCTGACTGCCAACTGCAGCTCCCTCGAATCCGCTTCACCACTCAGCGGATTCCTCAAGCCCACTTTGCTTGGACTCACAGTGCGATTGGCCCACGAAGTGACCCCGAGTTTCATTCTGGTGGTCACGTAACGAGAACGTATCGCAGCACGTCGAACTAACTCGCGCGTTCAACTTGTCCACACTCGTGGCGCTAACGGCAGGTACATACTCGGGAAACTTGTTAATCGTTGAAAAAAATCAAACATGTTTGATTTTTTCCATGAAAGGTCAAATTAACTGTTCAAGTTAAAAATGAAACATTTAAACTCGTTGCAGTAACGAAATGGCCCGTGCGTTACCATAGAGTCACGTGAGTCCTATCGTGGGAACTTTTTATAATCTGAGGAAAGGGACTGAACCAAAGTAGAAAATATGTTATATACATATTCTATATTTATTATATAATTTCAATTCCAACCCCGAAGCCATTGAGAGGCGATTTCTTGGGGCCTGCAATTTAACGTGTGTCTTTGCTTTAAAAGTGAAGCTGATTAATTTTTTACGCTGCCTGTTTCGTGTTGGTGGTTGGGGAGAGTGCTGCTGTTAAATTCTTTTCGAATTCTATACTGCCCTCCCCCTTCCAAAGAAAAATGCTAAATTTTCTTTGTGCCCCTCTCTCTGGGGAGCAATCCAAACAGGGGTACAAGGAACCAACAGAGGCTTCCGCGTTCCTTGCTCCTATATATGACCTCGCTCGCACGCAACTGTATGAGCGCTCGATCAACCAACATCGGCCAACACGTGAGGCCTGATTACGAAAAACAATGTCAATAACTTGTAACCAGACCTCAATCATCTCCTTCCGACCACCCTTAACCACGCACAACACTTGCACAAAAACATAAATATAAAAATATATTATGGGACATTGGATGTCTGAAGAGGGTCCCGAGCAAAACGCCACATATGTGTTTGTGTGTGTGTGTGTGTGTGTGTGTGTGGTGTGTGTGTGTGGCGTGTGTGTGTGTGGTTCTGTGGTGTGTCTGTGTGTGTGTCTGTGGTGTGTCGTGTGTGTTGTGTGGTGTGTGTGTGTGTGTGTGTCTGTCTGTGTGTGTGTCTGTGTGTGTGTGAGTGTGTGTGTGTGTGTGTGTGTGTGTGTGTGTGTGTGTGTGGATGGCTGTGTGTATCTGTGTGTGTGTGTGTGTGTCTGCTGTCGGTCCCGCGGGCCGCTCAAAATCAGTCACCCGACGCTTCCTTCCTCCGGAAGTGGTGGCTCACCTTGCAGTCTGTGTTGTCTCTCTCTCTCTCTCTCTCTCTCTCTCTCTGTGTATGTGTGTCTCTCTCTCTCTCCCTCTCTGTCTATCTGTGTGTATCTGTGTGTGCGTCTGCTGTCGGGTCCCGGCGGCCGCTTAAAGTCACCCGAGCTCTTCCTTCCTCGAGTGGTGGCCAGCTGCTGCTTTGTGTATCTGTGTGCGTGTGTGTGTGTGTGTGTGTGGTGTCTCTCTCTCTCTCTCCCTCTCTGTCTATCTGTGTGTATCTGTCGGGTCCCGGCGGCCGCTCAATGTCAGTCACCCGAGCTGCTTCCTTCCTCGGAAGTGGCAGCCAGTCCTGCTGTCCGTGCCCGGAAGCGCTGCGGCAGCCACCCGAGCAAAATCCACTCCCCTGGGGCCACAAAAAAACCATAAAGCAATGACAGCACGAAACCGCCTCTCATCCCTTTTACTTCCGTGCTAACACTAC
The DNA here is from genome assembly GCA_035221665.1 of Okamejei kenojei. Taxonomy (NCBI): domain Eukaryota; kingdom Metazoa; phylum Chordata; class Chondrichthyes; order Rajiformes; family Rajidae; genus Okamejei; species Okamejei kenojei. The sequence goes on along the minus strand of CM069170.1, from coordinate 2,972,072 downwards.
GCACCGAGTCCCATCTACCTGCAACTCAGAACCGGAGCGAGGCAAGTGGGTTAATGACCCCAATCCCCTCCTTCACATATCGTCACATACTGGCGCCCTGAAATACAGGGGGAAACTTGTAAAGCTCTCCCCGCCCACCCCGGGAAAAGGGGACACGTTATAGTTTAGAGACGAAGCCAAACCAACAATATAGCACTTACCACGTTATTTGGTTACGGAGATGCGCATTTCCTTGAGTCATATCAAAGAATCGGTGCGGCCGCGCTGAAATACTCAAAGCCACAGGATGGAGATGTATTTTAACATTGTTGCTTTATTAAAAATACTTCATTCAACGGTTGGCCACAAAGAGTTAACGGGAGAGGAACTTGGTAACCGGGAAGGATGTTGGAGCAATCGTCAGCAAATGACATACCCGTGGAACCGTTACACACTTGATCATAACTGAAGTCTCGTGCCCAACCAAGCGTTGTGACTCGGGGTACCTCGTGGGTCAACTCGCAACAGTGAGACAGTGCCCGGGTTTCTCGAATCTTTCTTATTCCTTCGTTTTTGGAATGAAATGATCCTGTGTCTTCCGATTATTCCCTGAAATTTCCGCCATCGCTGTTCCACTGTCATAAGTGATAGCATCCTTTTCCAGTCCTCCTTGCCAGCTCCTCTCAATCTATAGCCCTTCATAGCCCCCTTTGTTCAACGCATCACGGACCACGGTCCGATTTATACAATTTTTTATTTTCGATTTCAAATTGCAGATAAAAACGAATCCTATTATATCGCTACTACAAGCGGTTTCCTTTAACCGAGTTCCTCTTATTCAGCATCTGGTTCCTTGACAACACTAAATCCAATGGTCGGCTCCATTACAAGCTGCACCTACTAAAGAATCCATCTCGAGGCACACTACAAACTGTCATTCCATGGGGCCCTGACCAACTTGATTTTCCAATCTACCTGCCTATTGAAATTCCGCCATCAGACCCGTGTATTACTTTTGCCAGTTTTTTTACACTGCTTGTGGCAATGACCCCCTACATGGGGCCACTATTTGGCGGTATGTAGATCACACCATTTAGTGTTTCCTTGCCTTAACAAATCCCTCAACCTCAATCCAGAGTGATTCTGCCTCGTCCAGTCCCCGTATGTCTTCCTTCGCAATGAACTGAATTTCATCCCTCACCTTCAGAGTTAACCGCCCCTCCTCTGCCCACTAACTGCCTTTCCTTTCTATAGGATTGTCCAACCCTGAATATTAAGTTTCCAGGCCCTGTCCTCCTGCAGCCAACCCTCATAATCTCCACAATTTCATTCTTTCTCCCACCTCTTAACTGAGCCTCAAGCTCATCTACTTAATCCTTCTAATATTTCGGATGCGACGAATTCATATACAATACTTTTCTTCCTTTACGCATCCCACCTTTCACACACATCCCTATTATACGTGACCAAACTCTCCTATCCCTTGTGAGCTTCCTTTCTTTTCCCCCGTTCCTTCTGGGGTCATTAACTAACTTTACTCTCTTTTCCCTTTAAAATACGTCCTTGACTATCCGCCTTTGACTTCCCCCACCTATCCTTATATCGTGGTTAAAGTATCGTGTGGTGAAATCATAAGTGTAAGTATGCTGGTGCGATGTTGGAAATACCATAAGTAATGTTAATTGTTCTTGTTTTCGTCTCGCCATCCCACTGGAAAAAAGGAAAAAAACTATTCTCTAAGAGATATCATGCATTTCTCTGAACGCGCTGTCCAGTTGCATTCCAGCATCGAACATTGAGCTTCTCTGCTCGCTGGCTCAGCCAGGATGAAGTTAAGTTGACTGATTATCCGATTTTTCTGCTTGCCTCTCCATTTTCCAGACATTAATGATTTATTACCCGATTATAGTAGTTCTTGGAATTCTTGGTAAGTAATTTGATCTAATGGTTAAGAATCGTCCTTATGTGCGATTTTTTATACTCTATTGTTGGCAATATGTGACGTTTAGATTTCCCTGGCCTCCAATCCAATGAAAGATTACTATAAGCCGTGCTTCTGAAGGCTGAACTCATTAATATCACGCTTTCGTCACATGTACGTTTCGAACGGAAAATGCAACAGTTGGTTTAAATGATTTAATGTATTTCATTAATGTACTGTTTTTGTCCTGAAACTTCCCTGCGGTCAATAATATTTCGTGTTTACTGTATTACTTAAAAGTCATCAGCTAGACACGCCTCTTATCCGGTGACCATCATGTAAATTCTCGTCGTTTTAACGGTGCAATTTGACGTCGCTTCCTATTCCGCATCTGCGCGCACATGTCAATTCTTCCCACCCCTCCCGCTCTAAACCCCCTTCCCCGGCACTTTTCCCTTGCAACCGCAAGAAATGCCAACGTGTCCACTCTCACCTCCCCCCTCCACACCTTTCAGGGACCCAAGTAGTCCATCCACGGTCCCGACAGAGTTCACCTGCACCTCGCTCCCACCTCATACTAACTGCATCAGCTGCTCCAGATGCCAGATGATCTAAACTGTGAGATCAAGCGGAGTGCTGGCGATTGTTTCGTCTCCGAACCCCTCCGCTCGAGCCGCAATAACCAACCCGACCTCCCGGTGGCTCAGGCACTTCAACTCCCCCACCCATATTCCCGAAATCCGCCTCACGGTCCTGGGCCAACCTCCACGGCCAAGAGCGAGGAACAACCGCAAGTTGAGGAACAGCTCCTCATATTCCGCGTTTGGGGACTGCTGCATCCTCTGGGCTTGAACATTGAAAGGTCTCAATTCTGTTAACGCTGCTGTGCTCCCTCCCCTCTCCCCCACCTCTCCGCTCAGCCCTCGGGGCCCCTGGCATTTCCCTCTCTCTCTATCTCTCTCTCCCCCACCCTAGTCCGCACTATCTTCTCATTTTCCGACCACAAACAGCTGCCAATGGCTTGTTTCCCTTATCATCGATACTTTTTTGCATATCATTCATTCATTGTCTTTATTTCTGTCCACATCACAGTACTATATCCTCGTTTTCCCAGATCCCTGACCAGTCTGAAAGAAGGGTCTCGAACCCTAAACATCGCCTAACTCCTTCGCTCCTTATATGCTGCTTGCTGCTGCACCCCGCGAGTTTTATCCAGCCTTTTGTGCACCCATCGATCTCCAGCATCAGCAGTTCCTTCTTAAAAAGATAATCGTGGAGCCGTTTCGCTTTTCCATTCAAATTACACTCTGGTTTCTGACAACCATGACACTGGCTGCGGTGCGTTGGCCAGAATTACCTCCACGGCTTTTACACCCAGGAGAAGGATATTATTCATGCACACTTGACCAACCAGAATAATTTACCCCGGCTAGAATATGCTCCAATTATTGCTTTTCTGAAAGGGTAAATTGGTCCGCCCAGGAGCCTGACTGAAGCTTTGAACCC
>CM069170.1:2915970-2968166 GCA_035221665.1 Okamejei kenojei | reverse complement strand
GCACTGGAACCCCCACTCTCCACCCCACCCCCCCCACCCTCTCCCCGCCTTCCCCCTCCCTCCCCCCACGCCGCACAACCCCACCCCTCCCCCCCCCCCCCCCCCCCCCCCCCCCCCCCCCCCCCCCCCCCCCCCCCCCAAAGGCTCCGGATTCCATCCACACAGACAGTGGGAGATCAGGAGCCGCCGCTCACGGTAGGTTTGAAACATCGCTACAATGTATCTTTCGTTCACAGCTTTAATTCTGCCAACATTCTTAATCAACTGTCCCCCGATTGTAGCATCCATCTACACGTCCCATGTACAGTAGTTACATAACCCCATTAATAGCAGGTCAATAGCATGTGGGAGGGAAACATGAGCGCACACAGATTAGCGCGTAGGCGGAGGGACGAACGATTAAACATGCTCATGAGCACGGGAGGGTTTTAATATTGAACCGCGTTCTCGGAGTTGTGTGCACGGCAGGCAGTCGCTATCAAAACATGAGGGGACGGTGTCATCGGAGCAGACCTGGTTGGTGTCGCTCGACTCCGAACTCCAGCAACAGCAGCTTCGTCCGCCCGAATGGTGGGGCTGAAACGGCCCGTTCGCAGGCGCCTTCATAGGCCGGCGGGAGGCTTCACATCGGAGCCTCGATCGCCTGGATGCAGGCAGTTTGATTTTCAGCCGCGCGGGGCGATTGAAATGTATACATTCCCGAGCATCGAATGTTATAGATCGTCCGAAGGAGAAGATAAAAATAAATAACATTAACTCACGGAAAAAAACACCTTGCGCCACAGTCGTTGACCTCTCAACATGGGAGATGACAAGCGAATAATTTAAGGATAGAGTAAAAAAAACTCAAGTGATTCGCTGAAGAAAGAGTCTGAAGAACGGTCACTATCCGGACCGTCACCTATACACGTTCTCCAAAAAATGTTGCCTGACCCTCTGTACACAGCACTTTGTGTATTTATTACTGAAAACATGATTTCATAGCTTTCCAATGAAAAAAATGGTCCACGACACTGTTTTTTCATTTAATGTGGGTGTGATTCGATGGATATCTGCAAGGAACACATCATACCACACCAGTTTTGATTGGTTTACCCAAATAGATCATCATTCATACATTGACATCACTGATATTGCAAGACCGATATTGAAATATTCATAGAAACTTAGAAACATGGAATATAGGTGCAGGGGACGGGAGGCAATAAAAAATTAGACAATATGTCAGAATTGGAATTCGGCCCTTCGCATGCAGCACCGCCTATCATGTGATCATGGATGATCATCCCCAATCAGTGCCCGTTCCTGCCTGCTCTCCGTATCCCCGGTCTCCACTAAATTTTAAGAAACCTATCGAGCCTCTCTTTGAAAGCATTCAGGAGAACCTGCTCCCCGCCGCCCTTCTGAGGCAGAAATTCCGGCCCGTTCGCGGGGACTTTTATTGGCCGGAGGGAGCAGAACATCGGGAGCCTTGATCGACTGGATGCAACAGTTTGATTTTCATCCGCGCCGGGCGATGAATGGCCCCGCCAACGGGGCCCGATTAATTCCTTAGAAAGTCTGATAAAGTCCGGATTACAAAACATGGCGGGATTGCCTCACCTCTCAAAGCACGGGGGGGGGGGGGGGCACAGGGGGCATTACCGCCCACGCCGGCAGCAGTACTGACTGTGGCATGGTGGCGAGCATGTACAGATACATCTGCGGATACACATTCGAATTTATAGATCGTCCGAAGGAGAAGATAACAAATTACATAACATTCACTGATATAAAATTACGTGACAGCATCTGTTTACATCTGAATATTATCTGAGTTTACATCATAGTACAGTCGTGACACTTTCAGTCAGAAAGCAGCTCATGACATTCACTTGCTTTATCTCATGAACTGTTAGCATTACAGGTCTAAACCGGGGACTACGCTTCACGCAGCGACGAGTGCAGACATGATATCGATTATATATTCAGTTAAGCAGGTTTGTTCGATTGGGAGAAGATGTAACTTCACTAACTCGTTTCACACTCTCCACGGAAGCAACCCAAGTTGACCATTCTCTCAGCTCCTGACCAACATATCAGGGGGGTGATTCTCTGATACCTGCTCGTTGGTCAGGGCTCTGGCGGCGCAAACAGTACAGTCAGTAATTCAGGCCAGGATTATACCAACGTGCATGACGTAACACGGTATGGATTGCGGGAGTAGGAAAATGGATGTCTAACCAAATTAAACAAGCGAATTATTGAAAGACAAACAATGTTTGTTTAACGGGGGGGGGGTCAGCAGCGCCGAAAATCAGAGACAAACCAAATTACCGAAAACAGCGGCAGTCGCTATTTGCAGGGTAATAGATATCTTCAATTCGATAGATCAATGGATATTCCCATATCTGGAAGACACAATTAACTCCTGTGGCTCTGTCAGTCCGTCAACTCTGCAGCAGCTCTGTGGCGATGCCTTCTGGTGGGACGAGATAAGAGAGAGCGATATTTCTACAGCGACATGACCTCATACCTGCTGATTGTCATTAGTGACACTCACGGAACAAAAACACCGTGCGCCACAGCCAATGACTCCAACATGGGAGATAACAGGCGAATAATTTAACGATGAGTCAAAAAACACAAGCGTGTCGCTGAAAAAAGAGTTTGAGAACGGTCATTATCCGAAACGTGACCTCTACACCTTCTCCAAAAATGTTGCCTGACCCTCTGCCACACCACCCTTTGTGTATTTTCCACTGAAAACAAGAATTTATGCTTTCCAATGAGAGAATGTTCCATGACACTTTGTTATTTTTCATTTAATGTTGGTGTGATTTCGATGGATTTCTCAAGTGAACCATATCTGCCACTCCAGTTTTGTTTTGACCCAAAATAAATCATCATTTATACCATTACATCCTTGATATTGCAAGCCAGATACTGAAATATTCTTAGCAACATAGAAACGTGTTAAATAGGTGCAGGAGAGGCCAATAGACAATAGACAATATGTGCAGGAACAGGACATTTGGCCCTCCGTGCCAGCACCGCATTAAATGTGATCATGGCTGATTATCCCAAATCAGTACCCCGTTCCTTCCTTCTCCCCATATCCCCGGACTCCGGTATTTTTAAGAGCCCTAATCGAGCTCTCTCTTGAAAAGCATCCAGAGAACCTGCCTCGCCGCCCTCTGAGGCAAAAGAATTCCACAGACTTCAACCACTCTCTGTGAGACAAAAGTGATTCCTCGTCTATGTTCTAAATGGCTTACTCCTTATCTTAAACTGTGGCCCCCCGGTTTCTGCCTCCCCCACATCGGGAACATGTGTCTTGCCTCTAGCGTGTGCAAGCCCCTTAACAATCTTATATGTTTTCAATAAGATTCCCTCTTCCTTCTAAACTCCAGAGTGTACAAGCCAGCTGCTCCATCCTCTCAGCATATGACAGTCCCGCCATCCCGGGAATTTAACCTTGTAAACCTACGCTGCACTCCGTCAATAGCAAGAAAATCCTTCCTCAAATTAGGGGAACCAAAATTCCAACATTACTCCAGGTGTGGTCTCACCAGGGCTCTGTACAACTGCAGAAGGACCTCTTTGCTCCAATCTTCGAATCCTCCTGTAATAAAGGCCAACATGCCATTCGCTTTTTTCACTGCCTACTGTACCTGCATGCTTACTTTCGTTAGACTGGTGTACAAGGACACCCAGATCCCGTTGTACTTTCCCCTCTTCCCAACGACGCCACTTAGATAGTAATCTCCCTGTTTTTTGCTACCAAAATGGATAACCTCACATTTATCCGCATTAATCTTCATCTGCCATGCATCTGTCAACTCCCCCAACCTGTCCAAGTCACCCTGCATTCCTCATAGCATCCTCCTCACAGTTCATAGTGCCACCCAGCTTTGTGTCATCTGCAAATTTGCTAATGTTACTTTGAATCCCTTCATCCAAATCATTGATGAATATTGTAAAAATACATTACCCAGCACCGAGCCTTGCGGTACCCCACCCCACTAGTCACTGCCTTGCCAATCTGAAAAGGGACACGTAATCCCTACTCTTTGTTTCCTGTCTGCCAACCATTTATTTAATCCATGTCAGCACTCTACCCCCCAATATATTGTGCCCTAATTTTGCCCACTAATCTCTATGTGGGACCTTATCAAATGCATTGTTGAGGAGGTCCAGGTACACTACATCCAACTGGCTCTGCCTTGTCCATCTTCTCAGTTACATCTTCAAAAAATTCCAGAAGATTAGTCAAGCATATTTTCCCCTTCATAAATCCATGCTGACTCGGACCGATCCTATTACTGCTATCCAAATGTGCGGCTATCTCATCTTTTATTTTTATGTTTTAATTTATTTTATTTTATTAGAAGTAAGTACAGGGAATATGGCATTAAGGTGTCCAATATATATTGACATATTACATTTCTTTTTTTTTATAATGAAAAAGGAAAAGAGCGAATAGATAATAAAAAAATAGAGAAACGTGTGATATATAGTGTGTGAAAAGAAACAAAAGTGTGAAAGACGAAAATTGAAAATAAATAACTAGAAATAGAAAGAATAGAAATTATGAGATTAAGGAGATCGTTATATATATATTCTTGACATCCCCTCACCCAATTCCTGAAACATTTGCACTTTATGCTTTCAAAAATGGACACTGGAGACCAACTCGTTAAGATTTGGTCTGGTTTATCTATTAGGAAAGAATCGCATTTTCTGAAGATGCGCGGTGTCCAACATGTTTGAAATCCACATTTTAAGCGTTGGTATGGATGTATTTTTTCCAAAACATAAGTATAAGTTTTTTTTTTTGCCGTTATTAACCCATTAATTAAAAAATAAAATTTGAGATGAGTTCAATTAATTCCATCTTCCATTACTCCAAATATAATCATTTCAGTATTAAGGTTCCATTTTTATCTTTGAATAATTTCGTAAATATTTCAAAATGATCACTCCAGAATTTTATAAAGTTTTATGCATGAGGCAAAAGAGTGTGTTATAGTTGCATTTTGGGATAGACATTTATCACAAATGGGGGAAGTATTTGGATAGAATGTATTCAATATAGTTTTTGAATAATATAATCTATGTAAAATGTTAAATTGAATTAAATTATGTCTTACATTAATCGGATCATTTGTGTATATATATCAAATACTTTTCCCATGTTTCTTTAGAAATTTTTATCATTAATTCTCGTTCCCACTCTTCCCTAAGTGGCCTCTGTCGATGGTAAGTCTATATATTTAAAATACTATTATATAAATATGATATTAATTTCTGTGAGTCAGCCTTAATATTCATTGCTTCTTCCAGTGGAAGTTATGTTTTGATATATGTGTATGTATTTCTTCATGAAGTCGCAGATCTGAAGATATTTAAAAATATTCGTTATTTTTCTATTTAGATTTTAATTGTAATTTTGTTGGAATGTATAACAGATTTCACATTTCATACATATCACCGGTCCCTTTTAATTCCCATTCTTTCCCATTGATTATATGTTTTATCATTTAAGAGATGGTTTTTAAATGAATGATTATTCACTATTGGCATTAACAATGATAGGTTTCTTAATTTTTAAAGATAATTTTATTTGTTTGCAAAATTCTTATTGTATCATGTATAATTGGGTTTTATTCTTATAAATTGCGTTGTTCAGTATTTATCGGGGAGAAGTGAATCGCTCCTATGTTACAAGGAGAAAAGTTATCTTTTCTCCATTCTTGTCCATTCTGGCAGTTGGGTAGAACTATCCAACCAGCAAATTATATTCTTAATAGGCACAGCCCAAAAATAATACAAAAAGTTCGGAACTTGAAAGTCCACCAACGTTTTTGGTTTGCACAAGTGTTTTCTTTGAATTCTGTGTGATCTATAGTTCCAGATATAATTGTTAATATTAGAGACTAAATATTTACCCAAATACATTTTTTTTCTGTTGCAATTTTAAAGGGGAATTCATTTTCGGAGTCACGTGAGTGACTTCGTGAAGGACCCCCGCCAGGCACGCATGCACGACATGTCATCTACCGCATGTGAGCGACAGCAGTGAGGAGCGTTGCTCCTCTCCTGCAGGGGCCTGCAGGTAAGAAAAAAACTAACCTGCAGTCCTTTTTTCATGTTAGGGACTCTGTGTACAGAGTACTCAAGGCCGCATTGGCACTGACTGCGGAAGGCGGGATGCGGGCAGTCAGCGACGGCACCAAAGATTGGAGTCGGGCAAGCCGGTTTTGACCCAGGAGGGTCCGGGCTCACAATCTCGCCGATTTTCGGGAGGGACGGCAGAGGCAGCACGACTCTACACCCGCAGCCCGCAGAACACCACGGACTGTCGGCATGGAAGAAGGAGTGGGGCTTGCAGGCTCGCCGTTCAAAGTTAGTAACGGCAGAGCAAGCAAGCCCCGGACTCTACACAACAGCCTGCAAAGGACCCTGCGGGCTGTCGGCATTTACCAGGGTGTGGGGCTTGCAGGCGACGGCCAGAGCGGCAGCCCCGACTCTACACCGCTGCCCGCGAGGAGTCTGTGGGCTGACGGCTTTACTTCTCACCGGACCTGGGAAGGTCCGGGCTCACACTCGCCGGTCGCAGGCTGTGACGGCAGAGCGGCAGCCCGAATCCACGCCGCAGCCCGGAAACCTCCTGGTCCACGGGCTGACGGCAACGCTACACGGAAGTTGGCAAGCCCGTGGACCAGGAGGTTCCGGGCTCGGAGACTGCCATTCGAGGGTAGCGCAGCCGCAGGAAATACCGCGGACTGACGGCTATGCTACCCTATAGAGGTAGTAGACAGAGCCGGGGCCCCGACTCACACACAGGCGGGGAGACTTGCCGTTAGCGCCAGACTATGTCCCCGCATGGGAGTCTGGTCACCGTTGGAGCTGGGGGGGGGGGGGGGAGGGGGGGAGAGTGCGCTCCTCCACCGGAAGCTTCATAGTCTAGGAAGGTTATAAACATTTGCGTGGGAGTTAGTAGGAGGTTGCATGTCACCTCGACCTTGATTGTTTTTTTTTGGGGGGGGCAAGGTCACCATATGTTAGTCACCATAGGTCACCATAGGGGAAAACCACATGGCCGGCACGGACTGGAAGGGCCGAGCGGGCCTGTTTCTGTGCTGTAATTGTAATAAGGTTATATGGTTTATATGGTTATATGTTGCTGTTTAGGTGGGGCTGCACCTCTATTCTACACCCACTAGGTACAAGTTTTACATTTTATCAAGTCAATTAACCGAGAAACCTGAACGTCTTTCGAGTGTGGGAGGATACCGAAGATCTCGGACAAAACCCACGTTAGGTCACGGATTGAACGTACAGACTACAAACAGACAGCACCCGCAGTCGGGATCGAACCCGGGTCTCAGGCGCTGTATTCGCTGTGAGGCAGCAACTCCACCGCTTCGCCAGCGTGACCGCCCTGCTATGCAGCTAATGCGCTGCAATGCGAAGGACGATATTCTAAGAATCTTGCCACTTGCCCGGTCAAATGATCTTGTTTTTCATATGATTGTGTTTATTTATTGTACAGCTTTTTTGTTTCAATAACGGGAAAAAAAACAAATCTTTTCGATTTAACGCGATGCAACACAATAATAACAAACATAAATTTTGCATTCTGCACTATGGTATTATATTTATTAACAATGTCTGGTGTACCTGTGCATCGAATATAGACATACACAACTATGGGATTGATTGGGGACGATCAAGCCATGATCACAATGAATGGCGGTGCTTTCTCGAAGGGCCGAATGGCCTCCTCCTGCACACATTTTCTTGTTAAATATTTTTTATTATAGAAACATATTTATGAAAATTACAATGTTTTACATAAATGAAAATACCTCATTACATACTTTCGTGATATTAATAATATTGAATTAATAATTTATTATTATTAATATTAAAATTTAAGACTATTATGCTTCTATACGTTTTTTTAATTTTTTTTATAAAGTAGAAAAGATAGAGATAAATAATGAAGAAAATATGAAAACGAATGGAGTGTTAGTCATTGATCCATCATTGGAGATATAGGCATGATTTATTATATATATTTCTTCATCCATTCTAATATTCAGGCCTCAGTCAAGCCCTCGTACCGAGCCGTTATGACTCTGTAAATACAATATATGGAGACCATTATCCCTCTGAAGAGATCTAACCTGTCCATTAGGACAAGCCTCAATCTCTCCAGATGAAGAGTCTCCGACATTTCTGTATTCACATTTTAATTGTAGGGGATGTAGGGCCTTTCCAAAATTTTAATATTAATTTTTTTCCCAATTATTAACCCATAATCAATAAAAAACATTTGATTCATTGTTATTAATTGGTCTGTTTCCAGTATTCCTAGTTATTATTAACTTTGAATCAGGTGTCAAAATTATATTAACAACATTCGAAATTATCCTAAATATTTCTATCCAGAATTTTGTAATTTTTATACAGTTTGTAAATGAGTGTGACAAGTTGGCTTCTAAATGTTGACATTTATCACATATAGGAGATACTTTTGGAAAAAATGTTATGTAATTTAGATTTTGAATAATATAGTCTATGTAGTATTTTTAAACTGTATAAGTGTGTTTAGCACATTTAGCGAACAATGGTGTATATGTTGCAAACTTTCATCCCATACTTCTGGTCTAATAATTTGGCATAATTCATGTTTTCCAAGATTGTCTATGTATTTCTGTTGATGGAACATCCCCTTCCAATAAAATGTTATATGTATATGAAATCATTTTTTCTGTATTCCGATGTTTATTTAAGCATTCATCTAAAATTTCTGTCTTTCTATTTCTGAGTTCCTGCGTATTTGCTTTAACATAATCTCTAATTTGTAAATATCTAAAATAATCTTTAGAGTGTAGTCCATAAATTTGTTGTAGATCTTGAAATGAAAGGAAGGAGTTTTCCTTATAGAGATCACCGATCTTAATAATTCCATTATTTTTCCATTGTAAAAAAAGCTCTATCCATCATTGAAGGTTTACACGTAACATTATTTACAATGCTAAGAGATAGTGGTATAAATTTTAGTTTTAATGTTTTCTTTATTTGTTTCCAAATACGTATTCCACTTTCTATTATCGGGTTTTTCACTATAAGTTTTCTTAGCTAGATTAATATTAGCAAATATTATAGAACTAATTTCAAAAGGAGACATCTTCATTTTCCATATTTTAACCAAGTTGGTTGGTTATCTATTTCTTCTAACCAAAAAATTCATATTTTTAATGTTGACTGCCCAATAATAAAACATAAAATTTGGTAGTTCTAGACCTCCATTTATTTTTGATTTGCATAAATGTTTTTTATTTATTCTATGGCTCTTATAATCCCAAATGAAGTTAGTGACTAGGGAGTCCACCTTTTTAAAGAAATTTTAGGGAGATATATGGAATTAATTGGAAAAGGTATAATAATTGTGGAAGAAAAAACATTTTTATCATATTAATTTTACCCAACATTGAAATAGGTAAAGTTTTCCAATATAAGATATTCTTATTTAATTTATTCAAATAGTAGTGGGAAATTAGATTTTAAATAATGAGTCAAATCTTTTTGTTACGAAAATTCCAAGATATTTAATTTTTTCATTTGTTATGTTTAAAAGGGGAATTGTGTGTAATATGTGTAAGTTATTTACCGTTATTGGCATACGTTCACTTTTATTCCAATTTGATACTATATCCTGAGTAGGATCCAAATTCAGTTAGTTATTAACTTTTAACAAATTTCGAATTACTAGTTTCTGGTTTTGTGATGTAAAGTAGTACATCATCCGCATATAAAGAAATTTTATTTTAGTGTCTATAGTATCGTATCCATATATTTCCGGATGTGATCTCACCCTCTGACCTAGCGGGTTCTATTGCCAGTGCAAACAAGTAAAGGGGATAACGGGCAACCTTGTCTACAACCTCGAGATAGATTGAATTTAGGTGATAACATTTGGTTTGTTATTATTCTCGCTGCGGATTTGTATATAGCAATTTGATCCAGGTAATAAACTTTTCTCCCAGTTTGGAAGCTTCCATAACCGAGAACAAATAAGGCCAATCCACTTGATCGAAGGCTTTTCTCTGCATCTAACGAAAATAACTACTAGATCTTTAATTAATACCTATTTTCGATTATATAATATTAAATAACCGTCTCAAATTATATGAAGAGTATCGTTTTGGTATAAATCCTGTTTGATCGGGATGAATTAATTTATTTACAACTGAGCTTAAACCTTTGTGCTAATATTTTAGTTAATAGCTTTTGATCAGTATTTTAAAAGAGCTATTGCTCCTAATCGACCCTGGTTCATCCAAGTCTTTGTTTATTTTAGGTAAAAGTGTTTATAGTAGATTCATTTAATGTTTCTGTAGTTTTTGCTGAGTATATATATATATGTTCATATAATGATTTCAGTCGTGGTACAATCTGATCATAGAATATTTTTATAAAATTCCGAGCCAATGCCATCTGGTCCCGGTGTTTTACCGTTTTTTTTTAATGATCTGCTTGAATTCTTGGATTTCTTTTATCGAGATATCAGCATTCAGTAACTCTATATTTTGTAAATCCAACCCTTTCAGGTTACATTTTTTTTTAATGCTTCTATTCCTATTTTATTTTCTGTTGTTTTTGCAGTGTATAAGTTTTTATAATATTGCATAATCTTTCATTAATATCATTTTAGGTTGTGTTTAACAATTCGCCATTATGTGATTTAATCCTATGGATTATTTTTTTCAGCTTCCATTTTCCTTAAGTTGCCGAGCCAATAGTTTTGAGGCTTATCACCGAATTCAAACTGTAATTGTTTAGTATGTTGATAAAGTTTAACAACTTGATCTGTAGGGGTATGTTTTATTTAATTCATATTTCAATGCTGCAATTTTATTATGTAGTATTGTGTTGGATTCACTGCATCCCGTATATCTAATTGTTTAATCTCCTTTTCCAAATCTTGTTGAGCCTTGCGATTCTCTTTATTATAAATATGCTTGGGAGGAAATCATGATTCCCCGGAGGTGGTATGCTTTAAATGTTTCCCATAATAAGGAACAACATATTTCCGGTTTATCATTTATTCGAAAAAAATCTTAATTTGTTCTGTGATATATTCCTGAGTAATTTTATTTTCTAAAAATTTGTGGGTTAAATCACCACTGTTCTGATTTTTGTCTTTTACCATTTATTTTGATCTTAAATGTAAATGGTGCATGATCTGAAATTATAATATTATGATATATGGATTTATAAGTGAGTGAGATGAGTTTAGAATCCACCAAAAAATAATCTATTCTTGAGTAAGTTTTTATGTACTGACGAGTTAAAAAGAGTATTCTCGTCCGGTAGGGTTTTCTATTCTCCAAATATTCTTTGATATTAGTAGTTTCCATATATGCATTTAATAAAGTCACTAGAATGTGATTTCGTTTTCCTTTGCCTTGTAGATCTATCTAAAGTATGGGTCTAGTGTACAATTAATCTCCTCCAATTATTAGATTTTAATACATTAATTACATTTTCTACGTTTCTATGTAACATAGGGAAAGGCAAAGTCTGGGTCGAACATGATGTCAAGATAAATTAATGTAAGCTGCTTACTCAAATTGATGGAGATCTATTTCTCTCAGGTTTTTGCACCACCCTACATGACCATACAGATGCCTCACAAACCCCATTGATACTAAAATGCCTCCACACGAACGAGAAGAACATTTCAGGCATTGGTCACCCTCTACATACAGAAAACATGCCCCCACACATCTCAGTTGAACTCTGCCCTCTTCCAGCCTTTGCATTTTCACCAACATGCTAAGATGGAAAATAGAAACATAGAAATTAGATGCAGGAGTAGGCCATTCGGCCCTTCGAGCCTGTGCCGCCATTCAATATGATCTTGGCTGATAATCCACTCAGGTGTCCCGTACCTGCCTTCTCTCCATACCCTCTGATTCCCCATAGCCTCAAGGGCCACATCTAAACTCCCTCTTAAATATAGCCAATGAACTGGCCTCAACTACCCTCTGTGGCAGAGAGTTCCAGAGACTCACCACTCTCTGTGTGAAAAAGTCTTCCTCATCTCGGTTCTTAAAGGATTTCCCCCTTATCCTTAAGCTGTGACTCCTTGTCCTGGACTTCCCCAACATCGCGAAAATCTTCCTGCATCTAGCCTGTCCAACCCTTTAAGAATTTTGTAAGTTTCTGTTAGATCCCCTCTCAATCTCCTAAATTCGAGGGAGTATATACCAGTCTATCCAGTCTTTATTCATAAGACAGTCCTGACATCCCAGGAATCAGTCTGGTGAACCTTCTCTGCACTCCCTCTTATGGCAATAATGTTCTTCCTCAGATTTGGAGACTAAAACTGTACGCAATACTCCAGGTGTGGTCTCACCAAGTCCTGTACAACTGAAGTAGAACCTCCCTGCTGCGATACTCAAATCCTTTTGCTATGAACGCTAACATTACCATTCGCTTTTTCCACTGCTGCTGCACCTGCATGCTATCCGCGCTGCTCCAGATGCCAGATGATCTATATCGGTGAGACCAAGCGGAGGCTTGGCGATCGCTTCGCCGAACACCTCCGCTCGGTCCGCAATAACCAACCCGACCTCCCGGTGGCTCAGCACTTCAACTCCCCCTCCCATTCCACATCCGACCTCTCGGTCCTGGGCCTCCTCCACGGCCAGAGTGAGCAACACCGCAAGCTGGAGGAACAGCACCTCATATTCCGCTTGGGGAGTCTGCATCCTTTGGGTTTGAATATTGAATTTTCTCAATTCTGTTAACCCTTGCTGTCTCCTCCCCCTCCCACCTCTCCCTCAGCCCTCGAGCCCTGGCATTCCCTCTATCTCTATCTCCCCTCCCCCACCCCAGTCGCACCAGCTTCTCATTTTCACACCACAAACAGCTTACAATGGCTTGTTCCCTTTATCACCGATACTTTTTTGCATATCTTTCACTCATTGTTCCTTATCTCTCCACATCACCGTCTATATCTCTCGTTTCCCTGATCCCTGACCAGTCTGAAGAAGGGTCTCGACCCGAAACGTCGCCTATCTCCTTCGCTCCTTAGATGCTGCTGCACCCGCTGAGTTTCTCCAGCTTTTTGTGTACCCCCCTGCCTACTTTCAATGACTGGTGTACCATGACACCCAGGTCTCGCTGCATCTCCCCTTTTCCTAATCGGCCACCATTTAGATAATAGTCTTCTTTCCTGTTTTTTCCACCAAAGTGGATAACCTCTCATTTATCCACATTATACTGCATCAGCTAAAATTTGCCCACTCACCCAGACTATCCAAGTCGTCTTGCAGTCTCCTAGCATCCCCTTTCACAGCTAACACTGCCCCCCAGCTTAGTGTCATCCACAAACTTGGAGATATTGCCTTCAATTCCCTCATCCAGATCATTAATATATATTGTAAATAGCTGGGGTCCCAACACTGAGCCCTGCAGTACCCCACTAGTCACTGTCTCCCATTGTGAAAAGGACCCGTTTACTCCTACTCTTTGCT
Source organism: Okamejei kenojei (assembly GCA_035221665.1). NCBI lineage: Eukaryota > Metazoa > Chordata > Chondrichthyes > Rajiformes > Rajidae > Okamejei > Okamejei kenojei. Next base: position 2,954,628 of record CM069170.1, on the reverse strand, counting down.
TCCTGTTTACCAGCCAGTTCTCTATCCACATCAATTCTGAACCCCTAATGCCATATGCTTTAAGTTTGTATACTAATCTCTTATGTGGGACCTTGTCGAAAGCCTTCTGGAAGTCCAGATATACCACATCCACTGATTCTCCCTTATCCACGCTACTAGTTACATTCTCGAAAAATTCCACACGATTCGTCAGACATGATTTACCTTTGGTAAATCCATGCTGACTTTGTCCAATGATTTCACAACTTTCCAAATGTGCTGCTATCCCATCTTTAATAATTGACTCTAGCAGTTTCCCCACTACCGATGTTATACTAACTGGTCTGTAATTCCCCGTTTTCTCTCTCCCTCCCTTCTTAAAAAGAGGGGTTGCGTATGCTACCCGCCAATCCTCAGGAACTACTCCAGAATCTAAAGAGTTTTGAAAGATTATCACGAATGCATCCACTTCCTTAAGTACTTAGGATGCAGCCTATCTGGCCCTGTGGATTTATCGGCTTTAATCTATTTAATTTACCCAACACCACTTCCCGACTAACCTGGATTTCACTAAATCCCTCCTTTGACCCGCGGTCCCCTGCTATTTCCGGCAGATTATTTATGTCTTCCTTAGTGAAGACGGAACCAAAGTAGTTATTCGATTGGTCCGCCATACCCTTGTTCCCCATGATCAACTCACCTGTTTCTGACTGCAAGGGACCTACATTTGTTTTAACTAATCTTTTTCTCTTCACATATCTATAACAAATTTTGCAGTCAGTGTTTATGTTCCCTGCCAGTTTTCTTTCTTAATCTATTTTTCCTTTCCTAAATTAGCCCTTTGTCCTCCTCTGCTGGTCTCTGAATTTCTCCCAGTCCTCTGGTATGCTGCTTTTTCAGGCTACTTTGTACGCATCATACTTTGCTTTGATACTATCCCTGATTTCCCGTGTTATCCACGGATGCGCTACATTCCCCGATTTTTGTTCTTTTGCCAAACTGGGATGAACAATTTTTGTAGCTCATCCATGCAGCCTTTAAATGTCTTCCATTGTATATCCACCGTCAACCCTTTTAGAATTAATTGCCAGTCAATCTTGGCCAAATTCACGTCTCATTACCCTCAAAGTTACCTTTCTTTAAGTTCAGAACCATTGTTTCTGAATTAACAATGTCACGCTCCATCCTAATGAAGAACTCAATCATATTATGGTCACTGTTGCCCAAGGGGGCACGTACATCAAGACGGCTAACTACCCCTTCCTAATTACTCAAAACCCAGATTAAAATTAGCCTGCTCGCTCGTTGGTTCCTCTACATGTTGATTTAGATTAACTATCCCGCATACATTCCAAAAAATCCTCTTCTCAGAACCCCTGCCAATTTGATTCACCTAATCCATATATAGATTGAAGTCACCCATTGTAACTGTTTTGCCTTTGATCGCGCGCATTTCTAATTTCCTGTTTGATACCATCCCCAACTTCACTGCTACATTAGGTGGCCTGTACACAACACCCACCAGCGTTTTCTGTCCCTTAGTGTTTTGCAGCTCTACCCATACCGATTCCACCTCCTCGAAGCTAATGTCCTTCCTTTCCATTGCGTCAATCTCCTCTCTAACCAGCAACGCTACCTCACCTCCTTTTCCCTTCTCTCTATCCCTCCTGAATATTGAATATCCCTGGATGTTCAGCTCCAGCCTACGTCACCCTGGAGCCATGTCTCCGTGATCCCAACTATATCATAATCATTAATAGCTATCTGCACCTTCAACTCATCCACCTTATTACGAATACTCCTTGCATTGAGACACAAAGCCGTCAGGCTTTTACAACGCTCTTTACAAATGTCTTTACAACGCTCTTACCCCTTATACAATTATATTGAAAAGTTGGCCTTTTTGATTTTTGCCCTGGTTTTGTCTGCCTGCTACTTTTCAACATTTCATTAACATTTCAACGCCCTCTCCAAATCCTTTGCATCCTGCAGCGGGGGGAAGTTCAATACTCAATGGGTCCAGACAGAATTTGTGATGTGGAGAGACAGGCGTTGTTTCTCGATGGGTTATTCCCCCAGATCTTCGTGGTTCCGATACATGTTAAAATGTCCACGAGAAGCCACAAATTCCTACGAGCGGCTATTACCGTAATTCTCCGAGTTCGAATCAGGGGAAACTCGGGAGATCTTGAATTAGCTCGTACAGTGGGGAAGGAGATGAAGGGGGAAACGATGGGTGGATATAAGTCCATGTACGAGTTAATTCAAATAGTTTTCCCGAGTTTTCCCCTCGAACTCGGGAGAATGTTCGTACGGGTCCGTATGAGTCCGTGGATGTCTCGTAGCGGCTCGTACGAGTATTTATTTACTCATGGACATTTTTCACAGTGTTGAATAGGGACACTCGTAGCTCTAGCTTTACGAGTCGTTATGCGACATCCACGAACTCCTACGGACCGGCTCGGACATTCTCCTAGTTCCAATCAGGGGAAAACTCGGAAGAAACTCTTGAAATTACCTCGTACACAGCATGTACAGTTCCTTCTTAAACATTCCAAAACATTCGTCCGGATGATGTGGTTCTAATTAGCTCTTATCCACACTGGATTCAATTATGGAGTCGCTTTGGAACAAGACGAGGATCCGCCACATTACAGCCTCCAGACCTTCACCCAGTTTGGATTCATGTCCCTCAGATCATGTTATCCCACTGACGGCGGGGATTTCCCCCGCTTCTCAGGATAAGTCCCGCATCCTGCAGACGTGCTGTAGTGAAACAGTCGCTATATCTAAAAAGATGATTGGGAACGGGTGCATTTATAGGAAAGTTAAAAAGAATGTCGGGGAATCCCGGACAAATAGGACTCGTGTTGACGAGGCATCTCGGTTAGCAGATACGAATTGAGCCAAAGTGAGAGATGGCATTTGATGTATAAATCGGGATTCAAGAGAGTTTATTGTCGGTGTGTCCCTGCTAGGACAATGACATTCTTGTTTTGCTTCAGCACAACAGAATATAGACGGCCATGAATACAGAACAGATCAGTGTGTCCATATCCCATTATATAAAAATATACACACATGAATAAATAAACAGATAAAGTGCAAATAAACAGATAGGGGCCATTAATGCTCAGAGTTTTGTTTGAGTTGAGTTTACTAGCTGATGGCTGTGGGGAAAGTAGCTATTCCTGAACCTGGACGTTGCAGTCTTCCGGCTCTTGTACCTTCTACCTGAAGGTTAGCGGGGAGATCAGTGAGTGACCAGGGTGGTGCGGGTCCTTGATGATGCTGCCAGCTTTTTGAGGCAGCGGCAGAGTTAGATCCCCTCGATGGAAGGAACGTCGGAGCCGATGAAGTGGACTAGGCAGTGTTTACTAATTGTTGTAGTCTTTTCCTCTCCAGGGCACTCAAGTTGCCGAACCAATTGTCGATGCAACCGGTCAGCAAGCTCTCTACTGTGCACCTGTAAAAGTTAGAGAGAGTCCTCCTTGACACACCGACTCTCCGTAATCGTCTCAGGAAGTAAAGGCGCTAATGTGCTTTCTTTGCAATTGCATCAATGTTCTCGGACCAGGAGAGATCTTCAGAGATGTACACAGTATAACTTCTACGAGTGGCGGTTCAATTGGCCATTGCAAGCTGTTCCGTGTGAGTGCGTGCGTAGTGGAGATTCTGAGCAGATGGATGTGAATATCGGGAGGACAAACACTGATGAGAGCAAATGTATGTTGAACTATCGGCGTGGATCAGAGGGTCACGAACGCACAAGTGCACGAATTGCACTCCCTGGGAATTTAACCGCGTTCATCAGCTCAGCCCTGAATTTACTCTGTGTCACCACGTAAATACACGTGTTGGTGCAGGAACTGAGCAGCTGCAGGAACCCCGCCGTGACCGTTGTGATGTAGTAATAACCGGTGGGGGTGGAGTCAACTCGCACCTTCGCAATATCTGCAAATATGTAAAATATGGCCTGTGTTGCCCACAGCAGGATGAAAGTGCCCGTGATACCGAAGAGTAAAACAATGGATTTCCTGCGGTTCTCCATCTCCGGGTCCTTGTCATTCTCCCCGTTGCTGCGGCCCCGGAGCCCCCTGCGGACTCTGCTGGCCGCTACAATCCGCCTGACCGTCAGCACATTGAGCAGAAGAATCAGAAAGAACGGGAGACAAGGGGTTAGAACGCGGTGTGTGACACGATATGCGATCCATGCAGACGACGTATAGTAGGTGAGTTTGTTGTAGCAACCCCAGGGAAGATTATCAAACACGTAGCCAGGTACTAACGCAAAACACCGCGGGACGTTCTCCAAACAGCCCAGCACACCCACAGCCCCGATAATCACAGCCGCCGTTCTCTCAGTGCAATATCTTGTTTTCAGCTTCTCACAACAAATAGCCACAAACCGATCGAAGGTGAATGCGACCGTCAGCCAGACAGAGACCTCGGTGGTTGCAAAGACGAGGAATACGATAGTCACGCACACGGGAGTAATGTTCACCAACGAATACGGGAAGCGAACTCGAATAGTCTGACGGAGAAACGGATCGGTGATGCCGACCAGGAGATCAGACACTGCCATGGCCACCAGGTAGAGAGTGATGCATTTGGAGAGACCGCATTTACCTCGACAGAGAATCACAATCGCCAACAAGTTTACTGTGAAGGAGAGAAGAGAGATTACCGACATAACGCCCGCACAAAAGTATCTGAGGGACTTTGTCTTTTTTTTAATTTCAAAAATAGACTTTATTTAAGTAACTTAAACTTATACAATACGTGAAACCGTGCAAAAAAAAATTCATCCGACATTTTCGGAAGCTATGCAATTAGTTCAATAGTCTATAACATTTCATAATCTGTCCCCCACCCGTGCCTTGTATGTGGCCCCCTGGCGTGTGATAACTTTCCCTTATTTTGAGTGGCGTTTCCACCACACCCTGGCCCCCCCCCCCCCCCCCCCCATGTCCAGCAGTTTGAAGGACCCTAGACTGTGGCCCTCCTTCACCGAGCCTTGGCGTTGGCTGCACCGAGCTTCAGTGCGTCCTCAGCACGTACACCTGCAGTCTGCAGCGGGCTAGTCGGCAACATTCCCCGACGGATATCTCGCTCTGCTGAGGGACATTGTCTGATCGGAAAGTTTTCAAACTTCAAATTTGCTTCACCAAATCACCTTTTTGCCCAGACCAAGTTCCAGAGACTACAGCCTTTGGACCACGGAGTGCAGAAAAATATATATCGATTCTATATTCAGTTAAGCAGGTTTTATTCCGATTGGGAAGAGATGAAATTTCACTAACTCGTTTCAGACTCTCCACGGAAAGGAACCCAAGTTGCCAATCTCTCAGCTCCTGGTCAACATATCAGGGTGTGATTATCTGATTACCTGCTCGCTGGTCAGGGCTCTGGCGGCGCAAACAGTAGACAATGGTCACAGGCCAGGATAAACAACGGGCATGGACGTACACAATTGAGGCAGTTGCAGTAGGAAAATGGATGTCTAACCAAATTAAAACAAGTGAATTATTGAAACAGAAACCATGTTTGTTCAACGTCGGCAGCGCCGGAGTACACGGAATGTCTCACAGCTAATGCACGTACATGGAAAATCAGAGACAAAACCAAATTACGAAAACAGCGGCAGTCGCTATAGCAGGGTAAATTTATAAATTTTCAATTCGAAAGATCAATGGATATCCCATAGCTGGAAGACACAATTAACTCCTGTGGCTCCGTCAGTCCGTCAACGCTGCAGCTCTGTGCCGATGCCTTCTGGTGGGCACCGAGATATATACAGCGATGGGTTCCAGCGACATGCCTCATACCTGCTGATTGTCATTAGTGACACTGACGGAACAAACACCTTGCGCCACAGCCATTGACTCCACACATTGGGAGTTGACAAGCGAATAATTTACGATGAGTAAAAAAACACAAAGCGTCTGTCGCTGAAAAAAAGAGTTTGAAGAACGGTCATTATCCGAAAACGTCCGCATACACGTTCTCCAAAAATTGCTGACCCTCTGTCACACCAGTGCTTTGTGTATTTTCACTGAAACAACAAGAATTTATGCTTTCCAATGAGAGAATGTTCATGACTGTGTTATTTCATTTAATGTTGGTGTGATTTCGAATGGAATATCTCAAGTGAACAACTGTTTTGTTTTTGACCCCAAAATAAATCATCATTCATACCATTACATCATTGATATTGCAAGCCAGATTAACTGAAATATTCATAGCAACATAGAAACGTGTTAAAAATAGGGGTGCAGGAGGAGGCCAATAGACAATAGACAATATGGTGCAGGATAAGGCCATTTGGCCCTCCGAGCCAGCACCGGCATTCAATGTGATCATGGCTGCTTATCCCAATCATTACCCCGTTCTGCCTTCTCCCATATCCCGGACTCCGCAATTTTAAAGAGCGCTCTATCTAGCTCTCTCTTGAAAAACATCCAGAGAACCTGCCTCCGCCGCCCTCTGCGGCAAAGAATTCCACAGACTCACCACACTCTGTGAGAGAAAAGAGTGTTTTCCTCGTTTCCGTTCTAAATGGCTTACTCCTTATTTTAAACTGTGGCCCCGGTTCTGCCTCCCCCGACATCGGGAACATGTGTCTTGCCTCCAACGAGCGTATCCAGGCCTTAACAATTCTTTATATGTTTCAATAAGATATCCTCTCATCCTTCTAAAACTCCAGAGTGTACAACTCTGCATGCTTTCTTTCATAGCTGGGTACAAGGACCTCGCAGATATCCGTTGTACTTCCCCTTTTCCCTACGACCGTCATCTTAGATAGTATCTCCTTCCTGTTTGTTGAGACCAAAGTGCGTAAACCTCCACATGTATCCGGGCATTAATCTTTATCTGCAGTTGCATCTGTCCACTCCACCCAACCTGTCCAAGTAACCTACATTCTCATAGCATCCTCTCAAAGTTCATAGTGCCACCCAGCGTTTTGTCATCAGATATTTGCTAATGTTAATTGGAATCCCTGTCATCTCCAAATCATTGATGTATATTGTAAATAGACAATTACCCAGCACTGAAAACCTGCGGTACCCCACTAGTCACCGCCTGCAAATTTAAAAGGGACACGTAATCCCTACTCTTTTGTTTTCCTGTCTGCAACCCCCAACTTATCTTATCCATGGTCAGCACTCTACCCCAATATATTGTGCACTAAGTTTGCCCAACTAAGTCTCTATGTGGGACCTTATCAAATGCATTGTGAAGGTCCAGGCACACTACATCCAACTGGCTATCCCTTGTCCATCTTCCCAGTTACATCTTCAAAAAATTCCAGAAGATTAGTCAAGAATATTTTCCACTTCGTAAATCCATGCTGACTGAACCGATCCTGATACTGCTATCCAAATGTGCGGCTATATCATCTTTTATTTTTATTTTTTCATTTATTTTATTTATTAGAAGTAAGCTACAGGAATATGGCACCAAGTGTGTCTAATATTATATTTGGCATATTACATTTCTTGTTTTATAACGAAAAAGGAAACGTGCGAATAGATATAAAAAAATAAGAGAAACGTGTCGATATATAGTGTATGAAAAGAAACAAAAAGTGGGAAAGACGGAAAAATTGAAAAGATAAACTAGAAAGTGAAAGAATAGAAAGTAAGAGATTAAGGAGATCGTTTATATATATTCTTGACCATCCCTCAACCATAACTGAATATGTTTGCACATTTTTTGTATTCCAATATTATTGGACATTTAGGGAGGTACCACATCTCGGGAAGAGTGGGTATGTGGGTGACGTGGTGGATGTTGACGCATGGGGCGGTTGGGTGAGGGGGGGCAATTTATGGGGGGTTTGAATACTGGTGTGAAGGGGGATGGGTGGGTGGGGGAATTTTTAGGTTGGTGTTGCGGGGTGGGGTGGAAGGGTGGTTAAATGTTGGGTTTTGTGGTTTGGGGTGTGGGGGGCATTGGGTGGAACTGAGTAGTTAATTTGGGTATGGGAGGGATGGTGGTTCGGGGGATGGGGGTACGGGTTGTTGGGGGGGTTTATGATGGGATTTATTGGTGCTAGAGTGTTGGGTGTTAGGGGGTGGATGGTGGGTCACTTTTGTGGGGTGGGGGTTGTGGTGCTGGGGGGGTGTGTCTGGTGCGCTCTTTGAGGGGGTAGGAGGGGGGTGTGTTGGGTGGATAGATTGGGTTGGGTGTTTGGTTGCGTGGGTTTAGGGGTATTGGTTCCCCCCTGGATGGGTGTTGGTGTGGTGTTAGATTGTTCAAAAATGCTAGGCTATTGAATAAATTTCTATCCTGATATCGTGCATTCTATATGGTTCTCACATAATCACCCGCCCCCCCCCCCCCATCCCACACCCCACAAAAGTAGACATCCACCTCCGCCACCCCACACACCCCCCACCCCCCCCCCCCCCCCCCCCGCCTCCCCCCCGCCGTGTGTGTGATTTTTGTAGAAGGGCCATGTGGGAAAGGAGTTTTGGGGGAATGATGGTTGGAGGGGAAAATCACGAGGAGAGCTTGTCGAAGGGGGGTGGGGTAGGGAATGTGGGTTTTGTAGTGGGTGTGTTTGTGGTGTGTTTGGGAGCGGGTGGATGAAGGGTTGTAGGATGTGCGGAGGAATGCTGGTATAGTTGGGGTCGCGGGGGTAGTGAGGGGGTGGGTTGGAGGATGGTTGGAGAATGTGTAGGTCTGTGTGGGTTTCATTGTGGGGGGTTGGGGGATTGGGTGTGGGGTTGAGGTTGGGGGGGGAGTTGGTTTTTATGTGGGAAAGTGGGATGGGGTATGTGATACGGGACAGGGGTGGTCAATTGGAGTTGCCCTGGGATTATCTGTTATATCAATAAGAAGATGGTTTCTAAATGTATGGATTATTCATATTGGCATTAACAAAATGACTAGGTTTTCTTAAATTTAAAGATAATTTTATTTGTTTCCAAATTCTTATTGTATAATGGTATACATTGGGTGTTATTCTTAAAATTGCGTTGTTCCGTTTTACGGGTGAGGAGAAGAGGATTCGCTCCGATGTTACAAGGTGGAACAGTTTATTCTTTATCCATTCTTACGACAATCAGGCGCTTCAGGCACTGACTGCGGACACCGGGACTTGCGAGGCATAGTTAGCGGCGGCAACGCCGGAAGCCATAGTGATTGGGCGGCTAGGGAATACCAGGTTGAACCCAGGAGGGTTGGGCTCACAAATCTCGCGGGGTTTCGGTGGGACAGGCTGAGAGCAAGCCCGAATTACTCCGCAGCCCGCAGAACACCGATGGCCTGTCGGCATGAAAGAAGGGAGTGGGGCTTGCAGGCTCGCCGTTCAAAAGTTAGTTACGGCCTACAGTGAGCAGCCCCGGACTCTACACAACAGACCGAAAGGATCCTGCGGGCTGTACGGCCATATACTGGGTGTGGGCTTGCAGGCGTCGGCCAGTGCGGCATGCCCCGACTCTACACCGCAGCCGCAAGGACTATGTGGGCTGACGGCTTGAATTCTCACCGGACCCGGCGAGGGTCCGGGGCATAACGCAGTTCGTAGCGATGCGACGGCACAGAACAGCCCGACTTATTTTCAAACACCGGGCAGTTGGGCAGCTCGCAGCCGCATGGACTCTGTGGGATGACGGCTTTACTTAGCTCACCGGACACGGCGAGGGTCGGGCTCGCACTCGCCGTTCGCAGGGCAGTGACGGGCCCAGTGCAGGCAGCAAGAATCACACCGCAGCCCGCAGGATCACCACGGGCTGACGGCTTCGCTTCCCGGTTGTTGGACAAGCCGTGGACCAGGAGGGTCCCGGGCTCGGAGACTGCATTCGGAGGGTAGCGACAGGCCGCAGGGATATATCCGCGGACTGACGGCTATGCTACCCTTTAGAGGTAGTAGACAGAGCGGGCCCCGACTCCCTCAGGCGGGAGAGACTTGCCGTATCGCTCCAGTCTATGTCCCGCCATGGGAGTCTCGTCCGGTGGGACAAGTGGAAACTTCGTGCATTTCACAGCAGGACCAGAGTACCCACAGAGCACGGCCTTGCAGAACGGGACGTCCGCAGCGCCAAGCTTCTGATGGATAACGGGCGCGATATCAACTCTGACTTTGTTATTTGGATCTCCTTGAATCAGGAATGTTTCCATGGGATCCGGCCATGGGGTCACCTGCATCAGGTCTGATGTCAGAACTACCGTCTACCATCCCGATTGCCCTAGCGCCAGCGGAAAACCTCGGGTGCTGGACGCCCGTCCGTGCAGAGTGCGGATTCAAGAGAAACATTGACAGCCAGCGGCGTTCCCACGTCGGTCGTGCAGACCATCGATCCTTGTTGCCTGGAAGGTTGTTCGGTTGCAGACCGCCAGTGGTAATACTGTCTGGCCACCGTGGGGGTTGGGGTGCGCCGACTCACCTCGTTCGTATCTGGTGACAGTGAGGGTAACCATTCACCGAAAGAAGGCCGACAAAACTGCTTGCGGTTAATGAGCCACAGCCGCAGCCCGGGGCCCTATGCCCCGCCCACTCTCCTACAGCTGCGGATGCGTCCCGGTGGTGTTCCTGCATGCCCTCCGCCGTACCGTGCAGCAGCACGCTCTCCCAGCGACCCCCGTCGTCCGCGGGTCCCTGTTGACGGTCGCAGGTGTTACCTTCCCTGTTTCTCCCACCCCAATGCCTGCACACCTCCAGCGCTTCCCAGCCTGCTCCGCCCGTCCTCTGCTTACGTCCCTGCCTCCCTGCATAGCGCCGCGCTCGGGCCCGGCCGGACAGCAAGCACCTGGTTGTCGCTACGGCGGGATTTTGTTTCTAAATTCTGCTGTTTAATTTGTTGTCGTGACAACAATCTGTTTTTTGCTTTCTAAGGGGAAGGATATGTAGATGTTTATATGCAACCAATTAATTATAGTTACCTCACTCCCATTAAACCCGCCTAGTTAACATCAATCATAACCGCCTTCCCCTTCTGGGTGCAGAAGTAGAAGAATGTAGCTAGTGCCTTGAAGATGTATGTAATACCCTGAGCTATCATTAAAAGATGATGCACCTTTAGTGCTTGTACAGTGTTTATTTACAGATCGATAGATCGATAGATAGATAGATAGGATAGATTGATAGATAGATAGATAGATCAGATAGATAGATAGATGATAGATAGGATAGATAGATTAGGATAGATAGATCGATAGATAGATAGATAGTGATAGGATAGATAGATAGATAGATGAATAGATAGTAGATAGATAGATAGATTAGAAAGATAGATAGATAGATAGGATGATAGATAGATAGATAGGAGATAGATAGATAGATAGAAGGACTAAGATAGACTAGATATCAGTGAAAATCGGGAAGAGAGAGAGGTGGCGGGAGAGGCGTTTTAAAAGGCGAGGTGATGGAGGGGAGTGAAGGGGGTACGAGCGAGGGGAGGGTTTTTAAATTTCTAGTTGACCGTTTAGTCAAAAGAGACAAGAGAGAAAGATTGGGGTGCCAGGTGAAGAGGAGAGAGCTGATGAAGCGTGAGAGAGGCGGGGGTTGGTAGAGAGAGAGGGTTCGAAAGAGAGTATCAATGTAGTTTTATTTCCGCGCTGTATCTAAACTAAAACTAGTGTGCAAACGGGCGGCGGACCGCTAGGTCGGCACGGACTCGGTGTTTGGCCGAAGGGTCTGTTTCCGCCCCCTTGTTTTATCTCTAAAACTAAATAGTGCTGCATTCCGGGGCGATCGTGGTCGGCGCGGAGACTGGTTGCCGTAGGGCCTGTTTCGGCGCTGCACTTTCTGAAGTAAAAAGAGAACAAGTGCATAAGTGAGAAGGAGGAGGGCGAGAATTTTCGGCTTTACATGATGGCGACTTTTACCCCCTTGTTCCCAAGAGGCCGGAGGGGAGACAAAATCGTCGGTTCCCCCCCTGTTCCCATGAGGTCAAAAGGTTATAGTGGGTTGGTAGTGGTGTTTCAGATCAGAGGAGAGGAGGGGAGGAGGAGAGGGGGAGAGAGGCGGAGAAAGAAAGGGGGATGAGCGGGGGTGAAGAGTAAGGGGACAGAGGGCGGAGAGAGAGAAAGGGAGAGAGGGGTTTCGAGGGCGGTGAGATATGGAGAAGGGGGAGAGGAGAGAGATGTCTATACTATCTTACTATCTAGGTCGGCGTTAAGAAAATATTAGTTTCAGTTTAATATATTATTGTAAATAAAGGGGGAGAGAAAGAGGGTCGAGAGGAAAGCGGAGTGAGATGGGGGCAGTGAGAGAGAGGGGAATAAGGGGAGTGTGTGAGAGTGTTTTAAAAATATGATCTTAATTTATCAAAAATGTTGGAGGGGTAGTGGGTATCAAATTATTAATTTGTAAGTAAAGAGAGAGGGGAGTGAGTTTAGTTTTTTTAGTTGAACTTAGATTTCTTCATTTAGTAGAAACAGAGGGTGAGAGATTGGGTTGAATGTCGGAGAGCGTGGGGGAGGAGAGTGGGGAGAGGGAAGTGGCAGGGAGAGGGCGGAGGGAGGGGAGAGAGTGCCTCAAATATTGCGGCGAAAGTTGCATCCACGGACGACAGGAGACCATCAGGCCGTTTGCCCCACCGGATCATCACAATGTTACGGATGTGACCAGGCCGATTGCCGCTTGACCATCCTGAGCAGTGAATGGGCTCATAGAAACATAGACAATAGGTGCAGGAGCAGGGCCATTCGGCCCCTTCATGGCTGATCATCCGCTATCAATAAACCCGTGCTTCTCCGTATCCCTTCACTCCACTTTAGCCCCTAGAGGTCTATCACACTCTCTCTTTCAATCCATCAGTTGACCTGGCCTCCACTGCCCTTCTGTGCCCACGGAATTCCATAAATTCACAAACTCACTGGGGTGTAATAAAAAAAGGGTGCTTTCTCACTTCTGTCTTAAATGACCTCCCTTTATTATAAGGATGAACTATGGCCCGCCCCTGGTTCTGGATTCACCCCAACATTGTGAACATTTTTCCTGCATCTAGCTTGTCCAGTTCATTTACATTTTACTCTGTTTTCTATAAGACGGCCCCGCTCCATCTTCATACACCCGAGAAATACAAGGCTAGTCTTTTCATTTTTCCTGATATGACGGCTCGAAAAAGCGTCGCCTCGCGGCGGCCTGGTTAAACGCTGGCAAAGGACGAACCTCCACGAAAAGCAGCTGTGGTCAAAGTTGAGGGACATGGTATAGGTATTTTTCAAAATCACCTTCAGCGGCGCTGTAGTTCTGCCACTGACCGTGCGCGCGGGACTTTGCGCATTTGCGGGTGGGAGGGGCGGTTAAAATGCGTTTTTTTCTCCAAACTTCCTGGAATATATTTTCTCGGAGTGCAAGCTTTTGCTGAAGAATTGTTCCGGACGGCCGTTCTCCGTGATTTTTTTATATTCGCCCCGAACAAGTTTCAGCGCCTGGAGTAATTGTAAAATTCAGTTTCTAAAGCGTCAACGCCGGGAAACGGTGACGGATTTCACGCTAAGGAAAGACGATTATTTTATGTATAAAAGTGCCTTCTTAAGATGCCTTTAATCCACATTTTACGTGCAAAACGGTGATTTATTCCCATAACGAACCGGTTGTATTTTTTCCTTTGTATGGGGTTTAAATTACCGCACCGCTCTGTTCCAAACGATCGCGTTCCACAAAAACCCACTCGCAAAGATCGATTTAAATGGCCATTAATTTACGGGAATTAAACAAAAAAATTCCTTCATTTGGCCTATAAATTCATGACAATAGATTCTAAAACTCGTGTTATATTGTGATTTATTGGGGAATCATATTTGGACACTTAGGCTAATTTAAAAATGTTAATTTTTCTTAACAAAAATGGATGGATTGTTTGATCTAGTCATTGAATATTGTAATTAGTACAATTAGGAAACTAACAAATAATCTGCTTTAATTCAGTTCATCCAAGTAAGATTGTTTCCATATTTGTTTCAGAATGCTTCCAATCTATAATAACTGAACATTTCTATCAGTTCTCTTAAATTTTTAAGAAATGTTAGGACTTTTGACTTTAAGTCAATGGAAAAACGCTATAGGGAACAAGAGCCATTTCCGAGTATGAAACTTGGCCATAACGTTATCAATAATGAAGATATCAAAGTGCATTATGACGTCCAAATAATATGATTGTTCTGATTAACTTGATGGGATAAAAATGCGACTTGGATTTTTAAAACCTCAAAATGTTGTTACCATTGCTAGGATGGTCGCGGAACCCCGTAGAAGCGAGAAGAAAGCGCTATGCTGTGAGGAGAGGGCCCCCCGCGTTTGCCCGCATGGATGTCAGCGATGGAGGGAGGCGGAAAATACTCACTTTCCGCACTGATGCCCACGAGGAATTCGACCCCTGGTCGTCGATCCCCAGGTAGAAGAAGCCATGAATATTGCCGGCCGTCCAAGGAACCAAATGCGACCTTCCTCTGCGCTATTTACCGGGGGAACGACAAGGGGGGCCGAATTGCCTGGCTGCGGCACCGGAACCCCTCTGCTGGCGTCTGGTGGAATAATAGGTGAGTTGGCTGGGATGAACCACCAGTGACCTCTGCTGGTGTTGGAAAGGAGCAGACAGGCTAATTAGGGAGCAGACGAGGGCATTCGAATCCAATTTGTGGTTCCCAGCAACAATGGACAGTGTGTACAGCAATTCGTTCTTGCCACGCACTATTAAAGCATGGAACAATTCTCACCAAACCACGGTGGCCCAGCCAGATGCAACTAAATTTAAAGGGACACTTCTTCCCACTAACCTGCTGGCTAAACCCTCCCCTCGCCAACCTCCATGTTTAAATTCGCGTTGGGAATATTTGGAGGACCCAGTAACCAAGAACCAAGTACCAGAGGGAAATCAGGGCTGGCGGATGTCGGGCAGGACCTGTTGCAGGTAGTATATTTAAATAAAAAAACAAGGTCGTGGTCACAATAATTGCGAGCAAGTTCTCCAGGTGGGAGGCGGCCGGCAGGTCACCTCTACGCGTCCATTCAGAGAATCCGAGCTGTCCGCTCGGATACGTTAAGGCCAAATCTCCCCATAAGCAGTCCTTTATGCCCCTGTCCCATTTGGAAACCTGAACGGACAACGTCTGGTGACTTTTGCGCCCACCCAACGTGTCCGTGCGGTTCCCGGAGGATTCCAGGAGGTTTTAGTTCAGTTCCTAATGGTTTGAATGTTAGTTATCGCCTTCATAAATAGTTTTTTTTTATGAAACCCGGTTGCGATTCTTGTTGTAGGTGGTTGCCGGCGGACAAAAATACCTCCGGGAACCGCAACGGAAACCTTGGGTGGGGCGCTAAGTCTCAAGATTTCCGTTCAGGTTTCCTGTGGGACAGGGGCATAAGGCCCTATATTAGTTTGCTTTTAACGCGGGGGCTGAGTTTCGATTTGACCCACCTGCAGTCGCCCTGGTCAGAGCAAGGACCTCGTAAAATAATTTAGTTTCATACCGTCACCCTCGCAGGACCAAACTGTTGCCTGGCCTTCTGGAAGCAGATTTCAGCTCTTCAGACCAAAAAGCCGGGGGCTTAAGCAAAAAAACGGCGTTTGAGGCAGGGAACCATGCCCCATCCTTTAGACGCAGTTGTAAACAGGTACATGGAGGTTTCGTTCAGTGGGCTATGGGCCAAACGCTTGTGAAGGAGGATAGTGCAGCTGGGAAATGTTAGTCGTTGGGGGAAATGTTTGGGCCGCCGAATGCAGCTTTCACCCTGCCAGAATGAATACAATTTTGATAGAAAGGATTTGAGTATAGGAGCAGGGAGGTTTCTACTGCAGTTGGTACGGGTCTTGGAGAGTATTGCCTACAGTTGTGGGTCTCCTTAATCCGAGGAAAAGACATTATTGCCATAGAGGGAGTAACAGATGGTCACTAGACTGATTCCTGAGATGTAGTTACTTTCCATATGAAGTATGATTTGGAGTGACTCCATTTGTACTCGCTAGAATTTGCAGATTGGCGGTGATCTTACAGAAGCTTCCCACAATTCTGAAGGGGTTTGGAAAAGTAGTATTGCAGGAAGATTATTGCGGACAAGTTTTGGTCTCCTAATCTGAGGGAAAGCATTCTTGCCATATATATATTACAGGTGAGGTTACAACACCTGAATAAAGAAGTGAGGCCATGGAAAATAACATGGACACCAAAATTAGTTTGTCTCTCACTAAAAGCTTGCTATGAATAAACAGAGAATAATAATAAAACTTTTTAAGAATTTATTTAAGTACACTTCAGCACAAAAAATATATAGTTGTACTAAGTACGATACCTGAGGAGGCCATGAAAAGTAAATTGGTCTCACCAAAGCTGTTATGGTTGAAGCAGCAGATATTGATAAAACTTTTAAGTTAATAAAGATACAAACGGTTGAATCCGTTTTATGGTATCCATGTCTCAATTTATAGGAAGATATAAGGAAATACGAATTTAAAAGTATTCAAACTGGTGCATGAGCATTTCCATTCAATGGAAAACAAATAAAAATATTGTACAAATAACCAATACATTTGAAGGTAATAATAAATTCCCATCAGTTTTTGGAGCTCAATGGGAAGAAATATATAATATTTGGGACCAAATACTGCACTCTAGATTTGCAGAGATAACACAAATCAGGTTTATGTTAAACTCCTGTTTATTCATGGAATCAACCCTGCCTTATGATTATTCAAAATATTGATTTACAAAAGAACTTTGGTCTTTAACTTTGGGGGGAAAAATTATGATCCAATGTAAAGATTTGATAATGGATACAAAACAAAGGCAGACGTATGAATAAATAAAATAATCACAACATAGCCTTATCTGAACCCATACTCATTGGGGAAAAGAAGGCTTGAAGTACGTTGAAGCGGTGCAAACAATGTTACAAATATAAAATTCATGAAATCTCTCGATTGTGGGGATTACAGGTGTGGCATTTAGTCATTAATTTAATATACCTAAGGCCTACAAAAAACATTGTACGAAGATTGGTTCACCTGTATACGAAAACCTAACATGTGATTTTAGGTTTGCACCAAAAAGTAACTCCAATAAAGAAGGGGTTACGTACATATATATATTATAAAATTACTCAGTGTAAAGTGATGTGATGGTATAAACATACAAAACATTATTTTATATATACACTTTCACGGTGTATGAAATTTTATTAAAATGGAAACATCTTCAACATTGGAAATACAGTTGTTATTAACAAAGTGTTAATCAAATATTAAGGTGCTTGCACAATTAATTTAAAATGGGTCAAGCAGTGCAAGGTAAACCCATTGTCTAAAGGATTAAACAGTTCAAGGTTATTAAACAGAATACTGGAGAACAATTGTACTGATTAAAAGCTTCAAACACTTGCAGTAAATGAGGACATGTCATGGTTTATCTTGATCACATTTAAATTGAAGGTTATAAAGAGTCAGCTTCAAATTAGTGCTGCAATTACAAGCCTGTTGAAAGGCAAGGACCCGACCCATCACACATAAAGCCTCTATGTTTAATGCAATGCATACATATTCATAAATTACTATTCTGGAATATTTAGGAGAAATTCAGCACCAGTAAGAGAGGGAAAATTGTTCCATGATGGAAACAAATATGCTCATTGCTTTGTTGACATATTTTGTCCCTCCATTAGGAAAGGAGCTTAGGTACAGAGTAAAATAAAGCTCCAAAAGAAGGAATACAGAAGCTTATAAGAAAATATGTATGCCTTTTGAGAGGCTTATGTAAATACCACCCAAATGGAGTAAACATTATCATTATTAAAGTAATGGATAAAAAAAGGGGGGGTTCACAAGCTGCTTCAAACTATAAGCTTAGCAGCTGTTGCAAGCTGAAGCAAGTATTAACAGATGATGGGACAGCTTCTGTGAATATTTGGGTAAGATAAGAATATTATCTTATTCTTATAAAAATAATTGATACGTCTCTTGTTGGGACTATGGACAATAATATCAGGTAATTGCAAATGGATTGTCCAAACAAATTTCTCCAAACATTTGTATTAATTATTGAAGTATAAGGAGTTAGTTATGGATTAAATATTGATTGTTCTATTATGGAAGTGTGCATGTCATATCAAGGTGAACAATACACACGGCTGTGGCATATATTAAATCACATAAGATAAGTAAAAAAATAATCCAATGGGGTTATCTGAGTAACAGATGTGGCATTATCCTAAAATGTTTTAGTCCAGCTGTTTATCTCTAAGAAAGAGACAATGTATCGGAGACAACAAATTAAGGGGGGGGGGTGGAATACATTGTCATTAATATGGATTACTTACGATTAATCTGGTTGTATACAGAATTAAATCACCAATCTTTCAAATGTTCTCGTGGGTAAACCAAGAACAGGAAAAAGGTAGTGGATGCTTTTCTCTCAATTACATGAGGAAAAATGTTATTTTATGTTCCTCATTTTTGTCTGATAGGGCAGTGTCTGATGAAAATGTAGCAGGACACTGCCAGAGGCATTTTGGTGGCCCAAAACGGATCCTTCATGGTTTTCATAAATATTGAGTGATGTTGAACCACTTGTGATGATTCATATTGCAGTAATTCATTGTTGTACAAAGGTATCCATGACATGAAAATATGAATTTGACTCTCTGCAGGTTTGACCAGACCATTACAACAGTTTGAAGGTTAAAAGAAGTCTATGAATGGTTTAACTAATAAAAAACATAACAATAAAATTATTCTGTATAAAGAAGTGTTATACCTGTAATTTGCAGAAAATAAGTTTAAAAAAACAATATTTATAAGGAAAATTGGAGAGTCTGTGTATACAGTAAAGTTATTTGTCATATTAGATATATGTGAGTTCCTTGTGGATTGCATTTTTTCTGAGTATCTAACTAATAGGGCTCAGAGTGTTTATCGTCCTATTTACGGAGACAATATACTAACCAAGAAATTATCGGATTCATTCGTAATAACCCCGATATGAAAAGGGATATATGTAGATATAAATATAGATATATATATATATGTGTATATATATATATATATTATATATATATATATATATATATATATATATATATATATATATATATAGATATATATAGATATATATATATATAGATATATATATATATATAGATATATATATATATATATATATATATATATATATATAATATTATATATATATATATATATAATCTGTCCAAAATTGAAATACATAAGTCAGGAGATCAATATAGTCCTGAATTGCCTTAGGCAATGGACTCCAATTCTATCAATGATTCAAAAAAGTTAACATTGAAAGTAATAATGCTGATAACTTAGTATAAAATATACAGTATAAATTAAACTTTAGTATAAATAGTACAAACATTGCAAAATATTAATAGAATAATTGACTGGCCTTGAGAGGGGATACGACATATATTGCCTGAAGTAGATTCATATTGCCCGAGTCGAAGACGAGGGCAATATGGATCTAGTGAGGGCAATATATGTCGTATCTCCCGAAAGAGGACAGTCAATATTGTTATTATTACCCATTATCAGACATCTAGAGGAAAATCTGAACATCTCATATGATATGAATGTATCTATACATTTTGCAATATGCATTGCAACCATGTAAATAAGGGTACTAAAACCATTCCAACATTGTAAATAAGGGTACTAAAAGAATGTAAACATTTATGTTTCATTTATGTAATTTATGTAATTCATTTATGTGACAATGTGAAGGTCGAACTTTTAAATCGCGAACCTCTTCTCGCAACCGGCTGCCATTTTGTTTGTTTTGAGAATAAATTTTAAATTTCGCACGCAGCGTCCACGTTGCAGTCACGCAGCGTCACGTTGCCGTAACGCAGCGTCACGTTTGCCGTCACGCAGCGTCACGTTGCCAAGTTCCCGGATGTGAGACCAGGGGAATATAAGACTATATTCCCCGCTGTTTTAAACAGGTAAAGTCCATAGGCGTTCGCTAGAAAGGGGAATATAAGAAAATATTCCCCTGTTACCCCTGCTGGCAGTAAAAACGAAGGGAATACAATTTCGTAAAAGCATACCTCAGATGGGTGATATGGGTAATAATACGTTATAATTGTATATGGATACAGATTACATTATCATATATGTTTATGAATTTACCAAACAAAGCAGACCAAGAATAGCTGAAACCAAGGTAAACCTATAAAGCAATATCCTGTCGGCCTTACAATTGTGTGTGTGTGTGAACATTGATGAAATATGTTGAAGTAAGTAAGAGTCTCTGTGGTGATGAGACAGCACTACTTATTACACACAAAAAAACACATTAGGTTTCAGTAAAAACTGATGGTTCTAGAGAAATGTATTCTAGATGGTTAAAAATTGAATAACACTCAGTGGAACTAGACACTGAAATGTGGAAAATCACTCTGTTAAGGAGGTAGATACATTCACAGGAATGGCACAGGTGAGCCGCTCGAGCAAATATGCAAGGCCACAGGAGGGTGTAAAATAAATATTAAATTAAATAGAACCAGTCATGGTGTCAGGATTGGACACGGAGTGTTCGGTTCTCTATAATTGTTGCTTTGTTCATACCATCAAATTATATATATCAATTGATATTTTGTGATAAACCTGCCTTTCAAATGGAAAGGGTATTATTTTTATTCTTTCATAATGTGAAATAATTTATCACATAACTTGAGGCAATGTTTGGGGGGAAAATGTGTTATTTTGCTCATTACTGTGTTGTGTGAGCCAGAGTGTCGTATGGAATGAGTCTACGACATAAAAAACACAGAAAGCTTCAAAATCTTCACGTAGTTACTCACGTGACTCCGAAGTAAAATAGTAAGATTAAAGGAGAACATACCAGTTCGAAGTTTGATCGCTATTTTATGAGGAGTAACGATGAGGGATTACGTGCCCTCCACTCCCGACCTTCATAAAACCCTAAAATCTATGTTGAGCCTTACTATATTGCCCCGGCTATTATGTTCTGTGTTTTTCATGCCGCTGCTTTGAGGTATGCCGTTCCAGCGCCAGGCGGGGCTTCTTCACGTAATCCCTCATCGTTACTCCTCATAAAATAACGATCAAACTTCGAACTGGTAAGTTCTCGTTTAATCTTACTGTTAAACATTATTCTCGGCAAATATTTCAACCCGCTCTTCAGTTCCTCTCTGAATTTAGACTGAGTTACCGCGTAAATACACGTGTTTGTGCAGCAACTCAAAAGCAGGAGCATGTAGCTGGTTTCGTCCGCGATAAGCAACGGGTCACTGTAACCGGTAAATAATAATACAAGCTTTGTTATCTGTGACATGAGGAACACTATAAAATACGTCATCCACAGCATAATAAAGTTGCCGGAAATTGCAAAGAGCAAGATGATTGACTTTCTTCTGCTTTCTAGCTCGGCGTCATTCTGATTTCGCACAATTTTTGCTGCCTCTCAGATTCTTGCGGATTTTGACTAGCCATTAAAATGTGCCCGACTGTTAGAGCGTTGAAGCAGTAATATCAGGAACATTGGGAGCAGAGGGCTGAAACATCGGTGAATCAGAAGAATAATATCCACGTGGGTTCAATGAAGCATTCTTGTTTTGCCATTACAAAGCCCCATGCTACATTGTGTACGGATATAATAAGTTCAAATGCAAAGTACCAGGGGATGTTTTTTGCAGCAGAACAGCGGACCACACGGTTGCTATAACCCTGCTGCAGTTTTCTCGGTGCAAAATCTGGATCTCAGCTTGCGGCAACAAATCATTCAAATATCGATCAAATGTGAACGAGAGTGTGAGCCACACGGAAATGTCCGTGATTGCGTGGTTAAGGACTCGGTGGAAGGAGCACACTTGAGTAACGAGGAGAAAAGTTGTGGGGAAATATAGATGATTGATACGATAAAGTAATACGTCAATGACCGCAACCAACAGATCCGCCGCAGCCATGGCTACAAGATAGCGTGATACACATTTGGAGAGACCGCACTTTCCCCGGGACAGGATGACAATCGATATCACATTAGCTGTGTAACGGGAACAAACAGAAATCGACAACGCGCATTAGCAGTGTAGGTTACAGGGTGTCCCACGTAACACGCGATTTCACATGAAGATTAGAGTTGAGCATAGACATTCACGACAGCCCACCGCCCAAAATGTTTAAAGGTTGGGCGACGGGAAAGAAACGCATTTCCACTGTTAGAACTGTCGCCAGTGTTGACGGGCGAATGGAATCGCAATAGATGCGCGGATGAAAATAATGGTGATTTTTCAATGAATTTACACGGCACAGTGTTTTATCAGGTCGGATAAATATGGTGGACGCGGCAGGTGCAAACCTGTGATCTGAAAATGAAGCGTGACGCCACGGCGTTTACTGGTAGCCGTTTGTGAAAGAACATGCCATCTGATAAAGTGTAATTATGACTGAAAATGTAGCCGTGAATTTGTACGTATTTAACTAATTTACGCTTCCTTTTATTAACACGAAATGTGCATTACGACCAATACAAAATGCAGTTAATTGCCTGGAATTGTATAGATACAGTTAACTGCAGTTATTTTGCATTATTTTCTGTTTGACTGAAACATCCCGCAGTAAACCAATAAAATCAATTATTTCCACTTGATCATTTCAATTCAGCAGTCATTCATCGCTCTTGTCATATGACTCTCGGTAACATCAAGCCAGTTATAAATTCTATACCTTTATTCGCTAGAATTTAGAAGATTGAGGGCGGATCTTATAGAAACTGACTCAATTCTTAAGGGGTTGGACAGACTAGATGCAGGAAAATTGTTCCCGATGTTGGTGAAGTCCTGAACAAGGGGTCACAGTTTATGGATAAGGGGGAAGCTTTTCAGGACCGAGATGAGAAGAAAATAAATTCACACAGAGAGTGGTGAATCTCTGGAATTCTCTGCCACAGAAGGTAGTTGAGGGCAGTTCATTGGGTTATAGACAAGGGAGTTAGATGTGGCCCTTTTGTGGCTAAAGGGGTCCAGGGGATACGGAGAGAAGGCAGGTACGGGATACTGAGTTGAGATGATCAGCCTTGATCATATTGAATGGCGCTTGCAGGCTCGAAGGGCCGAATGGCCTACTCCTGCACCTATTTTCTATGTTTCTATGTTTCTAAATGTCTAATTTCCCCTATTGCTGTTTACAGACACAATTGTGAGGATATCGGAACCGACACACACGCACCTGAGATTCTGAGCAGTGTCACGCAGAGACGGGACATTCCTTCAGCCGTTTCTAGATGCAATGGATTCCGTGCGACAGCGATGTTGCTACTGACACAGATGACACAGATGCCACAGAATACAACAGCTTCTTACGCGCATGGACAAAGCACAACGTAGAAAATTAAACATTGAGCATTCCCTTGAGTAGACTATGTTTGGGTCCTGCTAACGGTGAATATCCACCCATTGCAGGCATTGCAATGTTTTATTTTTGTGTTGTTTTAATATAATATTTTCATTAGAAGCATATACATATCATAATCACCAAAACACATTTTGTTTCTCAATTACATATTGTTAATAGTTGGGATCCCAACTATCAAAATAGTTGGGTTCCTCGCGATCACTTACATATTAACACAGCTTCTATTTGTTGATTTGATACATAGAAATAAAGGAAAGAAAACACGACAAGAAAAATAGAATAATTACCAATAATACAACTTTGGAGATACATCCGTAGATTATAAAAACGTAACTATTCATCTAATCCTGGGTTCAAGTTTCAGTCAGGCTCCCGTGCGGACCAATTTACCCTTTCAGAAAATCAATAAATGGAGACCCTGTTCTATCAGTTAATTCTGGTTTGTCAAAGTTGATGAATAATAGTCCTTCACCTGCGTGTAAAGCTGTGGAGAAATTCTGGCCAACGTCAACGCAAGCCGGGTGTCATATTTGTTCAGAAACCAGAGTGTATGTGTTGAAATCGAACGGCTCACGATATATGTGTGCGCAGAGGCGAGACGTGGAAAGAGGTTTAGTACACCTTTAAAAATGACGAGACGTTACCTGATGTTACCGGATAGAGCGGTGTCTAGCTGATGAAATTGAAACAATAAAGTAAACACAACCATATTTTATTGACTGCAGGAAGTTTCAGTCAAACAGAACATTAATGAAATACATTAAATCATTTCAAGCAACTGCAGCAGTTCCTGTTGAAAATATATATTTCAGGTAAGTGAAACGTGGTACTACTGAGTTCAGCCCTTCAGACGCACGGCTATAGTCGTCTTTCAATGGATTGGAGGACAGGGGAATCTAAATGTCAATTATTAGCCAACAATGTAGGATAAAAAAAAGCTTATATGCACGATACGTAACATAGCACCCCCCCCCCCCCCCCCCCCCCCCCACCCCCCCCCTATCCAATTACTTACCAAGAATTCCAAGCACTGCAGCTTATTATCGGGTAATAAATCATTTCTGCCTGAACTATGGAAGGGAGCAGAAAAAACGGGTAATCGGTGAATATAACTTTCATCCTGGAGAGCAGCGAGAGAGAAGCTCAATGTTCGATGCTGGAATGCAACTGACAGCGCGTTCTAGAGAAAGGCTTGATATATCTTAGAGAGAGTCTTCCCGTGGGATCAGGAAGAGGAAAACAAGAGCATTAACATTACTTCATGGTATTTCAACATCGCATCTGCATTACTTACAATTATGATTCTACCACACGATATTTAACCACTAAATAAGGGGGTATTGGAGTCAAATGGGATAGTAAAGGACGGATTTAAAGGGAAAGAGAGTAAAGGGATAGTTAATGACCCCCAGAATTAACGGGAAAGGAAGTTCATAACGGGATAGGAGAGTATGGCAAAGCGTAATAGCGATCGATGTGAAAGGTGAGATGATTCAGGAATTAAAAGGACTGTACATAGAAACATAGAAACATAGAAAATAGGTGCAGGGCTAGGCCATTCGGCCCTTCGAGCCTCCACCGCCATTCAATATGATCATGGGTGATCACCCAACTCAGTATCCTGTACCTGCCTTCCCTCCATACCCCCCTGAACCCTTTAGCCACAAGGGCCACATCAAACTCCCTCTTAAATATAGCCAATGAACTGGCCTCAACTATCTTCTGTGGTAGAGAATTCCAGAGACTCACCACTCTCTGTGTGAAAAATGTTTTCCTCACCTCGGTCCTAAAGTAATTGCCCCCTTATCCTTAATCTGTGACCCCTTGTTCTGGGACCTCCCCAACATCGGGAACAATCTTCCTGCATCTAGCCTGTCCAACCCCTTAAGAATTTTTAAGTTTCTATAAGATCCCCCCTCAATCTTCTAAATTCTAGCGAGTACAAGCCGAGTCTATCCAGTCTTTCCTCATATGAAAGTCCTGACATCCCAGGGATCAGTCTGGTGAACCTTATCTGTACCCCCCTCCATAGCAAGAATGTATATCCTCAGATTTGGAGACCAAAACTGTACACAATACTCCAGGTGTGGTCTCACCAAAACCCTGTACAACTGCAGTAGAGCCTCCCTGCTCCTATAATCAAATCCTTTCGCTATGAATGCTAACATAACCCATTGCTTTCTTCACTGCCTGCTGAACCTGCATGCGTACTTTCAATGACTGGGTGTACCATGACACCCAAGCCTCGTTGCATTCTCCCCTTTTCCTAATCTGCTACCATTCAGATAATAAGTCTACCCTCCTGTTTTGCCAACAAACTGGATAACCTCACAATTTTATCCACATTTTACTTCGGAGTCACGTGATGTGACTACGTGAAGAGCCCGCCTCACGCTGGTAACGGCATGACGTCAACGCTGACGGCGGAAGGAGGAGCTGCGGTAAGGAGCAGCTCCTCGCAGCGGTCGGAAACGGCCCGCAGGTAAGTGAAGTTACATCGGGGCGGTTTTCAAGTTACGCTGGGTGGCTCCAGCATCGAAAGTAAAAGTAACAAATTAGACGATATTTAGCGGCTGATTTGAGCACAGATAATTTAAACAAAAATGGAGAAAATCGGGAAAGAAGGTTTCGCGGTGAGCGGGTGAAGAGAGCCTCCCGGGGTGAAAGTAAATATACGGGACGCGAACCTAGAGTGGACCCGGTTCGATACCGCTGGCCACTGATTTACCCGATATAGAATTTCCAGATTCTCCAGAAATTATAACCACGGAGGAAAAATGCTCCTAAGGGAAAGCAAAAGAAAGCTGTGAGGCCCGTGGTTTCTGATGATTCTGATTCTGAAAGACCTCCAGACAAAAAACTATGTGGCTAAAAATGGAGCATATGGAGAAAGTTCTCCAAAATATTATGAGACAAGGGTCAAAGTACCCACATGAATCCCAAAAAATCCTGAGGGGTTTGAATATGATGAATATGGCTGTGGGCCAAGATTGGGAATATGATACTCCAGACCCACGATTTGGGCTGGAAGAAGTCTCATGGGATGATATCCCGATGGAATTAGGGCTGCAGAAGCGCAGACCCCTGCTGAAGTTGAAATGGCTTTTGAAAGCCGCCACAAAGTAAAAAGAAAAGGCTTGACGTGCCTGGGATAGCACAAGATTTTGCTATACCCGAAGGAAGTGGTGAGGCTATGGAAGAAAACCTAGCTGCCAATATAAATTATATGGTATCTCACCAGCTTCACAATACTGTGATGAATGAATTATCAGAATCATATAAAGCACCAGGCAATTGTGCCTCATTGGAAGTGCCTACGGTGAATCCGATGGTATGGGCGTCTATGACTCCAAGTATGAGAGCCCAAGAAGTGAAATTTCAAAAGGTGCTAAAATTATTTTTTCTTGCTGCCATTACGGCACTACTATGGCAGGCAAATGGGAGAATCTGGAAATGGAAAAGATTCAAAAAGATACTTTGGGCTTATTGTGCAATTCATTTTATGAGATCAAATTGCATGAGGAAAATGGCGATTCGGCCCATATTTCACCCTAGATTTGCAAGCCTGTGTCAAGAAAGTGGAGTTCAAGCTCTGGTATTTGTTTGGAGAAAATCTGCCGAAAAAGCTGAAACAGTTTGGATGAAGAAGCTAAATATTTTAGCATATTAAGCCTTTTGTCTTTGGACAAAGAAGAGCGTTCGGCCCGAAGGGTTTTGATTTTCGTTACAGAGGCAGAAATTTGTCACGAAAATATTATCGTGCAGCGCAGGCCAGTACTTCCCTGCATTCGGGAAAGAGGAGACCATCACGCTCTTATGGAGAGGTATTAAAGACTTCTATCCTTTTAAAGAAACTGTGGATGAATCTCCAGTTGGAGGGAGATTGCAAAAGTTTTATAATGCCTGGCTTAATATTACTTCTGATCGATTTATATTACAAGCAGTTTCGGGAGCTATTATTATTTTTAAAGAAGGGGTCAATCCTCCTGTACAGAATAAACCTGCTTATGCTTATGTGTTTTCTGCAGAAGAAAGAATGGAGATTATGTGGAAATTGACAAATTATCCGGAAAAGGGTAATTGAAAAAACTTGTGAACATTAGCATCAATTTGTCTCTAATATATTTCGTAGAGATAAGAAAGATGGTGGTGTTTGTAGAATTATTCTAGACCTTACAGATCTAAATAAGTTTGTAGAATACAAACATTTAATGATGGAGACATTCAGTACTGCAAAATATCTGATTTCAGCAGGTTGTTATATGGCTAAGATTTGATTTGAAAGACGCCTATTATTCTGTAGCAATTCATTTATCGTTTTTCAGAGATACTTAAAGTTTTATTGGCAGGGGCAATTATGGCAGTTCAAAGCTTTACCAAATGAATGAGTTCGGCTCCTGGACTCTTTACAAAACTGTTGAAACCAGTTTTAGCCCAATTAAGAGCACAGAAACACATTGTAATGGCTTATCTGGATGATATTCTGATTATTAACGATAGTCAAGAGTCAGCTGAGCACTCAATTTCAGTTACTAAAGCTTTGTTTTTTGAAGAGCTTGGATTCTTAATTCATCCAATTAAGTCCAGCTGCAGCCAGTTCAATCAATTAAATTTTCTGGGGTTTCTAATTAACTCATGACTATGTTAGTTACTTTGCCAGCAAAGAAGGCAAATGATATTTCGCAAATGTGTAAATTACCTCATTCACAAACCTTATCCCTCCATCCGAGAAGTGGCAAAAGTCGTTGGTACACTGGTGGCAGCATTTCCGGCAGTGGAATTTGGGCCATTACATTATCAAAATCTTCAAAGGACAAAAGTAAGGGCTCTTAAAGATAAGGCAGGTCACTTTGACAGGCCTATGCAATTAACAAGGAAAGCAGTATTGGAATTGCAATGGTGGGTTGAAAATGTCCCACAAGCTGCTAAGAATATCATGATTAAACAGCCTGAAATGGTTTTACAAACAGATGCTAGTGCTCTCGGATGGGGGGCTACAGATTTATCCTCCAGTTGTGGAGGTAGATGGAAAAGCTAAAGAACAAGTGTTTCTTCAAGAGTATGGTATTAACTATTTGGAATTATTGGGGGGCTTAAAGCTCTTGTTGTGCTAAACAAGGTCATTCTGCATGTGTTAATACAGTTAGACAATAAAACGGCTGTGGCTTACATTAATCACATGGGGGGAGTTAGATCAGTATCATGTGATTGTCGGGGTCAATGAGATATGGCAATGGTGTATGGCCGGCAGATAATGGATTTCAGCAAGCTATATTCCAGGTAAGGACAATGTGGTAGCAGATTGAAAGGTCCAGGATTTTTAAAGATAATACGGAATGATGCTTAAGCCAGCAATATTTAAGAATATTGTTAGCCGATTTGAGGGTTGCCAGAAATTGATTTGTTTGCATCCAGGCTTAAATCATCAATTGCCTCATTATGTGTCTTGGGACACACGATCCGGACGCAGTCGCAGTAGATGCTTTTTCATTACACTGGGGGAAAGATGTTCTTTTATGCTTTTCCACCATTTGCTCTGATTCAGAGATGCTTGAAGAAAAGTAGCAAGATTCAGCTTCCGGATTGTTGGTAGTGCCAAATTGGCCAACTCAACCTTGGTTCCCAGTTATGCTGAATATGATTAAAGAACCGTATATGCAGATTCCTAAACTGTAGTGATATCTTGACTAATCCAGTAACAAATGAAGGTTACCCATTGTATGCATATATGAATTATTAATCTGCAGGTTTTGACCAGACCACTACAGGAACTGGGATTGTCGGACAAAACTATGGGAAGTTATTGGCGCATCATGGCGAGATAGCACACAAAAACAATATATGACACATATTAAGAAATGGGAAGAATTTTGCACACAGTTAAATATTTCTGATGATACTGTGAATGTTACTCATGTTTGGAATTCCTTGCCAATTTGCACTTTGAGCAACATTTAAGTTACAGTGCCATTAACACTGCACGCAGTGCCTTGTCGTCCTATTTAGACTAATGACTGATGAGAAATCAATTGGGTCGCATCCATTGATATCACGATTCATGAAAGGAATTTTTCACATGAATCCGCCAAAACCTAGATATACAGAAATTTGGGATGTGAGCATTGTACTTGCTCTACTTAGAGAATGGACTCCAATTGAAGGGTTGCCATTGGATAGCGTTAACATTGAAATTGGTCATTGTTTAATTGACCACTGGTCTCAGCTCAAAGAGTGCAAACTTTACAAATGTTGCGTTTAGACTGTATGCATGTGACTACAGATAACGTTGTGTTCTATGTTTACGATCTGATCAAACAAAGTAGACCAGGAGATCTGGAACAAACGGTAACCTTTCAAGCTTATCATATTGAGCCTGCTTGTGTGTGGTTAGACATTTGAACTTAATATATTAAAGTACGGACACTTTTCGAGGAAACGAAAAGACATTACTGCTTACGCACAAAAAGCCACACACAAAAGCTTCAGTTCAAACTATCTCAAATGGTTGAAACAGGTGTTGGTATTTTGGCGGGAGTAGGCACTGATGTCTTCAAATCTCACTCCACCATGCGGGCGGCAGCTAACGTCCGCGCGAAGGGGCGGGACGTACCTCTCGAGCATATTTTAAAAATCGCAGGGTGGAGTAAAGAAGAAACTTTTTTCAAAGTTCTACAACAAACCTGTTCACATATGACAAGCTTTGGACACGCGGTGTTGGGAGCACTATAATCACTGCTTTGTTTGCTATTAATTGGTATTAATTGCTTATAATCAGTTGTGTAGTCACTGATATTTTTTTTTTCTTTTGTCACTAGTAATCATTTTCCCTCAAATATAAGGAGGGTATTATATGTCTTTCAACCATTAAAAAAGTTATGTTGTGAAAAGATCTAAACATTTGTTGGTTTCTATGTATGTGTTTACTTAGCCGGGACTGTCGTACGGCATTAATTCTACGACATAAAAAACACAGAAAGCTTTAAAATCTTCACGTAGTCCACTCACGTGACTCCGAAGTAAATAGTAAGATTAAACGAGAACTTACCTGTTCGAAGTTTGATCGTTATTTTACGAGGAGTTACGATGAGGGACTACGTGCCCCTCCACTCCCACCCTCGTAAAATAAATGATCAAATGGTAGTTCTAAGTCTTTTTATGAGCCTTACTATGTTACTCCGGCTTTGGTGTTCTGTGATTTTCATGCCGCTGCTTTGAAGTATGCCGTTACCAGCGTGAGGCGGGCTCTTCACGTAATCCCTCATCGTAACTCCTCGTAAAAATAACGATCAAACTTCGAACAGGTAAGTTCTCGTTTAAATCTTACTATTATACTGCATCTGCCATGCATTGCCCACTCACCCCAGCCTATCCAAGTCACATTGCAGTCTTCCAGTATCCTCCTGACACCTAAAAACTACCCCCCAGCTCAGTATCATCCGCAAACTTGGAGATGTTACATTACAATTCCCTCGTCCAAATCATTAAATAGATATTGTAAATAGCTGGGGTCCCAGCACTGAGCCTTGCGGTACCCAACTAGTCACTGCCTGCCATTCTGAAAAGGACCCGTTTACTCCTACCCTTTGATTCCTGTCTGCCAGGCCATTTTTCTATACACATCAATACTGAACCCCCAATACCGCGTGCTTTAAGTTTGTATACTAATCTCTTATGTGGGACCTTGTCGAATGCCTTCTGAAAGTCTAGATATAACCCATCCACTGGTTCTCCCTTATCCACTCTACATCCTCGAAAAATTCTACAAGATTCGTCAGGCAAGGGGTTGGACAGGCTAGATGCAGGAAGATTGTTCCCATGTTGGGGAAGTCCAGGACAAGGGGTCACAGCTTAAGGATAAGGGGGGAATCCTTTAAGACCGAGATGAGAAAGACTTTTTTCACACAGAGAGTGGTGAGTCTCTTGGAATTATCTGCCACAGAGGGTAGCTGAGGCCAGTTCATTGGCTATATTTAAGAGGGAGTTAGATGTGGCCCTTGTGGCTAAGGGGATCAGGCGTTTGTGTGGGTGTGGTTTGAGGGTTTTGTAGAAAGGCAGGTACGGGATACTGAGTTGGATGATCAGCCATGATCATATTGAATGGCGGTGCAGGCTCGAAGGGCCGAATGGCCTACTCCTGCACCTAATTTCTATGTTTCTATGTTTCTATGTCAGACATGATTTACCTTTCGTAAATCATGCTGACTTTATCCAATTAAATTTCACCACTTTCCAAATGTGCTGCTGTCCCATCTTTAATAACTGAACTCGAGCAGTTTCCCCACTACCGATGTTAAACTAACCTGGTCCGTAATTCCCCGTTTTTCTCTCTCGCTCCTGTTTTAAAAAATGGGTTACATTAGCTACCCTCCAATCCTCAGGAACAAATCCAGAATCTAAGGAGTTTTTGAAAATCATCACTAATGCATCCACTATTTCTGTGACTACTTCCTTGGGTACACTGGGGATGCAGACTATCTGGCCCTGGGGATTTATCGGCATTTAAAATCCGTTCAATTTATCCAACACCACTTCCGGCTAACCTGGATTTCACTCAGTTCCTCCATCTTATTTGACCCCCGGTCCCTGTAATTTCCGGCAGATTATTTATGTCTTCCTTAGTGAGACAGAACCAAAGGTCGTATTCAATTGGTCTGCCGTGTCCTTGTTCTCATGATCAATTCACCTGTATCTGACTGCAAGGGACCTACATTTGTTTTAAACTAATCTCTTCCTCTTCATATGTCTGTAAAAACCTTTGCAGTCAGTTTTTCTGGTTCCCTGCCATTTTTCATTCATTTTCTATTTTTCCGTTCCCTAATTAAGGCCATTAGTCCTCCTGCTGACTCAGAATTTTCTCCCAGTCCTCGGTAGGTTGCTGTTTCTGGCTAATTTTTAAATCTTATCTTTTATTTTTAACACAATCGCTGATTACCATTGGATTTGCATACCTTCCCTGATTTATCTTTTGCCAAACTGGGATGAACAATTGTTGTAGTTCATCCATGCCAGACTTTAAAATTCCTTCCATTGCACACATCCACTGTCACCCTTTAAAAATCATTGCCAGTTCTATCTTGGCCAATTCACCACCCATACCTTCCAAAGCAAACCTTTGTCTTAAGTTCTGAACCTTTGTTTTGGGAACTATTTATGTCATTCTCCATTCTAATGAAGAAAACTCACCAAAATTACGGTCACTCTTGCCCAGAAGGGTCACGCACAACAAGACTGCTAACCTAAAACGTTCCTCCATTACGCAGTACCCAGTCTGGAATAGCTGCTCTCTCGTTGGTTCCTCCAGACATGTTGGTTTAGAAAAACTATCCCGCATACATTCCAAGAAATCCTCTTCCTCAGCACTCCTGGACAATTGATTCACCAATCTGTATGTAGACTGAAGTTACCCCAATATACTCTTTTACCCTTGTTGCACGTATATCTAATTTCCTGTTGATGCCATCCCCAACTCCACTACTACTTGTTAGGAGGCCAGTACATACTCCCACTAGCGTTTTCGCCCTTGGAGCTTCGCAGCTCTCACTCTGTTCATATCGATTCCACATCCTCAAGTAATGACCTTGTTTCTATTGCATTACTCGCCTCCTCTCACCAGCAAACGTTACTCCACTCATTTTCCTTCGGTCTAACCCTCCTGGAATCACTGATATCATGGATGAGTCAGCTGCCAGCCTTTGTCCCCCCGGAGCCATGTCTCCGTTGATCCCAACAATAGCATAGTCATCCAACAAAGATCTGCGCATTTCACCTGTCCCCTTATTAGAATGCCCTCGCATTGAGACCCAAAAGCCTTCAGGCTGTTTTTACCAACACGCTATTCCTTATACAATTATGTTGACAAGTGGCCCCTTATGATATTTGCCCTGGATTTTGTCTGCTGACACAATTAATTTTTCACCTTGCTACCGATTGCTTCTACCCCTAATTTCATACCTTATTTCTCTCTGTCAAATCACAATTTAGAAACCCACCCACCTCTTATTCTCGGATTATATGTTTTTCTTCTTTCTCCACTACATGTTGGGCCTGAGAGTTCCCTTCTCTGCCCTCCTGCTCAGACCTGTCTACTAGCTTTCTCTATTTGGTCCCTCCCCCAACCGTTCTAATTAAAGTCCCCCCATTCGCCTTTGCAAATTCCCCGCAGAATACTGGGCCCCCTCGGGTACAAGTTGCAACCCGTCCTTTTTATCCAGGTCACTCCTTCCGCAAAAGAGGTTCAAGATCCAGAAACTTGAATCCCAGCCCTCTGCACCAGTCCTTCATCCAGCATTTATCCTCCAGCCTTGCTCCATTCTACCGTCGCGTGGCACAGAAGAAATCTGAGGTGTTATCTTTTGCGGTCCATTTCCTTAACTCCCTCTTCCTAACTCCCTTAATTCTCCTTTCAGGACCTATTCTCTTTGTTTAACATGATGTCCATTTGTTATCAATATGTACCACGACCTCAGGCTTCCTATCCTCTCCCCGTTTCAGATATCTGATAAATATGTATGCGTGAATTATAAGAAGTAAAGTAGATGAGTCTTGAGCTCACAGAGTTTGGTTAGATATGACATTGTGGGGATACTGAGGCGTGGCCTGCAGAGGAACGGCCTGGATCTTACTATTCAGGATTCTATAGAATGTACAGCAGTGGCGAGAGGGGAGGTAGCTCTCAGTTGAGGGATGGAAATTCATCCTTGGCGAGGGAAGACATAGGGACTGACGAGGTAGAGTCACTGTGATTGAGGTTGAGGAAATTTTTTATGTTCAAAGGGCAAATTACAATAATTGGGTTATCGCAGACCCCCAAATAGTAGCCCAGATGAAGGGTGTTAGTTGCAGCAGAAGTTATAACCTGGCAATTGGAACAAAGTCATGCCACTGTGTATTCGGGGGAATATTCAAATATGCGATGTCTAGGTTGGAAAATCATAGTTGGTGATAGGACCCCAAGAAAGATAGTTTTGTAGAATGCCCCGAGAAGGATTTCTTAGAGGCAGTTTGTAATTGAGTCCGAACAAGGAATAGGCGATTCTTGTCCAATAAACCAGATATGATAAGAGAACTCGAGGCTAAAGGAGCCGCTTGGAGTAGTGATTCATAATATATATTCGCTTAATCTGGCGATTTTAGAAAGATAAGTTTAAATCGAAGTGGCTGTGATGTAGTTAACAAAGGGGACTATGAATTCATAGAGACAGTAGGCTGGCCCAAGGCAGACTGAAAGGGATCCTAGCAGATGAAGTGACGGTGGAATAGCAATGCATAATTTCTGGGCATAAATGCCAGAAGACGCAGGATCCTTTGATTCCAAAAAGGAAGAACGATTCTAAGAGGAGTAGGGAGGGCAACCGTGCTGGCAAGAAAAGTTAGGGATGAGAATAAAAGTCAGAAGAAAAGATATTGTTTTTGTTTTTATTTTTTTTTTGCTGTAAACACAGCGAAGAGCAGCCGGAAGCCC
The DNA here is from genome assembly GCA_035221665.1 of Okamejei kenojei. NCBI lineage: Eukaryota > Metazoa > Chordata > Chondrichthyes > Rajiformes > Rajidae > Okamejei > Okamejei kenojei. Next base: position 2,919,846 of record CM069170.1, on the reverse strand, counting down.
GTGGAATTGGAAAACATTCACAGGACAAACCTAATGAAACAAAACGGGGCAATACGGGCCTGAAAACCCTTATATACGACTTCACCACCATTGTTTCTTTCCTTTAATATTCCACCCAGTTAAAAATATAATTGATGGAATAATAAGTTCCTCAAATCTAAGGATCTGGCCAGTTTAAAAACAAAATGGCCGAAAGTCCCTTAGATGATAGCCAAGTTATTATGCTTAACACAAACTACAAATACTTTATTGTGTAGTTTTTGTTCCTTCTTTACACAAACATTATTTCTTTAACTATTCTTTACTATCCTTTTATATCTATTGTTTTTTCAGTATTGAATGGAGGTTACAATTGGACCAATGAGATTATATCGTGAGCTAGATAAAGAGATTTAAAATTCATCTATTCGGTGTTCGGGTGTAATGTTTAGGTCTACTGCGCTGACCCTTAGACTCTATTGCAGATTCCCACAAACATAAAATGCAAGACTAAAAAAAGAAATACGGGTAATGAAGGGATTAAAATTTTGCAGTTGGAACGTTAAGGTATTAATGAACCAATAAAGAAGGAAAAATATTGACACTTTAAAAGCAATTAAAGCCAGATGTAATTTATATTCAAGAAAACCCACTTAAAAAAAAGACGCTGAAAACAGGTTGAAAGCTACATGGATAGACAAAAATATATCATTCTTCTTTTACGCATACATCAAGAGGTGTAGCAATAATAGTTTCGAAAAGGTACTTTATTTAAGCCATACATTCAACATAGCTGATAAAGATCGGAGATACATTATTGTGAATAGAGAAATAACCACAAAAAAAATGATTTTCGTTAATATATATATGGTACCAAATTTTTTGATAAGCCCTTGTTTTATAAGAAAGTACTACAATATTCCGGAATTAACACATTATAAATTTGATAATCGAGGAATTTTACTTGTAGCATATAGACCCTTTTACCTATGACATAAAGATCTTCAAACAAAAGAAAAACTAGAATCACAGTTTCTAGTGATTTATTAAATGCATATAATCAAAGCTACCTAATATTAAAGATGTTTGGAGAATAGAAAACCCACTGGTCGAGAATACTCTTCTTTTACTCACCATACATAAAACTTACTGCAAGAATAGATTAAATTTCTGTAAGGCAAAGCTATCTCACTTACTTACGAACCCAAATATCATAATATTCATAATGCTCAGATCATGCACCATTAAGCATTTTAAAATTAAAATAATGTAAAACAGAAAATTGTGAACATATGGAAACTTAATCCACAAATCTTTAAAAATACAACCACTCAGAATATATTATAAACTCAAATAAGATTTTTTTGAAACAAATGATCAACCAAAATATCTCGCTCTTTAAAATGGGAAACATTTAAAGCATATCTTCGAGGAATTATGATTCTGTCACAAGCATTCCATAATAAAAAAGATTCGGAGGAACATCAGACTGAAAGAGATCAAACAATTAAGATAAATACAGAATTCAATAAAACCAGATATAATAATACATAATAAAATTGTAGGCAATGATAATAAAATTAAATAAAATATATACTGAATCAAGTTTTAAGAAATTTTATCAACATACTAAACAATTACACTTTGAATTTGGAGACAAACCCCAAAATTATTAGCTCACAATTATTGAAAAATTAGGCTGAAAAAATTAGAACATAGGATAAAATCACAAAATGGTGATTTATTATACAACCAAAAGATATTAATGGATAATTTATGCACTATTATAAAAATCATATACTGCATAAAGGCGACAGTAAATAAAACAGAATAATTATCCTTTGTTTTAAAAATTGTAACTTAAAAGGTTTGGATTTACAAAATAAGAGAACTATTAAATGCTGATATTTCATAAAAGAAATCCAATAATCCTAGTAGATCATTAAAAAATGGTATAAACACCGGACCGGAATGGTATTGGACTCGGAATTTATAAAAATGTTTCATGATCATATGGTCCCATCATTGAATAGCATTATATGACACAGATATAATACACAACAGAAAATTACCAGATACGCTGAACCGGAGTCTGATATAAACACTATACCAAAAATAAATAAAGACTTGGATAACCCGGAACAATAAAGAGCAATAGCTACAACTTAAATACGTGATCACAAGATATTAACAAAAATATTACACAAAGAATAAGTACAGTTTGACATTTAATTAAATTCATCCCGATCAAACAGATTTATATTCTAAAAGATAGTCCTCATATAATCTACGACGGTTTATTTTAATATTTATCTATCGAAAAGAAGTGATAAAAAAAGATTAGTAGTTTTAATCTCGCTGGATGCCCGAAAAAGCTTTAGACCAAGTGAATGGCCTTATCTATTTTCGGTGATGGAAAGCTTTCAAGCTCGGTGAGAAGTTTTACTACCTTGATTAAAATGTTAATGGCAAACCCAACAGCTAGAATAACAACAAACGATGTTATCTACTAAATTTAGTTTATCTCGAGGTTGTAAGACACGGCTGTCCTATATCACCTTTATTTTTCGCGCTAGCAATAAGAACCCTGCTCCGCCAAAGGGTAGATTATATCCGGAAATACATGGATAATGATACTAAAGAAACTAAGAATAAAATCTCCTTATATGCGGACGATGTATTACTTTATATCACTGAACCTTTAATAAGTATCCAAATTTGTTAAAAACTAATAACGGAATTTGGATAATCTCAGGATACAGATCAATTGAATAAAATGAACGTATCAATAACGATCAATAAATTTACAGATATTACAACAGTTTTCCTTTCAAGATAACAAATGAAAATATAAATATCTTGCATTTTTGTTACAAAAAGATTTGGATTCTTTAATTTAAAATCTAACTTCGCCGTTATATTACTGACAAATTATAATAAGAATATTTTATACAGGAAAAGTTTTTACCTATTTCATTGTTAGGTAAAAACAACGCGATCAATCAATGATTTTTTTCCCACAATTAATTAAATTTATTTGCAATTAATACCGATATACTCCCTAAAATTTTAAAAAAAATTTAGACTCCTAGTTTTACTAACTTTATTTGGGATTATAAAGAACCCACAGAATAAATTAAAAAAGACTTATGGTAAAACTAAAATAAATGGGGGATTAGCATTACCAAATTTTATGTTTTAATAATTGGGCAGTTAATATCAAAAACATGAATTTTGGCTAGAAGAAATAGATATTAAACAAACTGGTTAAAAATGGACAAAAAGAAGAATGTTCTCCATTTTAAATTAAGTTGGTCTATAATATTTTGCTAATACTAACGTGTGACTAAGAAAATTTATATGAAAAACCATAATAGAAAACGGAATCCGCATTGGAAACAAATAAAGAAAACTTAAAATTAAAATCTATACCGTTAGGTCATCCCATTGCCATAATTTTACGTATAAACCTTCAACGATGGATAAGGCTTTTTTACAATTGAAAAATAAAGGAATATTAAACATAGTGGGATCTTTATAAGAAACTCTTTTATTTCATTTCAAGAGTTACAACAAACTTATGGGACCTACAAAAACAATGAAATATTTTAGATATTAACAAATCAGATAACTAATCTCTGCAAATACACAAGAACTTAGAAAGTAGAAAGTCTGGGGAAATTTTAGATGAGATGCTTGAATAACATCCAAATACAAGAAACAAATGATATCATATATTTAAAAAATTTTTTATTGGAAAGTGATATCCCCATGAACGGAAATACATAGACAGATTTGGGAAAATGAATTAGGTCCAAATAATAAGCTCAGAAATATGGGACGAAAGCTACAACAACATACATCATTGTTCGTTAAATGCTAATACTTCTCTCTATG
>CM069170.1:2827227-2915470 GCA_035221665.1 Okamejei kenojei | reverse complement strand
CATAGAGAGATAGTATTGCTCAACCGATCTAACAGTCGGGCACATTTTAATGGCTAGTCGAATCCGCAAGAATCTGAGAGCAGCAGAATGGTGCGAATCAGAATGACGCGAGCTAGAAAGCAGAAGGGAATGTCAATTATCGTGCTGTTTGCAATTTCGGGGAACTTTATTATGCTCGGTGGATGACGTATTTTAATACTTTTCCTCATGTCACAGATAACAAAGCGGTTTTTATATTACGGTTTCAATGATCCGTTTCTTATCGCGGACCGAAAACCAGCTACATGCTCTGCTTTGGTGTCAGCTGCACAAACACGTGGTATTTACGCGGTAACTCAGTCAAATTCAGAAAGAGGAGGAACTGAGAGTCGGGTTGAAATTATTGCCGGAGAATAAATGTTTAATCGAGTAAGAAAGGAAACAATGTTAGAAAGAAAACAACTTAAAGGCAATAAGTTCCTGAAGACTTGTATCTCCCGCTTCATCTCCGCAGAATATTCTCATGTACTCTGACCTATCTCAAATGCAATATCCAACATATCCTGAACAATTCTACATTTTTGCGTTAGTGAACGGGTCGGCAGATTTAGGCTGGGTTCGATAATGAGCGAGCTAATTGTCATGGGCTAAATCGGAATCACGCATTGCGCGCACATCAGATGTTTGGCTGTTTGAGTTAGAGCGACTACTCGTGGATAAAAACTGTTTTTATGTCTGGCTGTGGCACCTTTGGCAGTCCGGAGTCGCCTTCCAGAGCGAAGTGATTCAAACATTGTCATAAAAGCATAGTTTAACGGGAGATCTATGTGGCCCTGGGAAATAGATGGTAGGACATTTGTTTTAGAGAACACCAGATCAAGTGGGACACGTCCCCCAACGCGGCGTGGGACAGTCCCCAACGCGGGTGTGGTGGCGGCGTCAGATGGAAGGGCCGGTCCCCGATTAGATGCGTCTCTTGTGCCCTTCTCTCCCGCTCTTTCTCCCGCTTATTTGTGTGACGTTGAGTTATTTATTGCTGCGTCTCTTGCGCCCTTCTCTCCTGCTCTCTCTCTCTCTCTCTCTCTCTCTCTCTCTCTCTCGGTTATCTCTATGACATTGAGTACTTTTGCTGTGGCTCCTGTTCCCTTCTCTCCTGATCTGTCTCTAGATTATCTCTGAGGCGTTCAGTTCTTTCTTGCGACTCCTCTTGTGCCCTGCTGACCTTCTCTCTCTCTCTCTCTCTCTCTCTCTCTCTCTCTCTCTCTCTCTCTCTCTCTCTATCTATCTATCTATCTCTCTCGATTATATCTGAGACAGTGAGTTCCTTCCTGTTGCTTCTCCAGTGCCTACTGTTCCTCACTACTTCTCGCTGTCGCTTTTTGACTTTCCTTGACCATTCTGCACCTCTTTTTCTCCGTCATCTTGGCATGATTTTATAATATTGGAACTTTAAATGAAAATAGTGTTCTTTTTTTAAGTAACCTAACGATTAAGTAAAAAAATACCCCAAACACAATCTCAGTTATTACTGAACACAGATATAATTGGCGTTTTAAGAATCATGGAGTCTTTTCCTGTGGAATTTTAAAAACAATGTGAATGAAACATATTTCTAATTGCAATTGCAAATACAAATTATTGCTGTATGTTTTTAAAATGCAAATTTGTAAAATACATCATCGTAATCGGAGCGAGTAATCGACAAGTCTTTTTAAAAATGCAACTGTTTAAATAAACCGTTTTAAATAAATAAAATAGCCCAAACACAATCTCAGTTGTTAATGAACACAGATTAATTGGATGAAAATTTAGCATTTCCTGTACAATTAATTTAATGTGAATGAAAAGTGGTTTAATGCAACAGGAGCTAAAAGTTATTGAAGTGAATGGCGATGTATGTTTGGAAATGCAACTCTGTTGAAATATAACTTATTCAATCGCGAATTTGTTTAGAAATCCAACTGTATATCTGTTAAAAATAATGCAACTCGTAAAATAAATCTTAATCAATGTAACCGCCAAGTAACCACCAAGTAAATACAACTTTGTTTAATAAAGGAGCAGAGTAAAAGAGACTTTTAATTGCGACTGCAAATCAATGCAACAGCGAAGCATTTGAATCTCAATCAATGTACTTGGCAAGTGTTTTTAAAAATCCAAGTGTTTAAGTAAATGTGTTTTAATGCATGGAACTCTTGCAAAATAATGTTTATCAATTTAATTCCCAAATGTTTCCTCAATAAATATTAATCAATGAATTCGGTGTCTTTTTTCAAGTAGTTGTCTCATTAAAGTGTGAAATCGTGAAGTGATAGTGAAAATGCAAAATGTCTGTCTTTTATCAATTGAAAAAGTAAATCAAGGCAATATTCTTTTTTTTAATGCAAGTAATATAAAATATATGAAAGCTCATCCTCAAAGAAAACGAGGCCAGAATGTTATGGAACGTAAACTGTGCTCCGTTTACGTGGAAGCCGGACGAGAAATCGGTGTTTTTGTAATTGCAAAAAGGCAACTGTGGTGAAAAAAAATAAATGAATGAAATGGTAACTATTTTGCAGGCAGCAATCTAATTAAAGTGTGATATCCCGATTATCAATAACAATTCCCAAAACGGTTAAAGATGCGATTAAAATTAAAAAAAGACAATAAATGCAATCGGCAAGTCTTTTCTAATTTTTGTAAAGTATAATTGTAAAATAAAAGCTAATGAATTAAATGGCGATTATTTGTTTGCAAGCAGCAGTCTGAAAGTGGGGAATCCCGATGAATCAATACCATCGGTAATTTCAAACAATGTAAAAACGGCGATTTAAAAAAATATATATTTTCAGCATGTAGTAATGATTGGAATAAAAGTGAACTCATGTCAATAATGGTAAATAACTTACATTTATTACAACAATTTCCTTTTAAGATAGCAAACGAAAAAATCAAATATCTTGGAATTTATGTAACAAAAAGATTCGATTCTTTATTTAAAACCAATTTTCCACTTTTATTGAATAAATTAAATAAGAATATTTTATATTGGAAAGCATTGCCTATTTCAATGCTAGGAAGAATTAATGCAATAAAAATGATTTTTCTCCCGCAATTACTATATCTCTTCCAATTGATTCCGATATATCTTCCTAAAAATGTTTTGAAGGAGGTTGATTTTATAGTCACCAACTTTATCTGGGATTATAACAGCCATAGAATAAATAAAAAACAATTATGTAAATCAAAAATAAATGGAGGTCTAGCACTGCCAAACTTTCTGTTTTATTACTGGGCAGTTAATATTAAAAATATTAATTTTTGGTTAGTAGAGGCAGATAAACAATCAATCTGGTTAAAACTCGAAAAAGAAGATTGTTCGCCTTTTGAAATTAGCTCGATTTTATTCGCCAATATTAAACTAGGTAAGAAAACCTATAGTGAAAACTCTATAATAGAAAGTGGGATACGTATCTGGAAACAAAGAGAGAAAACATTAAAATCGAAATGTATACCACTAGCCCTTACCATTGTAAATAACGTTACATTTAAACCCTCAATGATGGACAAAGGTTTTTTTACAATGGAAATACTATGGAATTAATCAGGTGGGCGATCTTTACAAAATAACTCCTCCCTTTCGTTTCAAGAATTACAACAAATTTAAGGATTACATTCAAAAGATTACTTTAGATATTTACAAATTAGAGACTATGTAAACGCAAACACACAGGAAATTAGAAATAGAAAGACAGAAATTTTAGATGAATGTTTAAATAAACACCCGCACACAGAAACATTGATATCATATATTGATAACATTTTATTGGAAAACGATGTCCCAATGACAGAAATATATAGGCAATCATGGGAAAACGAATTAGGTCAAATAATCAGACAAGAAGTATGGGATGAAAGTTTACATCATATACACCACTGCTCGTTAAATGCTAGACACTCTCTTATACAATTTAAATATTACACAGATTACATTATTCAACATCCAAACCACATAGTATTTTTTCAAATGTATCTGCCATATGTGATAAATGTCAGCACTTAGAAGCTAACTTAACGCACTCATTTACAAATTGTATAAAAATTACTAAATTTTGGACAGAAATATTTAAGATAATTTCGAAAGTTGTTAATACGAATCTGTTTCCTGACTCAACATTAATAATATTGGGAAAATTAGAAACAGATCAATTAATAACAACGAATCAAATATTTTTTATTGATTACAGTTTAATAATTGGGAAAAAATTAATATTGAAATTCTGGAAAGGTCCTACATCCCCCACAACCAAAATGTGGATTACAGGAATGTCGGAGACACTTCATCTGAACAGATTAAGGCTTGTCCTACTGGACAAGTTGGATCTTTTCAGAGGGATATGGTCTCCATTTATTGAATATTTAAAGGGTCAACATGGCTCGGTGCGAGAGCCTGACTGAAGCCTGAATAAAGGAATAGATGAAGAATCATATATATCAAATCGTGGATATAATTCCAACGATGGATAACCTGTTTAACACTCCACTCATCTTTTTGATTTTCTATTTTTACTTTATTTCTCTCTATCTTTTCCTATCTGCGTTAAAAACTAAAAAATGTATAGAAGTACAAACAAGACCTAATTGTTAATATTAATAATATTAAGAATGTATGTGACAAGTATATTCTTCTTTTAATATGTACTTACGTCTAATAAAAATATTTAACAAAAACTAAATAAAAATAAAAATATCAATAAAGGCAATCGGCAAGTCTTTTTATAAATAAAAGCAACTGTTCTAAAAGAAAAGCCAATTAACGAAATTGCGATGTTTTTTGCAAGCAGCAGTCTAATTAAAATATGAAATCCCGAGAACAATGCTTCCTGTCTGCCGGCCAGTTCTCTATCCACATCAATACTGAACGCCCAATACCGTGTGCTTTAAGTTTGTATACTAACCTCTTATGTGGGACCTTGTCGAAAGCCTATTGAAAGTCGAAATATAACACATCCACTGGTTCTGCCTTATCCACTCCACTAGTTACATCCTCGAAAAATTCCATAAGATTCGTCAGACATAATTTACCTTTCGTAAATCGATGCTGAATTTGTCCAATGATTTCACCACTTTCCAAATGTGCTGCTATCCCATCTTGAATAACTGACTCTAGCAGTTTCCGCACTACCGATTTTGGACTAACTGGTCTGTAACTCCCCGTTTTCTCTCTCCCTACTTTTTTTTTAAAGTGAGGTTACATTAGCTACTGTCCAATCCTCAGGAACAACTCCATAATATGAGGAGTTTTGACAAATTATCACCAATGCATCCACCATTTCTGTGGATACTTCCTTGAGTACTCTGGGATGCAGACTATCTGGCCCTGGGGATTTAACGGCATTTCATCCATTCAATTTACCTAACACCACTTCCCGGCTAAACTGGATTTCACTCAGTCCCTCCATCTCATTTGACCCCCGCTCCCCTGCTGTTACCGGCAGATTTTTTAAGTCTTCCTTAGTGAAGACAGAACCAAAGTAGTTATTCCAGTGGTCTGCCATGTCCTTGTTCCCCATTATCAATTCACCCGTTTCTGACTGCAAGGGACCTACATTTGTTTTAACTAATCTCTTACTCTTCACATATCTATAAATACTTTTGCAGTCAGTTTTTATGTTCCCTGCCAATTTTCTTTCATAATCTATTTTCCCTTTCTTAATTACGCCCTTTGTCCTCCTCTGCTAGACTCTGAATATCTCCCAGTCCTATGGTAAGCTGCGTTTTCTAGCTAATTTGTATGTTTCAAATGTTGTTTTTATACTATCCCTGATTTCCCTTGTTATCCATGGATGCACTACTTTCCATGATTTATTATTTTTAAACTGGGATGAACAATTGTTGTAGTCCATCCATGTAATCTTTAAATACCTTCCATTGCACATCCACTGTCAATCCTTTAAGAATCACTTACCAGTCTATTTTGGCCAATTCACGTCTCATATCTTCAAAGTTACCTTTGTTTAAGTTCAGAACCCTTGTTTCTGACTTAATTATGTCAATCTCCATCCGATGAAGAACTCAACCATATTATGGTCACTCTTGCCCAAGGGGTCACGCACAACAAGACTGCTAACTAATCCTTTCTCATTACTCAGTACCCAGTCTAGAATAGCCTGCTCTCTCGTTGGTTGCTCTACATGTTGGTTTAGAAAACTATCCCGCATACATTCCAAGAAATCCTCTTCCTCAGCACCCCTGCCAATTTGATTCGCCCAATCTATATGTAGATTGAAGTCACCCATTATACCTGTTTTACCCTTGTTGCACGAATTTCTAATTTCCTGTTTGATGCCATCCCCAACTCCACTACTACTGTTAGGTGGCCTGCTCACGACTCCAACTAACGTTTCCTGCCCCTTAGAGTTTCACAGCTCTACCCATATCGATCCCACATCCTGCAAGCTAATGTCCTTCCTTTCTATTGCATTAATATCATCTCTCACCAGCCACGCTACCCCACCTCCTTGTCCTTTCTGTCTATCCCTCCTAAATATTGAATATCGCTCGATGTTCAGATCCCACCCTTCGTCCCCCGGAGCCATGTCTCCGTGATCCCAACTATAGCATAGTCATTAATATCTATCTGCAAATTCAACTCGTCCACCTTGTTACGAATTGCCCTCGCATTGAGACACAAAGTCTTCAGGCTTGTTTTTACAACACTTTTACTCGTTATACAATTATGTTGTCAAGTGGCCCCTTTTGATTTTAGCCCTGGATTTGTCTGCCTGCCACTATTAATGCTCACCTTGCTACCGATTGCTTCTATCCTCATTTTATACCCATCTTTCTCTCTGCTCACACATTTAAGAAACCCACCACCTCTTATTCTCTGTTTATTGTTTTTTTCTTGGACTTGTACTTGGAACTTGGAAAACTTTATTGTCATTCAGACCTTGCGGTCTGACCGAAATTTCGTTGCCTGCAGTCATACATATAGTAAATAACAAAACACACAATAAACACATATTTAACATCCACCACAGTGAGTTCACCAGACTCCTCCTCACTGTGGTGGAAGGCAAAAATCTTGTCTTTGTCTCTTCCCTTCTTCCTCTTCCTCTACCTCTGCGCTGAGGCGATCTGGGCCTCCGATGTTGTCACCCCACCGGGTGATGTAAATAAGTCCCGTGGGTGAACCGCGCTTCGCGAGCGGGCCGGTTCAGCTCCGCGGCCCGGGACGGTCGAAGCTGCCGAAGCTGCCGCCCTCCAGTCCAGCGGACGTAGCTGTTGCCGCGGGAGCTCCAGAAAAACAGGTCACCAACTTTCTTTCGCCCATACATGTTGGGTCTGAGCGTTTCCCATTTCTTCCTCCTGCGTCAGACCCTGTCTACTAGCTTTCTCTGCTTGAGTCCCTCCCCCCAACCGTTCTAGTTTAAAGTCCCCCCAGTAGCCTATGCAAATTTCCGCGCCAGGATACTGGTCCTCCTCGGGTTCAAGTGCAACCCGTCCTTCCCCAAAAGAGGTTCCAAAGATCCAGAAACTTGAATCCCTGCCCTCTGCACCAGTCCTTCAGAGAGGCATTCATCCTCATCTTGCTCCATTCCTACTCTCACTGTCGAGTGGCACAGGACGTAATACTGAGATTGTTATCTTACCGGTCCTTTTCCTTAACTCTTTTCCTAGACCCCTAAATTCTCCTTTCAGGACCTGTTCTCTTTTTTTGCCTATGTCATTGGTAACAATATGTACCACGACCTCAGACTCCTCTCCCTGCCTTTTCAGGATATCTTGGACACATGTGAATGCGTCAAGTATAAGAAGTAAAGTAGATGAGCTTGAGGCTCAGAGAGGTTGGTAGATATGACATTGTGGGGTTTACTGAGACGTGGCTGCAGGAGGATCGGGCCTGGGAACTTAATATTCGAGGTTGTACAGAGGTGGGAAAGGGGAGGGGTTAGCTCTGCTGGTGAGGGATGGAATTCAGCCTCTTGCGAGGGCTTGACGAGGTAGAGTCACTGTGGATTCAGTTCAGGAATTGCAAAGGCAAGATTACACTAATTGGTGTTATCTGCAGACCCCCAAATAGTAGCCCGGATGTAGTGTGTTAGTTGCAGCAGGAGTTAAAACTGGCATGTAACATAAGTAATGACACTGTGGTGTTGGGGGATTTCAATATGCATGTCGAGTGGGAAAATCAGGTTGGTTCAGGACCACAAGAGAGAGAGTTTGTAGAATGCCTTCGAGATGGATTCTTAGAGCAGGTTGTAATGGAGCCGACCAGAGAAAAGGCTATTCTGGATTTAGTGTTGTCCAATCAACCAGATATGATAAGGGAACTCGAGGTAAAGGAACCGCTTGTAGGTAGTGATCATAATATGATTTGTTTAATCTGCAATTTGAGAAGGAGAAGGTTAAATCGGAAGTCGCAGTGATGTATTTGAACAAAGGGGACTATGAAGGCATGAGAGAGTAGCTGGCCAAGGTAGACTGAAAAGGGATCCTAGCAGGAATAACGGTGGAACAGCAATGGCAGAAATGTCTGTGCATTATCCGGAAGACGCAGGATCATTTCATTCCAGAAAGGAAGAAAGATTCCAAGGGGAGTAGGAGGCAACCGTGGCTGGCAAGAAAAGTTAGGGATAGAATAAAAGTAAAAGAAAAGGTCTGTAACACAGCAAAGAGTAGCCGGAAGCCAGAGGATTGGGAAACTTTCATAGGACAACAGCCGGAAACACAAACGGGCAATACGGGCTGAAAAGATGACATACGAGGGGAAGCTGGCAAGGAACAAAAAGAAGGGCAGTAAAAGCTTCCTTCGATATGTTAAGGGAAAAAGAGTATCAAAGTCAAATGTGGGTCCCTTGAAGGCAGATTCGGGTGTAATTATTATGGGACTGAAGGATGATAAATCCCATGGAACTGATGGTCTGCATCCCAGGGTCCTCAGGGAGGTGGCACTAGAAATAGTAGACGCATTGGTGTCATTTTCCAATGTTCAATAGATTCAGGATCAGTTCCTGTGGATTGGAGGATAGCTAATGTTATCCTACAGATGGCAGTGGAGGACAAATTATTTGCTGTATTTAAGACAAAGTTAGATAGAGTTCTAGGGGCGAGTGGAATCAACGTGTATTCGGAGAAGGCAGGCACGGGTTATTCATTGAGGACGATCTGCCGTGATCACAACGATTGACGGTGCTGGTTCGAAGGGCCGAATGACCTCCTCCTGCACCTATATTATATGTTTCTTCGTATCTATGTTTCAAAGCTTGGCCCATTTGCCAGCTTGGCCCATTTGACAGCTTTTGAACCACATCTCTCCCAAAATATTTTCTCCAGGTTACTTTTCCGAATCAGTATGTTTTCGGAGTTGCTGAAGTAGCTGCCTCTGCAATGGCCATTTACGAGGATTTGTGTCTGCTTGGCGGGGCTGCGGTATCTAGTGGAGTCGGCACGTGTGTTTGGCGCAGGGCCAGATGGTGCATTTTGTAGAGGAGCAGGCGTGTCTGGCATGAGTAGCGAATGTATACGGAAGAGAGACAGTCGTGTCTGGCGGAGCGACAGACGTGTCTGGCGGAAGGCCAGGTGTGTGTGGAAGAGGTGCAGAGACGTGTCTGGCGGAAGGGAGAGGCAGAGACGTGTCTGGCGGAAGGGAAGACTTGGTGGTGGAGAGGCAGCCCCGTCTTGCGGACAGTCGAACGTGTCTGACGGAGAGGGAACTGATTTGGCGGAGAGGGAGACTTATTTGGCGGAGGGGGAGACGTATTTGGAGGTGTGGAGTTGTCTAGCGGAGGTACATACCTATCTGGAGGAGGGGGACACTTGTCTAGCTGGATGACCTGGATCCCGGGACGGTGGTTTGGATTACACATAGTTTCAGTCCGGTATGGGATATTTGCACCGTGTCCTAGGACGAGGTTTATTCAGTAACCATGCCCCTGCACCGCCCAGCGTCCTGGAATCTGAAGTGGGATCTTAAAGGGTTCTGGGACGGAGATTTTGCATGAAAAACTGCGGCGGGCACTGTGGCGCGGATTCACAGCGTCCTCGGGCAAATAGTATTGATTACATATGGTTATGGAGCACACAGTGTTCTGGGTCCTAGGATGGGGTAGAAGATTACACAGATTTGATTGGGTACGTGTGTGGATTGAAAGAAAATATCCTGAACTAAACAGTGTCCGCGTCCTGGCACAGGAGTGCGTATTGCACTGGGACCAAGCCGTGGAGTGGCGGTCTACGTTACACCGGGTCAGGGTTCAGTGTCCTTTGATTACACATGGTGTCATTGATTGCACAAGATTCTCAATCGCCGGATGGGTTTTTAGGCTCCGGTGTGTCAATGGAAGTATAAGGATCTTGGGATTTCGATAGAACTGAACCCTGGGACGACGAGGTGTGTACCAGACTGAGGCCCGGGTCGGAGATTTGTGGATTACACTGGGTTTGTGTCGCGGGTCGGCGGGTGTGGGTCGCACAGGATCCTCAGACGGGCGGTGGGTGTGGAAAACACTACTGTGTTGGCGGCGGATGTGGATTATACAGTGTCCTGGGCGGGGGATGTGGATTACACAGTGTCCTAGGCGGGGGATGTGGATTTACACATTGTCCTGGGCAGGCGGGGGATATGGATTACACAGTGCCGCTGGCGGTGGAAGTGGATTACACTACAGCACAGCAAAAGGCATTTCGGCCCATAATGTCTGGGCCGATCATGATGTCCACATCCCTCAGGTATTTGCATATCCACGTGCCTATAGGAAAACTTCATAAACTCCATGATACCAATAGGCTCCACCACCAACATTGGAAGCGCGGCCAGGCATCTGCCACCCTCTGTGTGAAGAAACGTGCCCCACACATTTCAATTGATCGTTGCTCTCTTACGTTGATTCCATGCCTTCCAGACTATTCATCAACATGCTAAAGCTTTAAACGCCCTCACCAAATGCTTCGCACCCTGCAGCGGAGAGGCAGCATTGGTGGTGGGGGTAGGCATGCGTTGTTTCCTGATAGGTCCTTTCCCCAGACCTCTTGATGATGCTGACACAAAACGCCGTCTGCCCATTCCCTGCACAGATGCAGCCCGACCTGCGGATTTCCTCCATCAATTTGTGTTTTCCTCGCATTGTTTATTCCGCTTCAGATTAACGAAGACCACCGTAATGCAGTCAGATACGGTGAGATATGCAACCGTGTAAATGAAGCATAAGACGGAATAGGGAGGGAAATGAGTAAGGCATGTGACACAGCGCAGTAGTAGAAAATGGAAAAACAAGACAGAAAACAATGGATGGAATGTAGTCTAAGATTTCATATAAGGATGTGAATATGCTTCTCCTGTCGCTCTCTGTTGGCGGAGACAAACCCACAGGAGTTTATGACACTATCGTAGAAACATAGAAACATAGAAAATAGGTGCAGGAGTAGGCCATTCGGCCCTTCGAGCTTGCACCGCCACTCTCCCACTAGTGGTAACATCCTCTCCACATCCACTCCATCCAGGCTTTTACCAGGCTGGGACAGACTGCAACAGCTTCACACCATGTCTCAAACATAGAAACGTAGAACAGGTGCAGGAGGAGGCCATTCGGCCCTTCGAGCTTGCACCGCCATTCATTATGATCATGGCTGATCATCCGACTCAGTATCCTCTACCGGCCTTCTCTCCATACCCCCAGATCTCTTTGGAAACAATGGCCACATCTTACTCCCTCTTAACAATACCCAATGAACTGGCCTCAACTACCTTATGTGGCAGAGAATTCCACAGATTCATCACTCTCTGCGTGAAAAAAGTTTTTCTCATCTCTGTCCTAACAGACTTTCCCCTTTATACTTAAACTGTGGCCCCCCTGTTCTGGACTTCCCCAGCATCGGGAACAATCTTCCTGCATCTAGGCTGTCCAACCACTTAAGTTACCTTTTTTAAGTTCAGAACCCTAGTTTCTGACTTAATTATGTTACTCTCCATCCTAATGAAGAACTCAACTATATTGTAGTCACACTTGCCCAAGGTGCCACGCACAACAAGATTGCTAACTAACCCTTCCTCATCACTCAATACCCAGTCTAGAATAGCCTGCTCTCTAGTTCGTTCCTCTACATGTTGGTTTATAAAACTATCCCACATACACTCCAAGAAATCCTCTTCCTCAGCAGCCCTGCCAATTTGATTCACCCAATCTTTATTGAGATTGAAGTCACCCATTATAACTGTTTTTTTACGCTTGTTGCACGCATTTCTAATTTCCCGTTTGATGCCATCCCCAACTCCATTACCACAGTGGCCTGTACACAACTCCTACTAGCGTTTTCTGCCACTTAGAGTTTCGCAGCTCTACCCATAGTCATAGTAACATGGTCATTGTTATCGTTTGAAAGACAGAGAAAAAATACATGTTGGCAATGGAGTTAAAGAACGAATGCTACATATTATATTCGAGGTCAAGATATGAAAAACAAGAACATCGTTCTCTTAGTTTGTCTAACAAAAGGGGAATACGAATTAACAAAGACATTCATAAAAGTTAGTATATATTTAAAAAAACTCGTCCAGTTAAATTTTTAATCTTTACCAAACGATATGTTGTCAAAATAGGAACAGTAAATCTCCAATTATAACATAATCAGCTATCAATTACTCCCCTTCCTCCTCGTCAATCTCCAAAAAGCTGGAAGCGTCGAAGATTGTTAAAAAAATCGAGCATTTCCGTTGAAAAGTCGAATACGCAATCTAGCTGGGTATAGTAAGACTGGGCGCAGCTTTTTTCTTGAACAAATCAGACATTACATTATAAAAATACGTTATTATTTCTAAAAGCTCGTAACTATAATCAGGAAGAAACCGAAATTTGCAACCTTCATATTCAACCAATTTGTGTTGCTGCCTGGAGAACATTTTCCTTCATTTGCAAAAAGTGAAACCGAATAATCAAGTGTCTCGGTTTAATAGCAGATTTCATCCCCATCCTGTGTGCGTCATCCAAAAACGGAAGGTTTTCATTGTGCTCAATGTTGAATGTTTCCTTTATCATTTTAGAAGCATATTTTATAACGTTATCTCCTTCTTCACCTTCCGGCAAACCAACAATTCGTAAATACAAACGACGGTTCTGTTTTCCAGGTTCATATTTTTCGTCTTCTAATGTTGAAGTACTCGAGTATTTTTCATTCATTCTCCGTTCCTGTTTTTCAATCTTCAAATCGCTCTCCTGGCCCAGGGTTCGCATGTTATCAATTTGTTCTTTTTGTTCACGAAGCTCACTTGTAGCATAGACAGTTTTCCCGTGGACTTCCTTCAATTTGGTCGAAACTCCTTTCACCATTTCTTCCAAACTACCAAATCTTGTTTATCATTTCATATTCCAGTTCATTTTTCAATTCATCGTTCATTTTCGATATTGCTTCTATGATACTGGAGTCTGAAGCTGTAGCTGTGGTTGTGGCTGTGGTTGTGGCTTTCCCCTGTTCCTTGGGAAGCCTCCTTTCTTTCTTATCCCCATCCTTTTCACGATTAAGGAGTGTAAAAGTGTTATCAACATATTATGAAAAGTTAGACCGTGTCCTGAAGTTAAATAGTCACAAGTAACATTGAACGTGTGGTAAGTCGAAGTTAAAAGTTAAGGGATCAAACGCGTTTGCAACATTTACAGCATGCCGCCACTGGGAGAGTCCAAACTATTCAATCCGTAACACTTCAGGTCAAGCACAGTGAGTGCAGGGCCAACAGTCCAATCCATTCCATTTCAATTCAAGTCAACTCAAGCACAGTGAGTGCAGGGGCAAACATCCAATCCATTCCATTTCAATTCAAACCAAGTCAAGCACAGTGAGTGCAGGGCCAACAGGCCAATCCATTCAACGTCAATTCAAGTCAAGTCAAGCACAGTGTGTGCGTGGCCAACAATCCAATCCATTTCATTCCCATTCAATTCAAACCAAGCACAGTGCGTGCAGGGGCCCACGGTCCATTCCATTCCATTTAAAGTCTAGCACAGTGAGTGCAGGGCCAATATTCCAATCCATTCCACTTCAATTCAAGTCAAGTCAAATACAGTGAGAGCCGGGCCAACAATCCAATCCATTCTATTTCATTGCAATGCATGTCGTCAAGCACAGTGAGTGCAGGACCAACAGTCCAATCCATTCCATTTCAATCCAATCAAGTCAAGCACAGTGAGTGCAGGGCCAACAATCCAATCCATTAATTGTCAAGTCACGTCAAGCATATTGCGTCTAACAAATCATTTATTACAAGGACATTGCGGGCTAACAAATCATTTATTGCAAGCACATTGCGGGCTAACACATCATCATGTATTCCACGCACAGTGGTGGTTAACAAATCATGTATTCCCTGCAAGCACAGTGGGGGCTACAAAATCATGTATTGTCTGCAAGCACAGTGCCGGGTAACAACCCAATTTATTCCTTCCAAACCCAGTAGGGGCTATCAAATCGTTTATTCCTTGCAAGCACAATGCGGGTTAACAAATCATTATTTATTGCAAGCAAATTGCGGACTAATAAATCATTTATTGCAAGACGCACAGTTCAGTTGACTCACAACGTAGAATCACAGTTGTGGAGTCTCACTAACGATCTTCCAGAGTGACTGATTCACGTCTGGCCTCGGGGGCGTTATACTCCTGACGTCCCCCGGAAGGGGCGTCGCCTTCATCATTTTGATTGACAAGCGAGAGGATCAATCAGCTCATGTCACGATTTTTATAAACATTCATAACTTTATTTTAACGATCAGAAAAAACCGTGGGGTGGCAGGAGCGGAGGAGGACGCTGAGTAAGATGGCGAAAAAATCATAACGATATGGATGAGCGTTTTTTTTTCCGAAAATCAATTTACAACGTAGACAGGAAAGACGTCAAGGTGAGACTTTTAGAAATAGTATAGATGTCCCGGACGGGACAAGTAAATTCCTACTTGCTGCAGCACAACAGTATATGTGAATATGTAAACATAGTATATAACGGGGGAAGAGTAAAATAGAAACATTTTAACAAGTAACAATATAGTGCAAATAACAAATAATAATATAGTATTTTGCAGTTTAGAGCTCAGAGCCAAGTCGTGGTCGTGTTTAATAGCATGATGTGTGTAGGGAAGAAGCTGTTCCTGAAACTGGATGTTGCAGATTTCAGGCTCCTGTACCTGTACCCTGTAGAGGTTTAGGTGAACCCTCTTCGACAAGCCGCATCATCTTAGACGAGTTAGATAGGGCTCTTAAAGCGGATTCAGGGGATATGGGGAGAAGGCAGGAACAGAGTATTGATTAGGGTCACTTTGAATGGGGGTGCTGGCTCGAAGGGCCGAATGGCCTACTCCTGCTCCTATTGTCTATTGTATTTTGGTTTGATTTCCTAAAGCGGTGCGTGTGTTTGGAGTCTCCAAATATCGGCGAAATTGCAAGTCGCCATTTGTATGACAGGACGGAGAGTTTGTTACGATATGTTGTATGTTTTTTGTTTTCTTTCTTTGTAGTCTGGGACTATTCAGACGTTAGTGTGTCTAGGATGGGAAGAAGACCATGATTCTGAGTTGCATTTCTGTCTCTTTTGCTCAGTCGGACTGTGCACAGTATCACCGCGTGTTGTGTTTGGCTCACTGAAGCTTTCCCTCCATAATCACCCCCCCCCCCCCCCCCCCCCCCCCCCCACCCCCGAGCACACTGTCAGACATGGCATATCGAGAAGTGTCATTTAAGTGCGGTTTGGTTTAGTTTAGCGATACAGCTTGGAAACAGGATCCTCGGCCACTCGGAGGAATCTCACTCGTTCACAGCGTGAATGTACATACTTGCCCACAGACAGCAGATGATTGCAGCATGGAACTCGGCTCGTTGGCGTTTCGGAGCGGTGCTTAACCAGCAGTGGCACTTGGAGTGATACAGCGTGGAAACAGGACCTTTGGCACAACTTGCCCAGACCGACCAAAGCGTCTCAGCTGCACTAGACCCCCGTGTTGGCGTTTGGTCCATAACCCTCCAAACCCATCCCATCCGTGTACTTTTATAGTTGTTTCTTAAACGTTGGGACTGTCCCTACCTTAACTACCTCATCTGGCATCTTGTTGCATAGACCCACCACCCTCTGTGTGAAAACGTTACTACAAAATTCATATTAAATCATCTCGCCTTCACCTTGCATCACCTTCTCGATTAACCTACCCAGCGTCACTTACCTTGATAAACTCCTCCGTCGAGATACTTTGTGCATCTAATCTGAAGTAGAATCTCGACCCGAAACGTCGCCTATTTGGTTCGCTCCATGGATGTTGTCTCACCCGCTGAGTTTCTCCAGCATTTTGTCTACCTTCGATTTTCCCAGCATCTGCAATTCCTTGTTAAATATTTTGTCTGCTCCACTGCGAAATCTCCTCAAGGTATGGCTACGTTGAAGAAGTTATCCTCCTCTCTCCGAAGGCAGTTTAATAACCGACTCTCTCACTGCACACCCCATTCTGTGATGCTCCCCTCCCTCCAACTCTACGGAGCCTGAAGAAAGGCCTCGGCCCGACACGTCGCCTATTTCCTTCGCTCCATAGATGCCGCCTCAGCCGCTGAGATTATCCAGCACTTGTGTCTACCTGGTGCATCTAGTCAATCTTTTCCTCTCATCATTTAATATTCCTCCTGAAGATCACCCCTCATCCTCCTGCGCTGCACGGAAACGGAATAGTGTCCCAGCGTGGCAACCCCCCTCTATAGCTCACACCCTCGAGTCCTGGTAACATACTCGTACAGATATGTTACCTCGTGTAAAAAGAGTCTGTCAGGGCCTGAGCTGCTTTGTTTGATGTAGTTCCCGTCCCGCCCACTGATGTCGCCATACTACAGTCGGCGAGTGTATGAATCCTGAGATCCTTCCAGTCACACACTGCGTGGTTCATCTGTCCAGTCCTTCGTCGGAACATTGCCGCTGAGCAGCTGGATCCGGATAGCCAGTGACGCGGTGAGCAACAGATGTCTGACATTTTGCGGATTCAGAGTGAGTTTGCTGATGCGAGCCTGCGAGCCATCTAGTGGAACGGAATTGAAATAACAGGTAGACAAAAATGCTGGAGAATCTGAGCGGGTGAGGCATCTTCTATGGAGCGAAGGAAATGAGCAACGTTTCGGGCCGAAACCCTTCTTCAGACAGGACTGCAGAACATAACCGGGTCCTCTTTGGTTTGGTGTTTAGTTTACTAGCGAGTCCCACCAGAGCTCGTGAAACGGTTTCCCCAACACACTCCTAAATTGAACCGAAATGTCAAATATTGATTTGTAAGTGGTGGAAGGGAACAGAGACTTTGAAATCTGTAAGAAGGAACTGCAAATGCTGGTTTAAATCAAAGAAAAAACACAAAAAGCTGGAGTAACTCGGCGGCACGTGCAGTATATCTGGAGAGAAGGAATTGTGACGTTTCTCGTCGAGAACCTCCTTCAGAGTATTTAGATAGGACTCGACCCGAAACGTTATTGTACAACAGTGTCACTGAAGTTATGAGTCATGCTTTTGCTGTCAAAAGAACGGAGATGGTCACTATCGCGCACGTGCTGGTCGTGTTTGTAGGCCGGTTGTGGAGTACCTGGACTATGTTTGTCTTTCCTCCAGCTATGCATGCCTTACCTAGTTTATGGGTTTGTACTGCTGTTAAATCTTTAAGAGGGAGGATGTAGATCAGTGCCACTCATGTTATGATTCATGCTTTTCTAGTTACGCCCACTAGCTTTACAGTAACCAATCCTTGCCTGGTTCCCTTAGAATTGGAGAGACGTGTCCGTGTGAAGTCATATTTGCTATGTAGGTAATAACGTTTAGGACCTTTATCTTGGTGTAAGGCTCCAGTCCAGAAACACAACCGTTATCCATTCCATCTTTTCAGAAATGCTGCCTGTCCCTGTGATTGTCATCCGCTTTATGTGTCTATCTTCAGAGACTTTGGAATTACAGTTGTGGTTTAAGATATTTATTTGTTTTACTTGTTTGTAGCTTGTAACAATTCAGTTTGCAGTGGATCCAGGCTCACAAATAGTAATGATTGCACGACCTTTGAATCCACGTCTGAAGTCAGTAAATAAGCAACTCATGCTTACATAAAGCACCATCTCCGAGAAATGCGGACATGGGCTGACAGAGGAGAAGCATTGGCGGAAATAAATGCCCACCAAAGATCATCACAGCACAGCAGACAAGCGATATGATCCTTGCATTCAGCGGCATTATCAAATCCGAGTTCGAGAGCCCGACGTAAATAAAGCACAATGTACTCGGGTAACAGCGCCCAGCCTACATCCGCCCAGCTGGAGGAAGTGGACAGGAGATGTTTCGCGTCTGGACATTTCGCCTGACTCCACCGAAACATCCTCGTCTATTTTGTCCACAGATCTTGCCTGACCCACTGACTCATTCAGAACTTTGTATCGTTGTCAACATTCCGATTGTCGCAGTTTCTGGCATCCCCACGATCAATACCATGGGAGGCGCCATTGACGGGAAGCTCAACTGAACCAGCCACGTAAAGGGTTGCACTGGCTTGATGAGAGGATATAAATGGTAGTTGTGGACGATTGATATTTAGCTAGCAAGCCAGTGATCAGTGGTGCGCAACAACGATGGATTGTGGGTTCATTCTAGTTCGTCATCTGTCTTAACGTTTACAAGTTCACAAGTTATAGGATTAAAATTAGGCCATTCGGGCCATCGTGTCTACTCCGCCATACAGTCATGGCTGATGTATGCTTCCAATCCTATCTTCCTCTCTTCTCCCCATAACCCTTGACACCCGTTCTCATCAAGAATGTGTCTATCTCTGCCTTAAAAATATCAACTGACTTGGCCTCCACAGCCCTCTGAGGCAATGAGTTCCACAGATTAACAACCCTCAGACTAAAGACGTTCCATCTCACCTCCTTTCGAACAGAGCGCCTTTTATTTCCGAGGCCATGACCTCTATCCGAGACAGCACCAGTGGAAATAACCTTTCCGTATCCACTCTATCTTTCATTATTCTGTAATTTTCAATGAGGTCCCCCCTCAACCTTCTAAGTTCTAGCGTGTAGAGTCCAAGTGCTGTCAAAAGCTCATCATATGCGAACCCACTCATTCCTGCAATAATTATTGTAAACCTCTCCTGGGCCAGCACATCTTTCCTCAGATATGGGGCCCAGATATTTGCAATTTTCCAATCTTCAGAAACCACTGCTAACTCTAGTGCTTATTGAAACAACACAACTAATGCCGCTGCAATCTCTGAGAGCACGTTCTTTATAAACCTGGGATGCAGTCCATCCGGTCCAGGTGAACTACCCCTCACAGCTCTTTCAATTCTCCTAGCACCTACCACTTAGTAAACGCCACTCCATTAATGTCCTTCCATGAGTCTCTATGATTGCAGGTATACCGTTTTTGGTTTCCACTCCGGGGCTGTGTGTGGGGGGGGGGGGGGGGGGGGGGGGGGGGGACACGACAGTACTATAAAACCCCGGATTCCTGCACGTGTGTCAGTCACTCTGGAACATCGCGAGGGAGAGGGCACAACTGTCATTCTAAGCTATGAATCAACTGAAATGTGAGTCTGCAATGTACTTGCAATAAATTATTTGTTTTGGGAAATAAAATGAAATGACAATGCCATGAGTTGTTTGACCTGCTGCCCTGACTGTCCTTGAAACTGCAATGCTTTGTTAGGTCCGACTGTGTTTGGAAGGAATACATGCTTTGTTAGGTCCGATGTGTATGGAAGGTACAAATGTTTTGAGAGTCCGACTGGCTTTGGAAGGATTAAATGCTTTATTAGATCCGACTGTGTTTGGCAAAAATAAATGCTTTGTTATGTCCGTCATTGTTTTGGAAGAAATAAATACTTTAATTGGTCCGACTGTGTTTGGAAGGAATAAATGCTGTGTTAGGTCCGCTTGTGTTTGGAAGGAATAAATTCTTTATTAGTCCGACTGTGTTTAGTCCAAAAATCCCGTTCATTCCCGTGAATTGGGTAGGGGGCGCCGTCCTGTACGGGTATGGCGGCCCAGCCTGCAGCTGTCCGTTTATTCTCTCTTTTTTTTTAGTTAGTTGAGTTTTTCTTTTTTTCGGAGTCCTATCCTTTTTTATGTGGTGGTGGGGGGGGGGGGGGGGGGGGGGGGGAGGGGAAACTACTTTCTACCTGGTCGGAGAGGCAAGCTTTCTCCGGGCTGCACCGTCGACCCGCCCTCGCGGCCTACCAGCGGGCCTGGAGCGGCATTTCCTGGGGGGAACGCCCAGAACCACGGCTTCGACAGCAGCGCAGCACTGGAGCGCCATCGCGGATCGGAGCGGGCGATACCTTGCCTGGGTCGCCGCGCTGGATGTCCGTTGAGCTGAAGACTGCAGGAGAACATCGTGGAGCTGCGGGACTGTGGGGCGGCCGGCCGCGGGCTGCGGCGCTGAAATTTAACATCGGGAGCCTGGGATCTCTCGGCGAGATCGCTAGTTGTGGAGCTCCATTCAGCGCTGCCTGTTGGCGTCGGAAGCCACGGAAGCGGCTGTTACAGGCGCCCCGAGCCGCTGAGAGGGTTCTCCCAACGCCGGAGCACCAACAACCTGTGGGCCTGAAACATCGGCGACTGTGGAGGCCTCAATAGGCCCGACTATGGGTGAACTGGGGATGGGGGCCTGGAATTTGTGCCATCCCTCATAATGGAAACCATTGTGGGGGGATTTTTTTTAATGTTTTATGTTAAATTAGTTAATGTTATGTCTTATCTTTATCTATGTGCTGCATGGCAAGACAAATTTCACTACACCAATTGATGTATGTGACAGTAAAATGTCCTTCGTCCTTTGTTCTTTGAATTCCGCTTAGTGGACAGGTCGCGGTAATTTCCGGTGTTGCAGAGGTCACACTGATTGCGGAGGTTGCCGCTGACTGCGAAAGGCCCACAGTGGAAAG
The DNA here is from genome assembly GCA_035221665.1 of Okamejei kenojei. Lineage (NCBI taxonomy): Eukaryota > Metazoa > Chordata > Chondrichthyes > Rajiformes > Rajidae > Okamejei > Okamejei kenojei. The sequence goes on along the minus strand of CM069170.1, from coordinate 2,894,580 downwards.
GCCGCGCTCAGCCGTGTGAGTAGATTCAAGAAATGTTACTATCATATATATGGTGTGTGAGTCAGTGTGTGTGTTGGGGTGTATGTGTGTGTGTGGGAGTGTATGTGCGAGCGTGTGAGTGTATGTGTGTGTATGAGTCTGAGTGTGTGAGAGTGTGATGCAGGGTGTGTGTGTGTGTGAGTGTATGTGACTGAGAGTTTATGCGTGTGTGTATGACTGTGTGTGTGAGTCTGAGCGTGTGAGTCTTTATGTGTGTGAATATGTATGTGTGTGTGTGAGAGTGTGTGTAATGTAGAGGGTTGTGTGTGAGTATGTGTGTGTGTGTGTGGATGTATGTCTATGTGCCTGGGTGTGTATGTGTGTGTGTGTGTGTGTGTTGTGTGTGTGTGTGTGTGTGTGTGTGTGTGTGTGTGTGTGTGTGTGTGTGTGTGTGTGTGTGTGTGTGTGTGTGTGTGTGTGTGTGTGTGAATTTGCTGGCTGCAATCTACTTGAATTGCTGTGAGATTGGATTTCCTGGCCTGCATTCTGCTTGAAATGCTGTGAGATTGGATTTGCTGGCCTGTACTCTGCTAGCAATGATGAGAGATTGAAATTGCTGGTCTGCACTCTGCTTGAAAGGCTGTGAGATAGTATTTGCTGGCCTGCACTCCGTTTGAAATTATGTGAGATTGGATTTGCTGGCCTGCACGCTGATTGCAAATGCTGTGAGATTGGATTTGCTGGCCTGCACTCTGCTAGAAATGTAGTGGGATTGCACTTGATAGCCTGCACTCTGCTTCAAATGCTGTGAGATATGATTTGCTGGCCTGCATTCTGCTTGAAATGCCGTCAGATGTCATTTGCTTGCCTGCACTCTGCTTGAAATACTGTGAGATTGGATTTGCTGGACTGCACTCCTCTTGAAATGCTGTGAGATTTGATGTGCTAGCCTGCACTCTGCGTGAAATGATGTAAGAGTGGGTTTGCTAGCCTGCACACTGCTTAAAATGATGTGAGAAAGGATTGGCTGGCCTGCACTCTGCTTGAAATGCTGTGAGATTTGATTTGTTTGCCTGCACTGTGCTTGAAATGCTGCGAGATTGGCTTGGCTGCCCTGCACTCTTCTTGAAACGCTGTGAGATTGGAGCTGCTGGCCTGCACTTTGCTTGAAATTGCTGTCAGATTGAATTTGTTGGCCTGTACCATAATTTGGAATGTGTGCAGGATAGTTTTCTAAACCAACATGTAAAGGAACCAACGAGATAACAGGTTACTCTAGACTGGGCATTGCGTTATGAAGAAGAGTTAGAAGCAGTCTTGTTGTGCGTGGCCCCTTGGGCAAGAGTGACCATAATATGGTTGAGTTCTTCATTAGGATGGAGAGTGACATTGTTAATTCAGGAAACAACGGTTCAGAACTTAAAGAAAGGTAACTTTAAGGGTATGAGAGGTGAATTGGCCAGAGAGATTGACAATTGATGCTTAAAGGGTTGACGGTGGATATACAATGGAAGGCATTTAATGACTGCATGAATGAACTACAACGATTGTTCACCCCAGTTTGTCACCAAGGGAAATCAGGGATACTATCAAAACAAAAATATGAAGCAGATAAAATTACCCAGAAAATGCAGCCTACCAGAGGACTGGGGAGAAATTCAGTCAAGTAAAGGGCTTAACTAGGAAAGAGAAAATAGATTTTGAAAGAAAACTGGCAGGTACCATTAAAAACTGACTGCAAAAATGTTTATAGATATGTGTGAAGATAAAAAGATTAGTTAACACTATGTAGGTCCCTTGTCGTTAGCAACAGGTGAATTGATCATGGGGAACAAGGACATGGCAGACCAATTGAATAACTACTTGGTTCTGTCTTCACTAAGGAAGACATAAATAATCTTCCGGAAAAATAGCAGGGGACCGGGGGTCAAAGGAGATGGAGGAACTGAGTGAAATCCAGGTTAGCCGGGAAGTGCTGTTGGGTAAATGTAATGGATTCAAGGCCAATAAATCCACAGGGCCAGATAGGCTGCATCTCTGAGTACTTAAGGGCGTTAGCCCCAGAAATAGTGGATGTATCAGTGACAATTTTTCAAAACTCTTTAGGTTCTGGAGTAGTTCCTGAGGATTGGAGGGTAGCTAATGTAAACCCGCTTTTTTTAAAAAAAAGGAGGGAAGGAGAACAAGGGGGAATTACAGACCAGTTAGTCTAACACCGGAAGTGGCTAAAAATGCTAGTCAGTTATTACAAATGGGATAGCAGACATTTGTAAAGTGGTGAAATCATTGCACAAAGTCAGCATGGATTTATGAAAGGTAAATCATGTCTGACGAATCTTATAGAATTTTTCGAGGATGTATCTAGTTGAGTGGACAAGGGAGAACCAGTGGATTTGTTATATCTAGGATTTCAGAAGGCTTTCGACAAAGTCCCACATACGAGATTAGTATGCAAACTTAAAGCATTACGGTATTGGGGGTTCAGTATTAGAAACATAGAAACACAGAAAAATAGGTTCAGGAATAGGCCATTAGGCCCTTCCAGCCTGCACCGCCATTCAATATGATCATGGCTGATCATCCAACTCAGAATCCCGTACCTGCCTTCTCTCCATACCCCCTGATCCCTTTAGCCACAAGAGCACGTCCAACTTCCTCTTGAATATAGCCAATGAACTGGCCTCAACGACCTTCTGTGGCAGAGAATTCCAGAGAATCACCACTCTCTGTGTAAATAATGTTTTCCTCATCTCGGTCCTAAAGGAATTCCCCCTTATCCTTAGACTGTGACCCCTTGTTCTGGACTCCCCCAACATTGGGTACAATCTTCCTGCATCTAGCTTGTCCAACCCCTTAAGAATTTTTGTAAGTTTCTATAAGATATCCCCTCAATCTTCTAAATTCCAGTGAGTACAAGCCGAGTCTACCCAGTCTTTCTTCATATGAAAGTCCCGACATCCCAGGAATCAGTCTGGTGAATCTTCTCTGAACCCCCTCTATGGCAAGAATGTATTTCCTTAGATTTGGAGACCAAAACTGTACGCAATACTCCAGGTGGTGGTCTGACAAAAACCCTGTTACAACTGCAGTAGAATCTCCCTGCTCCCATACTCAAATCCTTTCGCTATGAATGCTAACATACCATTTGCTTTCTTCACTGCCCTGCTGCACCTGCATGCCTACTTTGAATGACTGGTGTACCATGACAACCAGGTCTCGTTGCATCTCCCCTTTTCCTAATCGGCCACCATTCAGATAATAGTCTACCCTCATGTTTTTGCAACCAAAGTGGATAACGTCACATTTATCCACATTATACTGCATCTGCCATGCAACTGCCCATTCACCCAAACCTATCCAAATCACCCTGCAACCTCCTAGCATCCACCTCACACCTAACTATACCCTCCAGCTTAGTGTCATCCGCAAATTTGGAGATGTTACATTCAATTCCCTCGTCCAAATCATTAATGTGTATTTTAAATACCTGGGGTCCCAGCACTGAGCCTTGCGGTACCCCACTACTCACTGCCTGCCATTCTAAAAAGGACCCGTTTACTCTTACCCTTTGCTTCCTGTCTGCCAGCCAGTTCTCTATACACATCAATATTGACCCACGAATACCGTGTGCTTTAAGTTTATATACTTTTCACTTATGTGGGACCTTGTCGAAAACCTTATGAAAGTCCAGATATAACACATCCACTGGTTCTCCCTTATCCACTCTACTAGTTATATTCTCGAAAAAATTCTATAAGATTCGTCAGACATGATTTACCTTTTGTAAATCCATGCTTGATTTGTCCAATCATTTCCCCGCTTTCCAAATGTGCTGCTATCCCATCTTTAATATAACCGGACTCTAGCATTTTCCCCCACTGCCGATGTTAGACTAACTGGTCTGTAAATTCCCCGCTTTCTCACTCCCTCCTTTTCTAAAAAAGTGGGGTTACATTAGCAATCCTCCCATCCTCAGGAACTACTCCAGAATTAATGTGTTTTGAAAAATTATCACTCATGCATCCACTATTTCCGTGGCTACCTCCTTGAGCACTCTGGAATGCAGACCATCTGGCCCTGGGGATATATCGGTCTTTAATCCGGTCAATTTACCCAACACACTTCCGGCTAATCTGGATTTCACTCAGTTCCTCCATCTTATTTGGCTTCCGGACCACTTCTATTTCCGGCAGATTATTTATGTCTTCCTTATTGAAGGCAGAACCAAAGTAGTTATTTCATTGGTCTGCCATGTCCTTGTTCCCCATGATCAATTCACCTGCTTCTGACCACAATGGGACCAACATTTGTTCTAACTAGTCTCTTTCTCTTCACATATCTATAAAAACATTTTGCAGTCAGTTTTTATGTTCCCTGCCAGTTTCCTTTCGTAATCTATTTTCCCTTTCCTAATTAAGCCCTTTGTCCTCCTCTGCTGGATTCTGAATTTCTCCAGTCCTCTGGTAGGCTGCTTTTTTTTGGCCAATTTGTATGCCTCATCTTTAGTTTTTATACTATCCCTGATTTCCCTCGTTATCCACGGATGCACCACCTTCCCTGATTTATTCTTTTTGCCAAACTGGTATGAACATTTTTTGTAGTTCATCCATGCAGTCTTTAAATACCTCCCATTGCAACATCCACTGCCAACCCTTAAGACTCACCTGCCAGTCTATCTTGGCCAATTCACCGCTCATACCTTTCAAAGTCACCTTTGTTTAAGTTCAGAACACTTGTTTCTGATTTATTGATATCACTCTCCATCCTAAAGAAGAACTCAATCATATGGTGGTCACTCTTGCCAAGGGGCCACGCACAACAAGACTGCTAACTAACCTAGAATAGCCTGCTCTCTCTTTGGTTCCTCCAAATGCTGGTTTAGAAAACTATCCCGCCTACATTCCAATAAAAACATCGTCTTCCTCGGCACCCCTGCATATTTAATTCACCCAATCTATATGCAGATTGAAGTCACCCATTATAAATGTGTTACCCTTGTTGCACGCACTTCTAATTTCCTGTTTTATGCCATCCCCAACTCCAATACTACTGTTAGGTGGCCTGTACACAATTCCCCACTAGCGTTTTCTGCCCCTTTGAGTTTCGCAGCTCTACCCATATCGATTCCACATCCTCCATTCGAATGTCCTTCCTTTCTATTGCATTAACCTCCTCTCTCACCAGCAAAGCTACCCCACCTCCTTTTCCTTTCCGTCTATCCCTCCTGAATATTGTATATCCCTGGATGTTCAGCTCCAATCCTTGGTCACCCTGGAGCAATGTCTCCGTGATCCCAACTGTAGCATAGTCATTAATAGCTATCTGCACCTTCAACTCATCCATATAACCATATAACCATATAACAATTACAGCACGGAGACAGGCCCTCTCGGCCCTTCCAGTCCGTGCCGACCATTTGTTTTCCCCTAGTCCCATCTACCTGCACTCAGACCATACCCCTCCATTCCCTTCACGTCCATATACCTATCCACTTTACTCTTAAATGTTAAAATCGATCCTGCCTCCACCACTTCTGCTGGAAGCTCATTCCACACAAGCCACCACCCTCTGAGTAAAGAAGTTCCCCCTCCGTTTCCCCTAAACTTCTGTCCCTTTATTCTGTCCATCCACATTATTACGAATGCTCCTCGCATTGAGGCACACAGCCTTCAGGCTTGTTTTTACAACTCTTTTACCCTTTATACAATTATGTTGACAAGTGGCCGCTTTTGATATTTTTTCTGGATTTGTCTGCCAGCTACTATTAATTTTTCACCTTGCTACCACTGGCTTCTATTGTCATTTTATACCCCTCTTTGTCTCTGCTCACACCTTTAAGACACCCACCACCTCTTATTCTCTGTTTATTATTTTTTTCTTCTTCCCCCCGTACATGTTTGGGTCTGAATGCTTCCCTTCTCTGCCACCTGCCTCAGACACCGTCTCCTAGCTTCTCTATTTGAGTCCCTCCCCCGCAACCGTTCTAGTTTAAAGTCCCCCAGTAGCCTTTGCAAATTTCCCCGCCAAGTTGCTGGTCCCCCTTGGGTTTCAAGTGCAAACCGTCCTTTTTTATACAGGTCACTCCTTCCCTGAACGAGGTTCCAATGATCCAGAAACTTGAATCCCTGCCTCCACACCAGTCCGTCAGCCACGCGTTTATCATCCACCTTGCTCCATTCCTACTCTCAATGTCGCGTGGCACAGGAAGTAGTCCTGAGAGTTTTTATATTTGTGGTCCTTTTCCATAGCTCTCTTCCTAACTCCCTAAATTCTCCTTTTAGGACCTCTTCTCTTTTTTTGATGTGGATAGAGAATTGGCTGGCAGAGAGGAAAGCAAAGAGTAGGGATAAACGGGTCCTTTTTGAATGGACAGTCAGTGATTGAGAGGGGTACCGCAAAGCTCTCAGTGCTGGGACCCCAGCTATTTTACAATATATATTAATGAAATATCAGGACTGATTCCTGGGATGTCAGGACTTTCAGATGAAGAAAGGCTGGATAGACTCAGCTTTTCTTCGACAGAATTTAGACGATTTGTGGGTGGATCTTATAGAAACTTGCAAAATTCTTAAGGGGTTGGATAGGCTAGATGCAGAATGATTGTTCCTGATGTTGGGGAAGTCCAGAACAAGGGGTCACAGTTTAAGGATAAAGGGAAGTCTTTTAGGACCGAGATGAGAAACATATTTTTCACACAGAGAGTGGTGAATCTGTGGAAATTCTCTGCCACAGAAGGCACTTGAGGCCAGTTCATTGGCTATATTTAAGAGGGAATTAGATGTGGCCCTTGTGGCTAAAGGGATCATGGGGTATGGAGAGAAGACAGGTACAGGATACTGAGTTGGATGATCAGCCATGATCATATTGAATGGCGACTCGATGGTTCGAATGGCGTACTCCTGCACCTATTTTCTATGTTTCTCGATGTTTATATAACCATATAACCATATAGCCATATAACAATTACAGCACGGAAACAGGCCATCTCGGCCCTTCTGGTCTGTGTCGAACACTTATTCTCCCCTAGTCCCATCTACCTGTACTGAGACCATAACTCACATTCCTTTCCCGTCCATATACCTATCCAATTAATTTTAAATTATAAAATAGAACCTGCCTCCACCACTTCCACTGAAAGCTCATTCCCACACAGCTACCACTCTCTGAATAGAGAAGTACACCCTCATGTTACCCCTAAAATTATCTGAAGAATGGTTTCGGCCAGAAACGTTGCCTATTTCCTTCGCTCCATAGATGTTGCTGCACCGGCTGTGTTTCTCCAGCATTTTGTGTGTACCCCCAAACCTCTGCCACTTAATTCTCAAATCACGTCCTCTTGTTTGATTCTTCCCAACTCTCAATGGAAAAAGCTTATCCACATCAACTCATCATTTTAAAGACCTCTAGCAAGTCCCCCCTTAACCTTCTGCGCTCCTAAGAACAAAGACCTAACTTATTGGACCTTTCTCTGTAACTTAGTTGCTGAAACCCTGGCAACATTCTAGTAAATCTCCTCTGCACTCTCCCTATTTTGTTGACATCTCTCCTATAGTTTGACGACCAAAATTGTACACAATACTCCAGAATTGGCCTCAACCAATACATTGTACAATTTTAACATTATATCCCAACTTCTTCACTCAATCTCTGCTTTATAAAGGCCAGCACACCAACAGCTTTCTTTACCACCCTATCTACGTGAGATTCCACCTTCAGGCAACTGTGCACAATTATTCCTAGATCTCTCTGTTCAACAGCATTCCTCAATTCGCTACCATTTACCATGTACGTCCTATTTTGATTTGTCATGCCAAGATGTATCACCGCACACTTATCAGCATTAAACTCCATCTGCCATCTTTCAGCCCACTCTTCCAAATAGCCTAAATCTGTCTGTAGACTTTGAAAATCTACTTCATTTTCCACAGCACCACCTTTCTTAGTATCATCTGCATACTTACTAATCCAATTTACCACACCATCATCCAGATCATTGATGTATATCACAAACAACAGTGGGCCCAACACAGATCCTGAGGCACCCCACAAGTCACCGGCCTCCAAACTGACAAACAGCCATCCACCATTACTTTCTGACATCTCCTATTCAGCCACTGTTGAATCCATCTTGCTAAACCAACATTAATACCCAAAAATTGACCCCACCTTCCATGTGGAACCTTGTCAACGGTCTTACTGATGTCCATATAGACAACATCCCCGGCTTTACCCTCATCAATTTCCCTAGTCACATCTTCAAAAAAATTCAAGAAGATTAGTCAATCATGACCTTCCAGGCACAAATCCATGTTGGCTGTTCCTAATCAGACCCTGTTCATCTAAATGCTTATATATATTTTCTCTAAATATCCTTTTCCCCTAACTTGCCCACCATTGACGTCAAACTAACAGGTCTATAATTGCTAGGTTTCCTCTGAGAACCCTTTTTAAACAATGGAACAACATGCGGAGTACGCCAATTCTCCGTCACCATTCCCGTTTCTAATGACATTTGACATATTTCTGTCATAGTCCCAGCTATTTGTACACTAACTTCCCTCAATATCCTAGGGGATATTCTGTCAGGACCTGGTGACTTATCCAGTTATATTTTTCAAAGGTGCCAGTGCTTCCTCTTCTTTGAAATGGTGTGAGATTGAATTTGCTTGAAATAGTGTGATATTGAATTTGATTGAAATGGTGTGAGATTGAATTTTCTGGCCTGCATTACCATTGAAATTATGTGAGATTGGATTTGCTGGCATGCACTCTGCTTAAAATGCTTTGGTATTGGATTTGATGGCCTTCACTCTGCTTGAAATGCTGTGAGGTTTGATTTGCTGGATTGCACTCTGCTGAAAATATTGTGAGATTGGATTTGCTGGTCTGCAGTCCGCTTTGAATCATGTGAGATTGGATTTGTTCCCCTGCATTCTGCTTGAAATGTTGTGAGATATGATTTGCTGGGCCTGCACTCTGCTTGAAATGCTGTGAGATTGGATTTTCTGACCTGTACTACCATTGGAATGTTGTGAGATCGGAATTGCTGGCCTGCACTCTGCTTGAAATACTGTGAGATTGGATTTGCTGGCCTGCACTCTACTTGTAATGCTATGAGATTGTATTTGACGTCCTGCACCCTGCTTGAAATGCTATGACATTCTATTTGCTGGACTGTACTCTGCTTGAAATGGTGTGAGATTGGATTTTCTGGCCTGCACTCTGCTTGAAATGGTGTTCGATTTCATTTGCTGGCCTGCACTCTGCTTGAAATGCTGAGAGATTGGATTTGCTGGCCTGCATCCTGCTTGAAATGCTGTGACATTCTATTTGCTGGCCTGAACTCTGCTTGAAATGGTGTGTGAGATTGAATTTGCTGGCCTGCACTCTGCTTGAAATGCTGTGGGATTTTATTTACTTGCGTGCACTCTGGTTGAAATGCTGTGAATTTGGATTTGCTGGCCTGCACTCTGCTTCATATGATGTGAGATAGGATTTGCTGGCCTGCACTCTGCTTGAAATGCTGTGAGATTGCATTTTTCTGGCCTGCACTCTGCTTGAAATGGTGAGAGATTTAATTTGCTGGCCTGCACTCTGCTTAAAATGCTGTGGGATTTTTATTTGCTTGCGTGCACTCTGCTTGAAATGCTGTGAGATTGGATTTGCTGGCCCGCACTCCGCTTGAAATGTTGTGAGATTGGATTTGCTGGCCCGCGCCCTGCTTGAAATGATGTGACATTCTATTTGCTGGCCTGTACTCTGCTGAAATGGTGTGACATTGAATTTGCTGGCCTGCACTCTGCTTGAAATGCTGTGGGATGTTATTTACTTGCGTGCACTCTGGTTGAAATGCTGTGAATTTGGATTTGCTGGCCTGCACACTCTGCTTCATATGATGTGAGATAGGATTTGCTGGCATGCACTCTGCTTGAAATGCTGTGAGATTGCATTTTCTGGCCTGCACTCTGCTTGAAATGGTGAGAGATTGAATTTGCTGGCCTGCACTCTGTTTAAAATGCTGTGGGATTTTATTTGCTTGCGTGCACTCTGCTTGAAATGCTGTGAGATTGGATTTGCTGGCCCGCACTCCGCTTGAAATGTTGTGAGATTGGATTTGCTGGCCCGCGCTCTGCTTGAAATGATGTGACATTCTATTTGCTGGCCTGTACTCTGCTGAAATGGTGTGAGATTGAATTTGCTGGCCTGCACTCTGCTAGAAATGCTGTGGGATTGTACTTGCTTGCGTGCACTCTGGTTGAAATGCTGTGAGTTTGGATTTGCTGGCCTGCACTCTGCTTGAAATGATGTGAGATAGGATTTGCTGGCCTGCACTCTGCTTGAAATGCTGTGAGATTGCATTTTCTGGCCTGCACTCTGCTGAAATGGTGTGAGATTGAATTTGCTGGCCTGCACTCTGCTTGACGTGCTGTGGGTTTTAATTGCTTGAGTGCACTCTGCTTGAAATGCTGTGAGATTGAATTGGCTGGCCTGCACTCTGCTTCAAATGCCGTGAGATTGGATTTGCTGGCCTGCACTCAGCTTGAAATGCTGTGAGATTGGAGTTGAGGTCCTGAACTCTGCTTGAAATGCTGTGAGATTAGATATGCTGGCCTGTACTCTGTTTGAAACGCTGTGAAATTTAATTTACTGGCCTGCACTCTGCTTAAAATGCCATTTAATTGAATTTGCTGGCCTGCACTGAATGATCTCAGATCTCAGATTTTCTTTATTAAAATTTGCACGCACAATCTCTCTATATTAAAATTGTATCTTTTTTATCAACCGCGCAGAGAACAAGAGGCATTGAGCAGCAGAACAGAACAAGAGACACAACAAGAAAGAATTGAACAATACATCTCATATTTAACATTTAAATTGTTGTTATAATTTAAGAGTCATTCACATTTTCAAATTTAATAAATCATGTTTACACTAACCAAGCCTGTGTGTTCTTCGTCACAATAGGGGCCTACCAGGCAGGAATGGCGGCGCTGTTGGAGAGCCACTAATAGTGCATGGGGGGAGGTTGAGTGGAGATGGACTGAATGCGTGGGGGAGGGGAATGGCAAGGAGCAGAGGGGGGGGGGGGAGGTGGGTGACGGGAGGATTTATGACTGAGTGAACTACCACCACACAGCCGTGAATGACTGGAATGCCACCCACCAGCAATGAGTAAATTAACTACCAGCCCACCAGCTGTAAGTGACTGAAGTGCCAGTCCACCAGGCATGACTTAGTGAACGGACAGCCCACAGTGTTGACTCACTGAAATGGGAGTCCAATAATCCATTCAGTCTACACTGTCCATACTAGCCCTCTGGAAACCTGTACGGAGTTAGCGGAGTAGCGATTACTAAGGAGAAGGTGCTCGGAAAACTCAAAGGTCTGAGAGTGGACGAGCCACCTGGACCGGATGGACTGCATCCCAGGGTTCTGAAGGAGGTGGGCTCAAAGATTGTGGAGGCATTAGTTGTGATATTTCAAGAATCACTAGAGTTAAGAGTTATTCTTGCAGATTGGAAAATTGCGAATATCAAACCGCTGTACAAGAAGGGAGCACAGCAGATGAACGGAAACTATATGCCGGTAAGCCCGACTTCGGTGGTTGGTAAGATTTTAGAGTAAATTATAAAGGGTGAAGTTACTTCGAAGTACACGATGCAATAGGCCGAATCAGGACGTTTTTGTGAAGGGGAGATCTTGCCTGAGGAATCTGCTGTCGTTCTTTAAGGGGGGTAATAGCAGAACAGACAGAGGGGAGGCTGAAGATGTTGATTGTACAGATTGTCAAAAGTCCTTCGATCAGGTGAGGACGTCAGGCTGGTAGGGAAAATGAGAGCCAAAAGTTATTGATGAGGGGATACTGGCAAGGATTGCGGGTTGGCTGGATGGCAGGAAGAAAAGAGTTGCAATAAAAGCGCTGTTTCAGGTTGTCAGCCTGTGACTAGCGGAGTTCTGCAAGGGTCGCTGCTGGGGCCGCTTTTCTTCACGTTGTATATTAATGATTTGGATACGAGGATTGACATCTTTGTGGCCAAGTTTGCAGATGACGCTAAGCTTGGTGAAGCGGCCGGCGGTGTAGTGGAAGCAAGGACTCCGCAGATGGACTTGGGCAGGTTGGGAGAGTGGGCAGATGAAATTTAGTACAGCTGAGTGCGGAGTCATGCATTTTGGTAATAAGAATAAAGGCGTAGATTACTTTCAAAATGGAGTTAGAATCCAGAAATCGGAGGTGCAAAGGGACTAGGCAGTGCTGGTGCGGGACTCCCAAAAAGATCATTTGCAAGGAAGCAAATTCATTTATAACCAGAGGACTGGAGTACAAAAACAGAGATGCAATGCTGAGGCACTTTAAGGCCCTGGTCAGGCCCGCATTTGAAGTACTGTGAGAAGATCTGTGCAGAAAATCTGAGGAAGGATGCCCTGGCTCTAGATGGGTCCAGAGGAGATTTCAGAAGAATGATTCCAGGAATGAGTGGGTTAGCATATGGTGACCGTTTGACAGCACGGGGCCTGCATTCGTCTGAGATTAGAAGGTTGATTGGGGAACCTCATTGAAACTTACAGAACAATGAAAGGCAGAGGTAGAGGGGATGTGGAAAGAAAGTTAATGTATATTTTAAAGGCAGAGATAGACGCATTTTTGATTAGAACGGGTGTCCAGGGTTATGGGGAGGAGGCAGGAAAATGGGATTAGGAGGCAGAGATCAGCCACGATTAAGAGGCGGAATAGACTCGATGAGCCGAATTACCTAATGCTACTCCAATAACTTTTGAACTTGAGAACTGGTGAAATGAAATAGTCCTTTATTCTGGTGGCTGCTTACCCGAGGCAGCGCAGATGGCGTTGGATTCGATCCTGAGGTAATTTTATTTTGAGTAATGACTATGCATGGAGGAGGCCATATCATTCGATATATTGAGGGTGGAAATTGTGGAATTTTGGACAGATCATGGCCAAGGAGATAAGTCAAGAAGAATAGCTGATAACTGCATAGAACGACAACGACCGTAACGACAGGCGGGCAGGTTGGAGCAGCTCCTATTTACCTCCAATCTTGAATTTTCCCACCACTCGCATCTCTTCGCAGTCACAGAAATCCAATATTTTGTATAATAATAAAGATTAAAGTATGAAAAAAGAGTTAAAAGTGCTTGTAGGGACATCTCACTCTTTACATAGATATTAGAGCAGGGCGGTGAATTACAGGGTTCATTCTCATAAGGGAACTTGGGGCAAGGCATCTCGGCATCACGGGGCAGGAGTGAACCAAATGTACCAGTGCTTCGCAGGATAGATCCCGCCGGGGCGTTTGAGGCGCTAATTCCGGCTTTGTGGAGACCCACTTCTGTCTGAGCTGGGGTTATTCCACATCCTCTCCGCCCGCCCAGGACACAGTGTATCCATATCCTCCGCCCGCCCACGACACAGTCTAATTCACATCCACCGCCCAGATAGAAAGATGTAAACATAGAAATAGGTGCAGGAGGAAGCCATTCGGCCCTTCCAGCCAGTACCGCCATCCATTGTGATCATGGCTGATAGTTCCCTATCAATAACCCGTGCCTGCTTTCTCCCCATCCCATATCCCTTGCCTCCACTAGCCCCTAGAGCTCTATCATAAGTCTCTCATAAATCCATCCAGTGATATGGCCTCCACTGCCCTCTGTGGCCGGGAATTCCACAAATTTACAACTATCTGGGCGAAAAAGTGTTTTCTCACCTCAGTCTTAAATGACCTCCCCTTTATTCTAAGACTGTGGCCCTGGTTCTGGACTCGCTCAACTTTGGGAACATTTTTCCTGCACCTAGCTTGTCCAGTCCTTTTATAATTTTACATGTTTCTATAAGAACCCCCCTCATCCTTCTAAACTCCAGTGAATGCAAGCCTAGTCTTTTCAATCGTTCCTCATATGACTGTCCCGCCATCCCAGGGATCAAACTCGTGAACCTACGCTGCACCCAGGACACCGTGTAATCCACATCCTCCGCCCAGGTCACTGTGTAATCCACTTCCCCCGTCCAGCACATTGTGTTTTCCGCACTCACCGCCCGTCTGAGGATCCTGTGTGACCCACACCCGCCCTCCCGCGACACAAACCCCGTGTAATCCACAAATCTCCGGCCCGGGTCCCAGTCTGGTCCACACCTCGTCGTCCCAGGGTTCAGTTTTATCGACATCCCAGGATCCTTCAACTGCATTTGACACACCAGAGCACAGGCCCATGTGAAGCATTAAAATCCGTCCGGCGATTGAGAATCATGTGCAATCGGTGACACCATCTGTAATCCCAGGACACTGAACCCTGGCCCGCTGTAATATACACCGCCACTCCACGGCTTGGGCCCAGTGTAATACTCACTCCTGTTCTTGGACGCGGACACTGTTTAGGTCAGGATTTTTTCATTCAATCTACACTCGTCGCCATATAAATCTGTGTATTCTTCGACCCCATCCTAGGACCCAGAACACTGTGTGCTCCACAACCATATGTAATCAATATGGTTTGCCCGAGGACGCTGTGAATCCGCGCCACCGAGCCCGCCGCTGTTTCTGATGCAAAATCTCCGTCCCTGCACCCTTTATGATCCCACCGCAGATTCCAGGACGCTGGGCGGTGCAGGGGCATGGTTACTGAATAGGACACGGTACAAACATCACAGACTGGACTGGAACTATGTGTAATCCAAACCACCGCCCGGGATCCAGGACAACCTTTAATCGGGTCCTTGCCTAATCAGCATTAAATAGAGAGGGCCATGTGTGATCCGCACCCCGTTCTAGCACCCGGGACCTTTGTAATCCACTCCCCCGTCCCTGGAAATGGTTAGGAGTGAAATCTACACCCCAGGTGCAGGACCATGTTTAATCCACACCACCATTCCAACACCCGGGACCTTGTGTAATACAAGCACCTGCCCTAGCACCCGGGACCCCGTGTAATCCACTATCCCGTCCCTGGACATGGTTGGGTGTGAAATCTACACCCCAGGTCCAGGACCATGTTTAATACACAACACCATTCCAGCACCCGGGACCCTGTGTAATACACAATACTGTCCCAGGACCCGGCTCCTTCTTTAATCCGCCTACCAGGTCCTGGACCAGAGGTAATCCACACCACCTTTCCAGCACACGGACCCCTGTGTAATCGACATTCCGTCTCGGGACCTGGTTATTTGTGAATTCTGCACGGCAGGTCCAGGACCATGAGTAATCCGCACTCCCTTTCCAGCACCCGGGAACCTGTGTAATCCAAACCAAGCCACGGTGTTTCAACCCCTCGGACCCTGAACCCCGTGTGTACACAAAACCCGCTCCGATACAATGGAGGACTCTGCAGCAGCCAATCGCCAGTCCCAGGGCAGCTCCCATCGGGAGAGTGAACACATCCTCAATCGAACCCCTGCTTGGTATTGGCGGATCGCTGGGGAACCTTCAGGCTGGGATATTGTGGGATGCAGGAGCAACGCTGTATATGTCAGGAGGAGGCCATTCGGCCCTTCGAACCAGCACCGCCAATCATTGTGAACACGGCAGATCGTCCCCAATTAATAACACGTTCCTGACTTCTCCGAATTTCCGTTGATTCCACTCGCCCCGATAACTCTCAAAACTATGTCTTATATACAACTAGTGATTTGGCCTCCACCGCCCTCCGTGGGATAACATTAGATATCCTCCAATCCACAGGAAATGATCCTGAATCTATTGCACATTGGCAAATGACACCAAATGCGTCTACTATTTCTAGTGCCTACCAGATCCCTGAGGACCCTGGGATGCAGACCTTCAGGCCCAGGGTATTTATCATCCTTCAGTCCCATAATAATTTCACCCGTGTCTGCCTTCAAGGGACCCACATTTGACTTTGCTACTCTTTTTCCCTTAACATCTCGAAGGAAGGTTTTACTACCCTTCTTTATGTTCCTGGCCAGCTTCCCCTCATATTTCATTTTTCAGCCCGTATTGCCCGTTTTATTTCCTTCTGTTGTCCTGTGAATGTTTCCCAATCCACTGGCTTCCAGCTGCTCTTTGCTGTGTTGCAGACCTTTTCTTTTACTTTTATTCTATCCCTAACTTTTCTTGCCAGCCACGGTTGCCTCCTACTCCCCTTAGAATCGTTCTTCCTTTTTGGAATGAAATGATCCTGCGTCTTCTGGATTATGCCCAGAAATTCCTGCCATTGCTATTCCACCGTCATTCCTGCTAGGATCCCTTTCCAGTCTGCCTTGGCCAGCTACTCTCTCATGAATTCATAGTCCCCTTTGTTCAACTACATCACAGCCACTTCCGATTTAACCTTCTCCTTCTCAAATCGCAGATTAAAGCGAATCATACTATGATCACTACCTCCAAGCGGCTCCTTTACCTCGAGTTCTCTTATCATATCTGGTTTATTGGACAAGAATTGCCTTTCCTCTGTTCGGCTCCATTACAAACTGCTCTAAGAATCCTTCTCGGAGGCATTCTACAAACTCTCTTTCTTGGGGTCCTAAACCAACCTGATTTTCCAACTAGACATGCATATTGAAATCCCCCATCACCACAGTGGCATTACCTTTGTTCCATGCCAGGTTTAACTTCTGCTGCAACTAACACCCTACATCTGGGCTACTATTTGGGGGTCTGCAGATAACACCAATTATTGTAATCTTGCCTTTGAAATTCCTCAACTCAATCCACAGTGACTCTACCTCGTCAGTCCCTATGTCTTCCCTCGCAAAGGATGAATTCCATCCCTCAACTGCAGAGCTACCCCCCTCCTCCGCCCACCTGCCTGTACATTCTATAGAATGTACAATCCTGAATAGTAAGATCCCAGGCCCGTTCCTCCTGCAGGCACGCCTCAGTAATCCCCACAATGTCATATCTACCAACTTCTGTGAGCCTCAAGCTCATCTACTTTACTTCTTATACTTCACGCATTCATATTTATCCAAGATATCCTGAAAAGGGAGAGAGAGAGGAGCCTGAGGTCGTGGTACATATTGGTACAAATGACATATGTAAACAAAGAGAATAGGTCCTGAAAGGAGAATTTAGGGAGTTAGGAAGAGAGTTAAGGAAATGGACCGCAAAGATAACAACCTCAGGATTACTTCCTGTGCCACGCGACGGTAGGAATGGAGCAAGGTGGAGGATAAATGCCTGGCTGAAGGACTGGTGCAGAGGGCAGGGATTCAAGTTTCTGGATCATTGAACCTCTTTTGCGGAAGGAGTGACCTGGATAAAAAGGACGGGTTGCACTTGTACCCGAGGGGGACCAGTATTCTGGCGGGGAAATTTGCAAAGGCTACTGGGGGGACTTTAAATTAGAACGGTTGGGGGAGGGACTCAAATAGAGAAAGCTAGTAGACAGGGTCTGAGGCAGGAGGCAGAGAAGGGAAGCTCTCAGTCCCAACATGTAGTGGAGAAAGAAGAAAAACATAATAAACAGAGAATAAGAGGTGGTGGGTTTCTTAAATGTGTGAGCAGAGAGAAATAGGGGTATGAAATTAGGGTAGAAGCAATCGGTAGCAAGGTGAAAATTAATAGTGTCAGGCAGACAAATCCAGGGCAAAAATCAAAAGGGGCCACTTGTCAACATAATTGTATAAGGAATAAGCGTGTTGTAAAAACAAGCCTGAAGGCTTTGTGTCTCAATGCGAGGGGCATTCGTAATAAGGTGGACGAGTTGAATGCGCAGATAGTTGTTGATGACTATGCTATAGTTGGGATCACGGAGACATGGCTCCGGGGGGACAAAGGCTGGCAGCTGAACATCCATGGATATTCAGTATTCAGGAGGGTTAGACAGAAAGGAAAATGAGGTGGAGTAGCGTTGCTGGTGAGAGAGGAGATTAATGCAATAGAAACAAGGACATTAGCTTGGAGGATGTGGAATCGATATGAGCAGAGCTGCGAAGCTCCAAGGGGCAGGAAACGCTAGTGGGAGTAGTGTACTGGCCACCTAACAGTAGTAGTGGAGTTGGGGATGGCATCAAACAGGAAATTAGAAATGCGTGCAACAAGGGTAAAACAGTTATAATGGGTAACTTCAATCTACATACAGATTGGTGAATCAAATTGTCAGGAGTGCTGAGGAAGAGGATTTCTTGGAATGTATGCGGGATAGTTTTCTAAACCAACATGTGGAGGAACCAACGAGAGAGCAGGCTATTCCAGACTGGGTACTGCGTAATGAGGAACGGTTAGTTAGCAGTCTTGTTGTGCGTGACCCTTTGGGCAAGAGTGACCGTAATATGGTTGAGTTCTTCATTAGAATGGAGAGTGAAATAATTAAGTCAGAAACAAAGGTTCTGAACTTAAACAAAGGTTTGCTTTGAAGGTATGGGGCGTGAATTGGCCAAGATAGACTGGCAAGTGATTTTTAAAGGGTTGACAGTGGATGTGCAATGGAAGGTATTTAAAGACTGCATGGATGAACTACAACAATTGTTCATCCCAGTTTGGCAAAAGAATAAATCAGGGAAGGTAGTGCATCCATGGGAAATCAGCGATAGTGTAAAAATAAAAGATGAAGATTTAAAAATTAGCCAGAAAAAGCAACCTACCAGAGGACTGGGAGAAATTCAGAGTCCAGCAGAGGAGGACTAATGGCTTAATTAGGAACGGGAAAATAGATTATGAATGAAAACTGGCAGGGAACATAAAAACTGACTGCAAAGGTTTTTACAGACATATGAAGAGGAAGAGATTAGTTAAAACAAATGTAGGTCCCTTGCAGTCAGATACAGGTGAATTGATCATGAGGAACAAGGACACGGCAGACCAATTGAATAACGACTTTGGTTCTGTCTTCACTAAGGAAGACATAAATAATCTGCCGGAAATAGCAGGGGACCGGGGGTCAAATAAGATGGAGGAACTGAGTGAAATCCAGGTTAGCCGGGAAGTGGTGTTGGATAAATTGAACGGATTAAATGCCGATAAATCCCCAGGGCCAGATAGTCTGCATCCCAGTGTACCCAAGGAAGTAGTCACAGAAATAGTGGATGCATTAGTGATGATTTTTCAAAACTCCTTAGATTCTGGAGTTGTTCCTGAGGATTGGAGGGTAGCTAATGTAACCCCACTTTTTAAAACAGGAGCGAGAGAGAAAACGGGGAATTACGGACCAGTTAGTTTAACATCGGTAGTGGGGAAACTGCTCGAGTCAGTTATTAAAGATGGGACAGCAGCACATTTGGAAAGTGGTGAAATAATTGGATAAAGTCAGCATGGATTTACGAAAGGTAAATCATGTCTGACATAGAAACATAGAAACATGGAAATTAGGTGCAGGAGTAGGCCATTCGGCCCTTCGAGCCTGCACCGCCATTCAATATGATCATGGCTGATCATCCAACTCAGTATCCCGTACCTGCCTTCTACAAACCCTCTGATCCCCTTAGCCACAAGGGCCACATCTATCTCCCTCTTAAATATAGCCAATGAACTGGCCTCAACTACCCTCTGTGGCAGATAATTCCAAGAGACTCACCACTCTCTGTGTGAAAAAAGTCTTTCTCATCATGGTCTTAACGGATTCCCCCCTTATCCTTAAGCTGTGACCCCTTGTCCTGGACTTCCCCAACATGGGAACAATCTTCCTGCATCTAGCCTGTCCAACCCCTTGCCTGACGAATCTTGTAGAATTTTTCGAGGATGTAGAGTGGATAAGGGAGAACCAGTGGATGGGTTATATCTAGACTTTCAGAAGGCATTCGACAAGGTCCCACATAAGAGATTAGTATACAAACGTAAAGCACGCGGTATTGGGGGTTCAGTATTGATGTGTATAGAAAACTGGCTGGCAGACAGGAATCAAAGGGTAGGAGTAAACGGGTCCTTTTCAGAATGGCAGGCAGTGACTAGTGGGTACCGCAAGGCTCAGTGCTGGGACCCCAGCTATTTACAATATATATTAATGATTTGGACGAGGGAATTGAATGTAACATCTCCAAGTTTGCGGATGATACTGAGCTGGGGGGTAGTTTTAGGTGTCAGGAGGATACTGGAAGACTGCAATGTGACTTGGATAGGCTGGGTGAGTGGGCAAATGCATGGCAGATGCAGTATAATGTGGATAAATGTGAGGTTATCCAGTTTGTTGGCAAAACAGGAGGGTAGACTATTATCTGAATGGTAGCAGATTAGGAAAAGGGGAGATGCAACGAGGCTTGGGTGTCATGGTACACCAGTCATTGAAAGTACGCATGCAGGTTCAGCAGGCAGTGAAGAAAGCAATGGGTATGTTAGCATTCATAGCGAAAGGATTTGAGTATAGGAGCAGGGAGGTTCTACTGCAGTTGTACAGGGTTTTGGTGAGACCACACCTGGAGTATTGTGTACAGTTTTGGTCTCCAAATCTGAGGATATACATTCTTGCTATAGAGGGGGTACAGAGAAGGTTCACCAGACTGATCCCTGGGATGTCAGGACTTTCATATGAGGAAAGACTGGATAGACTCGGCTTGTACTCGCTAGAATTTAGAAGATTGAGGGGGGATCTTATAGAAACTTAAAAATTCTTAAGGGGTTGGACAGGCTAGATGCAGGAAGATTGTTCCCGATGTTGGGGAGGTCCAGAACAAGGGGTCACAGACTTAGGGTAAGGGGGAATTAATTTAGGACCGAGATGAGGAAAACATTTTTCACACAGAGAGTGGTGAGTCTCTGGAATTCTCTGCCACAGAAGGGTAGTTGAGGCCAGTTCATTGGCTATATTTAAGAGGGAGTTTGATGTGGCCCTTGTGGCTAAAGGGTTCAGGGGGGTATGGAGGGAAGGCAGGTACAGGATACTGAGTTGGGTGATCACCCATGATCATATTGAATGGCGGTGAAGGCTGGAAGGGCCGAATGGCCTAGCCCTGCACCTATTTTCTATGTTTCTATGTTTCTATGTACAGTCCTTTTAATTCCTGAATCATCTCACATTTCACATCGATCGCTATTACGCTTTGCCATACTCTCCTATCCCGTTATGAACTTCCTTTCCCGTTAATTCTGGGGGTCATTAACTATCCCTTTACTCTCTTTCCCTTTAAATCCGTCCTTTACTATCCCATTTGACTCCAATACCCCCTTATTTAGTGGTTAAATATCGTGTGGTAGAATCATAATTGTAAGTATTGCTGATGCGATGTTGAAATACCATGAAGTAATGTTAATGCTCTTGTTTTCCTCTTCCTGATCCCACGGGAAGACTATCTCTAAGATATATCAAGCCTTTCTCTAGAACGCGCTGTCAGTTGCATTCCAGCATCGAACATTGAGCTTCTCTCTCGCTGCTCTCCAGGATGAAAGTTATATTCACCGATTACCCGTTTTTTCTGCTCCCTTCCATTGTTCAGGCAGAAATGATTTATTACCCGATAATAGCAGTGCTTGGAATTCTTGGTAAGTAATTGGATCTATGTTACGTATCGTGCATATAAGCTTTTTTTTATCCTACATTGTTGGCTAATAATTGACGTTTAGATTTCCCTGTCCTCCAATCCATTGAAAGACGACTATAGCCGTGCGTCTGAAGGGCTGAACTCAGTAGTACCACGTTTCACTTACCTGAAATATATATTTTCAACAGGAACTGCTGCAGTTGCTTGAAATGATTTAATGTATTTCATTAATGTTCTGTTTGACTGAAACTTCCTGCAGTCAATAAAATATGTTGTGTTTACTTTATTGTTTCAATTCATCAGCTAGACACCGCTCCTATCCGGTAACATCAGGTAACGTCTCGTCATTTAAAGGTGTACTAAACCTCTCTTCCACGTCGCCTCTGCGCACACATATATCGTGAGCCGTTCGGTTTCAACAAATATCCTCTGGTTTCTGAACAAATATGACACCGGCTGCGGTGCCGTTGTCCAGAATTTCCCCACAGCTTTACACGCAGGTGAAGGATATTATTCATCAACATTGACAAACCGGAATTATTTGATAGAATATGGTCTCCATTTATTGATTTTCTGAAAGGGTAAATTGGTCCGGCACGGGAGCCTGACTGAAACTTGAACCCGGGATTAGATGAA
This sequence comes from Okamejei kenojei, assembly GCA_035221665.1. Classification (NCBI taxonomy): domain Eukaryota; kingdom Metazoa; phylum Chordata; class Chondrichthyes; order Rajiformes; family Rajidae; genus Okamejei; species Okamejei kenojei. The sequence continues at coordinate 2,872,580 of CM069170.1, read as the reverse complement.
TAGTTACGTCTTATAATCTACGGATGTATCTCCAAAGTTGTATTATTGGTAATTATTCTATTTTTCTTATCGTTTTTTCTTTCCTTTATTTCTATGTATAAAATAAACAAATAGAAGCTGTGTTAATATGTAAGTGATCGCGAGGAACACAACTATTTTGATAGTTGGGATCCCAACTATTAACAATATGTAATTGATAAACAAAATGTGTTTTGATTGCGATATGTATATGCTTCTAATGAAAATATTATATAAAAAACAACAAAAATAAAACATTGCAATGCCTGCAATGGGTGGATATTCACTGTTAGCAGGATCAAGGGAAAGATCAATGTTTCATTTTCTACGTACTTCTCTGTCCATGCGCGTAAGAAGCTGTTGCATTCTGTGGCATCTGTGGCATCTGTGTCAGTAGCAACATCGCTGCCGCACGGAATCCATTGCATCTAGAAAACGGCTGAAGGAATGTCCCGTCTCTGCGTGACACTGCTCAGAATCTCAGGTGCGTGTGTGTCGGTTCCGATATCCTCACAATGTGTCTGTAAACAGCAATAGGGAAAATTAGACATTTAGAAACATAGAAACATAGAAAATAGGTCCAGGAGTAGGCCATTCGGCCCTTCGAGCCTGCAACGCCATTCAATATTCTCATGGCTGATCATCCAACTCAGTATCCCATACCTGCCTTCTCTCCGTACCCCCTGACCCCTTTAGCCACGAGGGCCACATCTAACTCCCTCTTGAATATAACCCAATGAACTGGCCTCAACTACCTTCTGCGGCAGATAATTCCAGAGATTCACTACTCTCTGTGTGAAAAAAGGTTTTCTCATCTCGGTCCTAAAAGACTTCCCCCTTATCCTTAAACTGTGCCCCTTGTTCTGGACTCCCCAAACATCGGGAACTATCTTCCAGCATCTAACCTGTCCAACCCCTTTCGATAAGACCCCCCTCAATCTTCTAAATTCTACCGAGTAAATATATTCAATTTATAACTGGCTTATAACAAGAGCGGTGAATGACTACTGAATTGAAATGATCAAGTGGAAATAATTGATGTTATTGATGTAACGCGCGACGTTTCAGTCAAACAGAAAAGAATGCAAAATAACTGCAGTTAACTGTATCTATACAATTCGAGGCAATCAACTGCATTTTGTATTGGTCGAAATGCACATTTCGTGTTCATAAAAGGAATCGTAAATGAGTTAAAAACGTACAAATTCACGGCTACATTTTCAGTCATCATTACACTTTATCAGATGGCATGTTATTTCACAAACGGCTACCAGTAAATGCCGTGGCGTCGCGCTTCATTTTCAGATCACACGTTTGCACCTGCCATGTACACCATATTTATCCGACCTGATAAAACACTGTGCCGTGTAAATTCATTGATAAATCACCATTATTTTCAATCGCGCATCTATTGCGATTCCATTCGCCCGTCAACACTGGCGACAGTTCTAACAGTGGGAATGTGTTTCTATCCCGGCGCCCAACCTTTAAACATTTTGTGCGGTGGGCTGTCATGAATGTCTATGCTCAATTCTAATCTTCATGTGAAATCGCGTGTTACGTGGGACACCCTGTAACCTACACTGCTAATGCACTTTGTCGATTTCTGATTGTTCCCGTTACACAGCTAATGTGATATCGATTGTCATCCTGTCCCGGGGAAAGTGCGGTCTCTCCAAATGTGTATCATGCTATCTTGTGGCCATGGCTGCGGCGGATCTGTTGGTTGCTGTAATTGACGTATTACTTAGTCGTATCAATGATCTATATTTCCCCACAACTTTTCTCTACATTACTCAAGTGTGCTCCTTCCACCGGACCCTTAACCACGCACTCGCGGATATTTCCGTGTGGCTCACACTCTCGTTCACATTTGATCGATATTTGATGATTTGTTGCCACAAGCTGAGATCCAGATTTTGCACCGAGAAAACTGCAGCCAGGGTTATAGCAACCGTGTGTCCGCTGTTCTGCTTCAAAAACATCCCCTGGTACTTTGCATTTGAACCTCTTATATCACTACACAATGTAGCATGGGGCTGTCATCCAAAACAAGAATGCTTCTTTGAACCCACATGGATATTTTTCAGGTGGATTCACCGATGTTTCAGCCCTCTGCTCCCAATGTTCCTGATATTACTGCTCAACGCTCTAACAGTCGGACACATTTTAATGGCTAGTCGAATCCGCAAGAATCTGAGAGGCAGCAAGAATGGTGCGAATCAGAATGACGCCGAGCTAGAAAGCAGAAGGAAGTCAATCGTCTTGCTGTTTGCAATTTCGGGGAACTTTATTATGCTGTGGATGACGTATTTAATACTTTTCCTCATGTCACAGATAACAAAGCGGTATTATTTTACCGGTTTCAGTGATCCGTTTCTTATCGCGGACGAAACCAGCTACATGCTCCTGCTTTTGAGTTGCTGCACAAACACGTGTATTTACGCGGTAACTCAGTCTAAATTCAGAGAGGAACTGAAGAACGGGATGAAATATTTGCCGAGAATAATGTTTAATCGAGTTAAGAAAAGAAACCAATGTAGAAATTAGAGGCAATAAGTTCCTGAAGATTTGTATCTCCCGTTGCATCTCCGCCAGCAATATTCTCATGTACCTCTGACCTTTCTCAATGCAACATCCAACATATCCTGAATAATTCTACATTTTACGTTAGTGAACGGGTCGGCAGATTTAGGCTGGGTTAGATAATGAGCGAGCTAATGGTCATGGGCTAAATCGTAATCATGCATGCGCACAACTCAGATGTTTGGCTGTTGAGTAGAGCAACTACTCGTGGATAAAAAACTGTTTTTACGTCTGGCTGTGGCAGCAATGACAGTCCGGAGTCGCCTTCCAGAGCGAAGTGATTCAAATCATTGTCATAAAGGCATTGTTTAACTGGAGATCTATGTGGTCCTGGGCAATAGATGGTAGGACATTTGTTTCAGAAAACACGAGACCAAGTGGGACACGTCGCCCAACGCGGGGCAAGGGGTGGCGGCGTCACATCGGAAGGCATGGCCCCGAATAGTAGCGTCTCTTGTGCCCTTCTCTCCCGCTTTTTCTCCCGCACATTTGTGAGACGTTGAGTTATTAATTGCTGCGACTCTTGCGCCCTTCTCTCTTGCTCTCTCTCTCTCTCTCTCTCTCTCTCTCTCTCTCTCTCTCTCTCTCTCTCTCTCTCTCTCTCTCTCTCTCTCTCTCTCTCTCTCTCTCTCTCGCTCGTTCGCTCGCTCTCTCTCTCTCTCTCTCTCTCTCTGTCTCTCTCTCTCTCTCTCTCTCCTCTCTCTCTCTCTCTCTCTCTCTCTCTCTCTCTCTCTCTCTCTCTCTCTTTCTCTCTCTCTTTCTCTCTCTCTCTCTCTCTCTCTCTCTCTCTCTCTCTCTCTCTCTCTCTCTCTCTCTCTCTCTCTCTCTCTCTTCTCTCTCTCTCTCTCTCTCTCTCTCTCTCTCTCTCTCTCTCTCTCTCTCTCTCTCTCTCTCTCTCTCTCTCTCTGTCACTCTCGATCATCTCTGAGACATTGTCTTTTTACTCCGTCATCTTGGCATGATTTTAGAATATTGGAACTGTAAATGAAAAGAGTGTTTTTGTTTAAAATAACCTAATGATTACGTGAATAAATACCCCAAACGCAATCCCAGTTGTTACTGAACGCAGATTAATTGGATGAACATGGAGTCTTTCATGTGGAACTAAAACAATGTGAATGAAAAAAATATTTTAATTGCAAATTGTAAATGGAAATATTGCTGTATATTTGTTAAAAATCCAACTCTTGTAAAATAAATCTTAATCAGTGTAATCGCCAGGTCTTTAAAAATAAACCGTTCTTAAATAAATAAAATAGGCCCAAACACAATCTCAGTTGTTTATGAACACAGTTTAATTGGATGAAAATTCAGCGTTTCCTGTGGAATGAAATCAATGTGGATAAAACGGTTTTTGAATTGCAACTGAAACTGAAAATGTTATGGAAGTGAATCTCAAAGTTAGTTTGGAAATGCAACTGTGTTGAAATGAAATATATTCATTCGCGACGTTGTTTAAAATCCGACTGTATATCTGTTAAAAATAATGCAACTCGTAAAATAAATCTTAATCAATGTGAACGCCGTCTTTTTTCAAGCAGCAGTAATTTAAGTATAAAATCGTTATTAACAAATCGTTTTTCAAAAACACATTTTAATAAAGGAGCATAGTAAAAGGGCATTTAATTGCGACTGTAAATGATGCAATGGCGAAGTATTGCATCTGAATCATTGTGTTTGTTTTAAATCCAACTGTTTCTAAATAAATGTGATTCAATGCATGGAACTCTGGCAAAATAAATGTTACTCAATTCAATTGCCAAGTTTATCTTCAATAAATGTTAATCAATGAAATCGTTGTCGTTTTTACAAGCACCAGTCTCATGAAAGTGTAAAATCGTGAAGTGAGAATGAAAATGCAAAATGTCCGTCTTGTTTTTAATTGAAAAAGTAAATCAATGCAATATCGATTTTGTTTTTTGAAATGCAAGTAATATCAAATATATAAAGGCTTGTCGTCAAAGAGAGCGACGTCAGCGAAGTCAGAATATTCTGCAAGAGAGGTTGTTGAACTGTGCTACGCTTACGTGGGAGCAGCACCACCATCGTTTAAAAAAAAAAATTAACTAAATGCAACTGTGGTGGAAAAAAAATGAATGAAATGCGGACTTTTTTTTGCAAGCAGAAGTCTTGTTAAAGTGTATTATCCTGATTAATCAATCACTTCGGAAATTCCAAAAAGCTGTTAAAGCGGCGATTTAAAAAAAGATGTCAATAAGTGCAATCGGCAAGTCTTTTTTTTAAATTTAAAGTATAAATGTAAACTAAAAGCTAATGAATTAAATAGCGATTTTTTTTTTTTTGCAAGCAAGTTTGCGTTTTGCTTCAAAACGCGTGGAATCCCGATTTATAAATACAATCGGTAATTTCAATAAATGTAAAAGAGGCGATTTTTAAAATAAATATCAATAAATGCAATCGGCACGTCTGTGTTTAAAATAAAAGCAACAGTTATGAAAGAAAAGCCAATTAACGAATTGCGATTATTTTTTTTGCAAGCAGCAGTCTAATTAAAACTTGAAATCCGGTGATAAATGGAATCGGCTAGTCTGTTTTTAAATTAATGCAACTGTTGCAAAATCAAAGCTTATTAATGAAATTTAGATTTTTTTTGCAAGTAGCGGTTTAATTAAAGCCTAAAATTCCGATTTAATAAATGTCAATACATGCACTAGGCAGCTATTTTATAAAGAAATGTGACAACGTGTAAAAATGAAAATGCAAGCCGTTTAAAATAAGGATAAATGTATTTTAAATTAAATCTAGAAGTGTAAAAATGAGAAAACAAACCGCAACCCGTTTAAAATGATGATAATTTTTTTCAAATAAATATTAAAAAGTGTAAAAATGAAAAACCAACCCGTAACACGTTGAATTTCGTAAATATATATAAACGTTTATCGTTAAAGAGAGCGAAATCGGCGAAGTCAGAATGAAAGCAGTCAGCTCTGAACTTGATCTTCACCTGACTGTTTAAGAAGGAACTGCAGATGCTGGAAAATCGAAGGCAGACAAAAGTGCTGGAGAATCTCAGCGGGTGCAGCAGCATCTGTGGAGCGAAGGGAATTGGCAACGTTTCGGGCCGAGACCCTTCTGAATAGATGCTGAACCCTTCTCTATAGAAACCCGCTGAGTTTCTCCAGCACTTTTGTCTGCCTTCACCTGACTGTTTTGGGTGAGGGCTTGGAGAAGGTTGTGGAAGAGCGATTGGAAGAGTGACTAGTGGCGAAGTTGCAGCGTGGAAGTGTGGCCAATGCAAGTATTTGTAAATGTGGAAAGTGGCGTTGTAAGTGGATGGAGTCCCCCTCCCGGCCGGAGTGTCCGGTCCTGCTTGGCCAGGAGCGCTGGAGGGTGGGTCGGAAAATGGGTGTCTGAGCTGTGTATTAAACTAAACGAAGACAAGATCCGAAATAAAGTTGGGAATGCGACGGGAATATGTTTATCGCCTCGACGGGGAAAATGGGAAAAGGATGTGTGAAAATTGGAAAGCTATGGCCGAGCGTTTGGAAGAAAATAAGACAATAAGAATTGACTCACACATACACACACACACACACACACGCACGCACGCACGCACGCACACTCTTACACACACACAGCACACTCACACACACACACACGCACACACACACACACGCACGCACCCACGCACACACGCACACTCTTACACACACACACGCACACATACACACACACACACGCACACAAACACACACACACACACAGAAACATATAAACATAGAAAGTAGGTGTAGGAGGAGGCCATTCTGCCCTTCGAGCCAGCACCGCCATTCATTGTGATCATGACTGATCGTCCGCAATCAATAACCCGTGCCTGCCTTCTCCCCATATTATATAACCATATAACCATATAACAATTACAGCATGGAAACAGGCCCTCTCGGCCCTTCCAGTCCGTGCCGACCATTTGTTTTCCCCTAGCCCCATCTACCTGCACTCAGACCATACCCCTCCATTCCCTTCCCGTCCATATACCTATCCACTTTACTTTTAAATGTTAAAAGCGATCCTGCCTCCACGACTTCTGCTGGAAGCTCATTCCACGCAGCCACCGCCCGCTGAGTAAAGAAGTTCCCCCTCACGTGACCCCTAAACTTCCGTCCCTTAATTCGCATGTCATGCCCTCTTGTTTGAATCTTCCCTACCCTCAATGGGAAAAGCTTATCCATTCAAATCTGTCTATCCCTTTCATCATTTTAAAGACCTCAATCAAGTCCCCCCCTTAACCTTCTGCGCTCCAAAGAATAAAGACCTAACTTGTTCAACCTTTCTCTGTAACATAGTTGCTGGATCCCAGGCAACATTCTAGTAAATCTCCTCTGTACTCTATCTATTTTGTTGACATCCTTCCTATAATTAGGCGACCAAAATTGTACACCATACTCCAGAATTGGTCTCACCAATGCCTTGTACAATTTTAACATTACTTCCCTGCTCCGATATTCAATGCTCTGATTTATAAAGGCCAGCACACCAAAGGCTTTCTTTACCACCCCATCTACATGCGAGTCCACCTTTCAGGGAACTATGCACAGTTATTCCTAGATCTCTCTGTTCCACAACATTCCTCAATTCCCTACCATTTACCATGTACGTCCTATTTTGATTTGTCCTGCCAAGATGCAGCACTTCACACTTATCAGCATTAAACTCCATCTGCCATCTTTCAGCCCGCTTTTCCATATGGCCCACATCTCTCTGTAGTCTTTGAAAATCTACTTCATTATCCTCAACACCACCTATCTTAGTATCATCTGCATACTTACTTATCCAATTTCCACCCCATCATCCAGATCATTGATGTACATGACAAACAACAGTGGACCCAACACAGATCCCTGAGGCACCCCACTGGTCACCGGCTTCCAACCTGACAAACAGCCATCCACCATTACTCTCTGACATCTCCCATTCAGCCACTGTTGAATCCATCTTGCTACTCCACCATTAATACCCAAAGATTGAACCTTCTTAACCAACCTTCCATGGGGAACCTTGTCAAAGGCCTTACTGAAATCCATATAGACAACATCCACTGCTTTACCCTCATCAATTTCCCTAGTAACCGCTTCAAAAAATTCAAGAAGGTTTGTCAAACATGACCTTCCAGGCACAAATCCATGTTGACTGTTCCTGATCAGACCCTGTTTATCCAGATGCTTATATATATTATCTCTAAGTATCCTTTCCATTAATTTACCCACCACTGACGTCAAACTAACAGGTCTATAATTGCCAGGTTTATTCTTTGAACCCTTTTTAAACAATGGAACGACATGTGCAGTACGCCAATCCTCCGGCACTGTTCCCCTTTGTAATGACATTTGAAATATTTCTGTCTTAGCTCCTGCTATTTCTATACTAACTTCCCTCAATGTCCTAGGGAATATCCTATCAGGACCTGGAGATTTATCCACTTTTATATTTTTCAAAAGTGTCAGTACTCCCTCCTCTTTGAATCTCATAGTTTCCATAGCTACTCTACTTTTTTTCCTTACTTCACAATTGTTCAATATCCTTCTCCTTGGTGAATACCGAAGAAAAGAAATTGTTCAATATCTCCCCCATCTCTTTTGCCTCTGCAGATAGCTGTCCATTCTGTCTCTCTAATGGTCCAATTTTATCCCTCGTTATCCTTTTGCTATTAATATAGCTGTAGAAACCCTTTGGATTTACTTTCACCTTTCTTGCCAAAGCAGCCTCATATCTTCTTTTAGCCTTCCTAATTTCTTTCTTAAGATTCTTTTTACATTCTTTATGCTCCTCTAGCACCTCATTTACTCCATATCTCTTATAATTATTGTAGATATCTCTCTTTTTTCGGAACGTGTCCAATTTCCCTTGAAAACCATGGCTCTTTCCATTTGTTACTATTTCCATTCACCCTAACAGGGACATAAAGATTCTGTACTCTTACAATTTCCCCTTTAAATGTCCTCCATTTCTCTTCTACATCCTTCCCATAAAACAGAGTGTCCCAATTCACTCCTTTTAAATCCTTACGCATTCCCTCAAAGTTAGCCTTTCTCCAATCAAAAATCTCCACCCTAGGTCCAGTTCTGACTCTCTCCATAATTATATTGAAACTAATGGTATTGTGATCACTGGTCCCGAAGTGCTCACCAACGCATACCTCCGTCACCTGACCCGCCTCATTTCCTAACAGGAGGTCCAGCACTGCCCCTTCTCTGGTCAATACCTCTATGTACTGCTGCAAAAAAACTATCCTGCACACATTTTACAAACTCCAAACCATCCAGCCCATTTACAGAATGTGTTTCCCAGTCTGTTTTTGGAAAATTGAAATCTCCCACAATCACTACCTTGTGCTTACTACTAATATCTGCTATCTCCTTACATATTTGCTCTTCCAATTCTCGCTCCCCATTTGGCGGTCTATAATACACCCCTAAAAGTGTTGCCACATCGTTCCCACTTCTCAGTTCCACCCAAATAGCCTCCCTAGACGAGCACTCTAATCTATCCTGCCAAAGCACTGCTGTAATATCCTCTCTGACAAGCAATGCAACACCTCCACCTCTGGTCCCTCCAATTCTATCACACCTGAAGCAACGAAATCCTGGAATATTTAGTTTCCAATCACAGCCGTCCTGCAACCATGTTTCACTGATTGCCACAACATCATATTTCCAGGTGTCAATCCAGGCTCTAAGTTCATCCACCTTTCTTACAATGCTCCTAGCATTAAAATATACACATTTTAGAAACCCATCATCCCTTATTCTCTGTCTATTATCTTTTTCCTTTTTCTCGCCTACATTTTGGGTCCGAGTGCTTCCCTTCTCTGCCTCTTGCCCCACACCCTGTCCCCTAGCCCCCTCTACCTGAGTCCCTCCCCCCAGCCATTTCTAGTTTAAAGTCTCCCCAGTAGCCTTTGCAAATCTCCCTGCCAGGATATTGGTCCCCCTCGGGTTCAAGTGCAACCAGTCCTTTTAGTACAGATCATGCTTTCCCCAAAAGAGGTCCCAGTGAAAAAGAAACTTGAATCCCTGCCCACTGCACCAGTCCCTCAGCCACGCATTTATCCTCCACCTCATTCCATTCCTACTCTCACTGTCACGCGGCACAGGCAGTAATCCTGAAATCGTTACCCTTTTGGTCCTTCTCCTTAACTTTCCCCCCAACTCTCTAAATTTTCCCTTCAGGACCTCATCTCTTTTTCTGCCTATGTCATTGGTACCTATGTGTACCACAACATCAGGCTCCTCTCCCTCCCTTTTCAGAATCTTTTGGACACGTTCCGACATGTGTGAGCACCAGGGAGGCAAATTACCATCCGGGTTTCCCGACTGCGTCCACAGAATCGCCCATCCGTCCCCCTAACTATAGAGTCCCCTATTACAATTGCCCTCGTCTTTTTGCTACCCTTCTGAGCATCAGGGCCGGTCTCTGTGCTGGAGACCCGGCCGGTGTTGCTGCTCCAAGGTAGACTGACCCTCCAATTGTACTCAAAACCGAGTACCTATTTTCCAGTTGTATAGTCACAGGGGTACTCTCTAGCCCCTGCCTCTGCCCTTCCTAACCGTGACCCACTTATCTGCCTCCTGTGGTCTGGGAGTGACTGCCTCCCTGTAGCTCCCCTTGACTCCACTAGCCCCTAGAGCTCTATCCAACTCTCTGTTAAATCCATCCCATGATTTGGCCTCCACTGCCCTTTGTGGCAGGGAATTCCATAAATTCACAACTCTCTGGGTAAAAAAGTTTTTTTCTCAGCTCAAGTTTAAATGACCTACCCTTTATTCTAAGACTATGGCCCCTGGTTCTGGGCTCACCCAACATTGGGAACATTTTTCCTGCACCAGCTTGTGCAGTCCTTTTATAATTCTACATGTTCCTATAAGATTCCCCCTCATCCTTCTGAACTCCAGTGAATACAAGCCCTGTCTTTACAATCTTTCCTCATATGACAGTCCCGCCATCCCAGGGATCAATCTCGTGAACCTACGCTGCACTGCCTCAATCACAAGGATGTCCTTCCTCAAATTAGGAGACCAAAACTGTACACAATACTCCACATGTGAACTCACCTGAGTATACTGCAGAAGAACCTCTTTACTCCTGTAGAGAAATCTTCTTGTTATGAAGGTCAACATTCCATTAGCTTTCTTCACTGCCTGCTGCACCTGCACGCCAACTGTCAATGACTGCTGTACAAGGACACCCAGGTCTCGCTGTACCTTCCCCCTTACCTAATCTAACCCCATTGAGATAATAATCTGCCCCCTTGTTTTTGTCGCCAAATAGGATAACCTCATATTTATCTATATTAAACTGCATCTGCCACGCATCTGCCCACTCACTCAACCTGTCCACATCCCCCTGCAACTTCCTAACATCCTCTTCACAGTCCACACTGCCACCGAGCTTTGCGTCATCCGCAAACTTGCTAGTGTTGCTCCTAATTCCCTCTTCCAAATCATTTATATATATATATATATGTTAAACAGTTGAGGACCTAACACCGAGCCTTGCGGCATTCCACTCGCCACTGCCCGCCATTCTGAAAAGGACCCGCTCACTCCTACTCTTTGCTTCCGGTCGGCCAACCAATTTTCTATCCATGTCAACACCATTCCCCCAATACCATGTGATCTAATGTTAGTCACCAGACTCCCGTGCGAGATCTTATCAAAGGCTTTCAGAAAGTCTAGGTACACTACATCCACTGGCACCCCTTCATCTATTTTACTTGTCACATCCTCAAAAAATTCCACAAGATTAGTCAAGCATGATTTCCCTTTCATAAATCCATGTTGACTTGGACTAATCCTTTTACTCCTATCCAAATGCTCCATTATTACTTCTTTAATAATTGACTCCATCATCTTTCCCACCAGCGAAGTCAGGCTAACTGGTCTGTAATAGTAAGATTAAACGAGAGCTTACCAGTTTGAAGTTTGATCTTAATTTTATGAGGAGTTACGTTGGTGATTACGTGAAGAAGACCCGCCAGACCGCAAGCGCACCAATCTTCAAAGCAGTGGTATGAAATCACAAATAACAACACCTAAGTACAACATCGTAAGATGCGTGACTCGAGAACTACCAGATGATCCTTTATGAGAGTGGGTTGGGCGTGGCGGGCACGTAATCACCAACGTAACTCCTCATAAAATCAAAATCAAACTTCAAAGTGGTAAGTTCTCGTTTAATCTTACCATTTTACTTCGGAGTCACGTGAGTGAGTCCGTGAAGAGTTCAAAGCTTTGTGATTTCATGCCGCAGATCACAAATCTCTGCATTCCACTGCAGTGATTGATTCGAGTGAGAAATTAATGCATTAGTAGAAACATTGCATGTAATGCAGTAATAACATGTATTTAAAAATATATAAACAAACAACAGTACCCCTCTATCCCAGGCACTTTAAACAGAACTTAAAATAGCATTGGCAAACAGCCCTGGATCGGCAATTGGCCGATGTTGGAAATACTGAAACGTCAGCTCATTTGCCCATCCGGTGCCGCCAAAATACGATCGACGGGCACGTCTCTCGCCTTAGCCGTCGACGTAGCTGCTGCCCTACTGGAAAGAGATCTAAACACACTATCTAAATGATACGTTGACGTTGATGCTCACCTGGTGGAATAAGATATACAATCGTCAGTGTTAATATCTGTATAACCCAGAACCTGCTGCAGCCACCTTGAAATAGTCTGCGACCTACCTTAGTGTAGTTGTTTGTTTACTAATAAACAATGTTGATTCCATACTTCTTAGTATTCTGGTGGCCTTGATAACATAGACGTAAGACCGTGGGGTATTCAAAATAATCTTAAATCATGCCACCCCTAGTCTACTCTGCTTGTGTAGACCAGAATGTAAAATGTAATGGCACCTGCAGCCAATTCCATCCTATCTAGCCACAGCGTTTGCAATGTTTGCCGTCGTTGTGCTGATATTAGTGTCATAACTAAGGATGTGGCTGGAACCCCTTGGTGAAATAATGTTTACACATTTACAAAAACCAACTGCATAATCTTGTAGTGGGAGAACTTGTGTCAGCATCTTTTAACAACTCAATATCCGGGTTGATACCGACAGCGTAGTTCCCTTATGTTGAAGCTATAGTGTCTCTGTAACTGAATTATTGTCAAATACCATTTAAAATAAACTGGAACATGTCAGTAATCTGTACCGTATTAAATGTAACATTAGCACTTAACAAAAAACACTTCTGATCCCCTCAATAGAAATGTACTGCAGTGAGCACCTTCGTGGCTTGATGTGACAACCTGAGGCATAAATCAATCCATTCAAAATGTGTAAGTCAATAATTGTTTTACTCTGCAAAGGCCGGTCTCCTGAACCACATTTTGAACAGCAAGTTCTTGGTTTTTTTTGGAATAACCGTATATCGTTGTGCCATAATGCCTGATGAAGCAGGGAACATGGACGCTTGGCCAGTCCAATGGTACGAACCCAAGCGAGGTATTGCTGACTGTTTTAAGATCCGGCTAATGAGGCAAAAATTAGGGAGACAAAAAAGACCATTCCTCCTATTGAAGCGAGAATGTATTCTCCGCACTGTTGTGCCACATATTTTTGCAATCAGTGAATAAACGTGCACCATGTCGATATTCGATGTAGTATTGAACCATACTTTCATCATACTTTGAGATCCAACACTTATTCTGTGTTACCATCGATCTGCACTGGACGATACACCAGTGGCAAAGGAGATTCATTAGGGGATATTTTTACTTGATTACCATGTGACTAACATATGTCACCATCGTAGAGTAGCAACTAGAATTTGAACATGTAGACTAGTAAGATTAAACGAGAACTTACCAAGTTTGAAGGTTGATCTGTATTTTACAACGAGTCGCAGTGAAGGATTTCGTGAAGACCCCGCCAGCACGCATGCGCAGCATCCTTCAAAGCAGCGGTGTGGAATCACAGAACGCACCATGACTAAAAATAGTAAGATGAAGACCGTAGAACTTCTGAGTTGACCTTATGATAGAGGGTGGGAGCGGGGGGCACGAAATCCCTCACCGCGACTCCTCGTAAAATAGAGATCAACCTTCAAACTTGGTAAGTTCTCGTTTAATCTTACTATTTTACTTCGGAGTCACGTGAGTGCCTTCGCAAAGATTTCAAAGCTCTGTGATTTCACGCCCTGGACAACGTCCATGCTTATCACACTGCCGCAAGTCTGATGGAGGAAGGTTGTTAATGCAGTTCAGTCGAAACTGGCTGAAAAAGTAATACAATTATTAATCAAATAAAACAAACAAACAACCCCTAATTCGGGGACAGACATTCACCGAGCGGTTCCCAGCACAGCATCTGCGAATGTCGCAGGGGCGACCAGTGGCTTATTGTAGAACCGTTGAAAGGTTTCTTCACTGGCCCAGCCCGCGGTGGCGAGGATGTGGTCCATGGGCACCTCCATGGCCATCGCCGCTGATGTGGATGCAGCCCTAGTGGAATGAGATTTAAAAATGTTAGTAGCAACTTCTGCTGTATCCAGCACCACCCTGAGCCACCTGGCGATAGTCTGTACAGTCACCCGATGATGCGGAGGTTTATGGCTGATGAGGAGCCCCTGTTGTTCATCCTGATGGCTCCTGTAATCCCGATATAGTGGTGGAGATGGGTGACTATGCAGAGAGTGGCATCTACAGGGTATGCCCGAAACTCCAACTGTAGCCCATGCGCCCCTGGCCTGTGCTGCTTCAATAAATCTTGAACAAATGAATTTATTTGACCAGGGGTGGCCACCATACTGTCCAGTCGCAGTTTTTGTAACGTCTGGACTCGTTGGGCTGTAGTCAGTGCCATCAGCATCACCACCTTGAGGGTGAGCTGTTTCAGTGGTACCTCATTCATTGGAGCCCAGCTCCTCAGTAGGGTCAGCACGATCCCCACATCCCACGCGAAAGCATATCTGGGTCGCGGAGGGTTGGTGTTGAACACTCCCCTCATGAGTTTAGACACCAGGTGGTTGGAGCCTATACCTATATCCAGGTATGAGGACAGCGCACTCCTGGCACTGTTGATGGCACTGTAGCTAAGGGCATCATCGAAATGTAGGCCAGCTAGGAACTCCAGGAAGTCTTGTTCGTACGAGCACAGAATGCCTCCCACTTTCTGATCTGCGTGAGGTACTGCTTCCGAGTTGATTCTCGGCATGATGCTGAGATGAGTTCCATGGCTCGTGGTGAGATGCCCGCCTTGATGAGTGGTCTTTTCAGAACCTGCAGGCCAACAAGTTTAGGTGACCATGGCAAGGATGCCTATCCCCCGTAATGGGGTGAGTAATCAATTTGGGGTGTTTCCCAATCGAAATCCATGGTTGTTTTAAAATTTTAACGACCATCGGGTACTATGGCTGTGTAGGCCAGTCGGGAATGATCAATATGCCAGTTGCAGAGTCCAGTTTAATTTTCTGCAATACCCGACTGATGAGGCAAAATGGGGGAAATGCGTAGCAAAACCATTTCCCCCAATGGATAGAAAACGCGTCCATTGCTATTGCCCCAGGGTCTGGTTCCCAAGACACATACGTTGGTATCTGATGGTTCAACCTGGACGCAAAAAGGTCAATATCTGGTGTCCCATAGTGAGCTATAATGTTTCCAAAAATTTGGGGGCTTCAACATCCACTCGATGTTGTCATTGAATACTCGTGACCTGGTGTCCGCCACTGTATTAAGCTTCCCTGGCAAATTGGTCGCTGTAATCCAAATATTCCTTTCAATGCACCAGTGCCAAATTGTGTTTGCCAATTCATCACAAGATAGCGACCTGATACCACCCATATGATTGATGTAAGCCACCACTGTAGTGTTATCTATTTGGAGGCGGACATGTAAATCCCGTGAGTAAGCCCGCAGTCCATGAAATGCCCACAGCATTTCTATATAATTTATCCCGTGTGACTCCAGGAAGGTAGACTCACGAGAGTCCCATCTGGCACCACAACTGGACATCGTATCAGTTGCTCCCCAGCCTTGTGCGCTTGCGTCAGTTTGTAGCACAACGTCTGGGTTGCTTACTATGATGGGTCTACGACACTCACTAATATTGTCAACCCACCATTGTAGCTCGGTTCTAGCCTTTGGTGGTAACCGGATTGGCCGATCAATGTGCCCAGCATTTGCTTTTAATGCTGCGATCTTTGTTCTTTGTAAATTTCGGTAGTGTAGCGGTCCGAATTGTGCAGCTGGGAATGTAGCTACCAATTTCCCTATTACTTTTGCCGTTTGCCGAATGGTCGGTACCCTGGCGCAAGCAAGACTGTGGCACTCTTCTTTTATAGCAGTAGCTTTATTGATTGGGATGGTGATCACATTAAGTTGGTGTCGAGGGTGAACCCCAAATAATCCATAACCCGTACCGGGTGCAATTTTGACTTGTCTGGATGGATTACAAATCCCAGCTTCTCGAAGAGAACCTTAGTTGCAGCCACTGCCCGTGTAGCCAATTGGAGGGTCTGACCCACTATAAGGATATCATCCAAATATGCCATAACCATATAATTTTGTTGTCGGAGAAGAGCCAATATAGGTTTTACTAATTTTGTAAACAGCCTAGGGGCTGTGATGATTCCATTGGGCAATGCCTTGTATTCCCATAATTGATCCTTCCAGACAAACTTTAGAAATTTCCTGTGAGCTTCAGAGATGGGCAACGTGTAGTATGCATCTTTTAAATCGATGCATGCCATAAAGTACCCTGGGTAAAGCATCTGCTTTGCTGTTTCAAAAGTATCCATTTTGAAGTGGGTATATTGTACAAAAGTGTTCAGCTCAGTTAGGGCTGTTATAATCCGACATCCCCCATCTCTTTTAATTCTGGTGAAAATGTTGGACACAAACTCAATAGGTTCTGCGTTGTCTTGCCAATTGCCCCTTTTGCTGCTAGCCGTATAATTTCAGCATGTCCCGCCTCCACCTCTTTTTGGGATAGTGTAAATTTCCTATGAGGCGAATGCTGGGTAGGGGGATTTATACCACCAATAAATTCTATAACATAGCCTTGAACACTTTGTAAAATAAACTCATCTGTAGTGACAGTGTACCATATTTCCAAAAAAGCCCGCAATCGCCCACCAATTTGTGCAGGAAGGGATGCTACATCAGTGGACGGGACGGGAATTAATAATAATAATAATACATTTAATTTTTACAACGCTTTTCTAAAACTCAAAGACGCTTTACAAACCTTACAGAGTTTTAACAAGAGTAATGAAAAAACATGTAATCGGAATAAAATAAATGATAAAGACATCAGCAATACACAAATTAAAGACAGAATTCGATCAAAGACAAAACATCAAAAAAACAATGTGAAGAGAGAGCAGCGGCAGCCAAAGCGCGCCAGCGTCCACTCTCCCATTACGGCAGCCAACTTGGACACAAACTAAAATATTAATTACACGCACAAAAAAATCATCCCCCTACAATGATTACCACTGTGGGGGAAGGCACAATGTCCATTCCCCCCCCAGTTCTCCCAAAGTCGGGCCTATTGAATTGCACGTCGAAACATAGCAGCTCAGGGCCTGACAGACTCTTGCAACACGAGTTATCACTTCTGTACGAGGATGTTACCAGGACTCGATGGTGTGAGCTATGGAGGGGGGTTGGGCACGCTGGGACTCTATTCCGTGCAGCGCAGGAGGATGAGGGGTGATCTTCTGGAGGAGTATGAAATCATGTGAGAAAAAATGCTGGAGAAACTAAGCGGATGAGGCGACATCTATGGAGCGAAGGAAATCGGCGACGTTTCGGGTTGAGGCCCTACTTCAGACTCCATAGTGTTGGAGGAAGGGGGGAGCACAGAGCGGGGTGCGCAGTGAGAGGAGGTTATTAATCTGCCTTCGGAGAGAGGAGGAGAACATCTTCAACGTAGCCGTACCTTGAGGAGATTTAGGAGTGTAGCAGACGAAATATTTAACAAGGAACTGCAGATGTTGGGAAATCGAAGGTAGACAAAATGCTGGAGAAACTCAGCGGGTGAGACAGCACCGATGGAGCGAAGGAAATAGGCGATGTTGCGTGTCGAGACACTACTTCAGATTAAATGCACAAAGTCTCTCGTAGGTTAATCGAGGTAGGTGACGCTAGGTAGGTTAATCGAGGAGATGACGTAAGGTGAAGGCGAAAACATTTAATAGGAATCTAGGAGTAACAATTTCACACCAAGGGTGATGGGTGTATGAAACAAGCTGCCAGATGAGGTAGTTCAGGCTATGACTATCCCAACTTTTAAGAAACAGCTATAAAGGTACACCGATAGGACGGGTTTGGAGGGATATGGACCAAACGCCGGCAGGTTTTGACTAGTGCGGCTGAGACACTTTGGTCGGTTTGGGAAGTTAGGCCGAAGGGCCTGTTTCCACGCTGTATCACACTAAGTCTCACTGCTGGTTCAGCCACTGCTGCAAAACGTCAGAGAGCCGAGTTCCATGCTGCAATCGTCTGCTGTTTGTTCGCGCTGTGAACGCGTGAGTTTCCTCCAAGTGGCCGAAGATCCTGTTTCCAAGCTGCATTGCTAAACTAAACCAAATCACACTGAAATTACACTAGCGATATGTCATGTCTCACAGTCTGCTCAAGGGAGGGGGTAGATATGGAGGAAGCCATCAGTGAGCGAATCACAACACAGGGTCATACTGTGCACTGTCCGACTGCGCAACAGAGACAGAAATGCACCTCAGGATCTAGGATATCTCTCCTATCCTGGACACACTAACGTCTGAATAGTCACAGACTACAAGGAATGAAAACATAAAATGATAGAACATAAAATTTGACATGTCGTAACAAACTCTCCGTCCAGTCCTACAAAGGGCAACTTGCAATTTTGCCTAAATTTGGAGACTCCAACATACGCGCCGCTTTGGGAAATCGAACCAATAGACAATAGACAATAGGTGCAGGAGTACAAGCCAGCACCCCCATTCAAAGTGACCATGGCTGATCATCACTAATCAGTACCCTGTTCTTGCCTTCTCCCCATATCCCCTGACTCCGCTATCTTTAAAAGCCCTATCTAACTCGTCGATGATGATTCGGCATGTCGAAGAGGATTCACCAATACCTCTACAGGGTTTTGGTCGAGCGCATTCTGACTGGTAATATCGTGTCCTGGTTCGGCAACTTGAACGCCCAGGAGCGAAAAATACTACAAATAGTTGTGACCACAGTCCATTTCAGCACCGGCTCTGACCACCCCAGCGCTCGAAGGGATCGATCGTAGTCGCTGCCTCAAAAAGGCAGCCAAAATCATGATGGACCCACACTATCCTGGCCACACACCCATCTTACCAATGCCATCAGGAAGAAGGTACAGGAGCCTGAAATTTGCAACATCCAGTTTCAGGAACAACTTCTTCCCTACACACATCAGGCTATTAAACACGACTGCGACTAGGCTCTGAGCTCTGAACTGCAAAATACTATATTATTTTTTTTAATTTGCACTATATTGTTATTTGTTAACATTTTTCTATTTTACTCTTCCCCCGTTATATACTATGTTCACATATTCACATATACTGTTGTGCTGCAGCAAGTAATAATTTCATTGTCCCGTCCGGGATTTCTGTACTATTGCTGAAAGTCTCATCTTGAAAACTTCCTGTCTACGTTGTAAATTGATTTTAGAAAAAAACGCTCATCTATATCGTTATGATTCTTCGTTATATTCCTCCTCCGCTCCTGTCACCCCAAGGGTGTTTTCCGTTCGGTGAAATAAAGTTATGAATGTTTAAAAGATCGTGAGATCAGCTGATTGGTTCACTCGCTTGTCAATCAAAATGATGAAGGTGACGCCCCTTCCGGGGGGCGGCACGAGGATAAAGCCCCGGAGGCCGGAATTGAGTCAGTCACTCTGGAATATCGTGAGTGAGAGTCCACAATAGTGACTCTACGCTGTGAGTCAACTGAACTGTGAGTCTGCACTGTGCTTGCAATAACTGATTTGTTCGCCCGCAATGTGCTTGCAATAAATTATGATCTGTTACCCCGCGATGTGCTTGCAAGGAATAAATCATTTGTTAGCCCCCACTGTGTTTCGAAGGAATACATGGTTTGTTAGCCCCCACTGTGCTTCCAAGGAATACATGATTTTTTAGCCCCCACCGTGCATGCAGGGAATAAATGGTTTGTTAGCCTCGACTGTGCTTGCAGGGAATAAATTATTTGATAACACCTACTGTGCGTGCAATAAACGATGATTTGTTATCCCGAAATGTGCTTACAATAAATGATTTGTTACCCCTCAATGCGCTTGCAAAAAATGATAATTTTTAATCCCGCAATGTGATTGCAATAAATGATGATTTGTTAGCGCGCAATGTGCTTACAATAAATGATTTGTTAGCCCACAATGTACTTGCAATAAATGATTTGTTAGCCCCCAATGTGCTTGACTTGACTTGAAATTGAATGGAATCGATTGTTGGCCCTGCACTCACTGAGCTTGACTTGACTTGAATTGAAATGGAATAGATTGGACTGTTGACCTGCACTCACTGTGCTTGACTTGAAGTGTTATGGATTGAATTGTTGGGACTCTCCTAGTGGTGGCATGTTGTAAAGGTTGAAAACGCGTTTGCTCCCTTAACATTTAACTTCTACTTACCACTCTTTCAATGTTACTTGTGACTATTTGACTTCATGACACGGTCTCACTTTTCATAAAGAGTTGATAACAGTTTTATCGTGAAAAGGATGGAGACAAGAAGAAAAGTAGGCTCCCCAAGGAAGGAAAAGGTGAAAGCCACAACCACAGCTACAGCTTCTGACTCCAGTATCATAGAAGCAATATAGAAAATGAACGATGAATTGGAAAATGAACTGAAATATGACATGCAAACAAGATTTGGCAGTTTGGAAGAAATGGTGAAAGGAGTTTCGACCAAACTGAAGGAAGGCCAAGGAAAACTGGCTATGCTACAAGATGAACTTCGTGAACAAAAAGAACAAATTGATATCTTGCGAACCCTGGGCCAGGAGATAGATTTGAAGATTGAAAAACTGGAACGGAGAATGAATGAAAATACTCGAGCACTTCAGCAATACAAGTCTAAAAAATATGGACCTAGAAAATCGAAGCTGTCGTTTGCATTTACGAACTGTTGGTTTGCCGGTTGATCAAGAAGGAGATAAACTGATAAAATATGTTTCTAAAATGAAAAAGGAAACATTCAACATTGAGCACCATGAAACCCTTCGTTTTCGGATAACACACACAGGATTGGGAAGAAATCTGGTAATAAACCGAGACACTCGATTATTCGGTTCCATTTTTGTAAATGAAGGAGAATGTTCTCCAGGCAGCAAAAAAGTTGGGCGTGGTTGAATGTGAAGGATGCAAGTTTCGGTTTGTTCTTGATTATAGTTACGAGCTTTTGGAAATAATAAAGTCCTTTCATAATGTAAACTCTGATTTATTCAAGAAAAAAGCTGCGCCCAGTCTTACTATACCCTGCTAGATTGCGTATTCGACGTTTCAACGGTAATACTAGATGTTTTAACAATCCTCAAGACGCTTCCAGCTTTTTGGAGAGTTACGAGGAGGAAGGGGAGAAATTGACAGCTGATTATGTTATAATTGGAGATTTACTGTTCCTATTTTGACAAACATAATAATTTGGTATTGATTAAAATTTAACTGGACGAGTTGTTTTTCGTTTATATATATTAACTTTTAAGAATGTCTTTGTTAATTTCGTGTTCCCCTGTTGTTAGGCAAACTAAGAGAAAGCTGTTCTTGTTTTTCATATATTGACCTTGGATAATAATATGTAACATTCGCTCTTTAACTCCATTGCCAGCCTGTATTTTTGCTCTCTCTTACAAACGATAACCATGACCGTGTTACAGAGAGGGAGTGGGCAAAACATGATCTTCTCTATGTCGGCTGCGGTCGCTAGGAGAGATGGGGTTTCAGGAATGGGATTAGGTAGTTTATATAATGTCTATTGGTCAGTCTGGGGCTTTAGAGGGGAGGGTGGGAGGGGGAAGGTTATTCCTTATTTAAGTGTCCTTCATTTGTGCAAATTCTGAACTACAAAAATGTTCTGATATGTCGTCACTTCTGGCTCCGACCACGATTTTTCTTCTTCCAATATTATGACTATTAGGCTTTAAGAAATTAACACTTTACATCCCACATGATTTTAACAAGCAATACGGATAAAACATTCGCTTCCTTTCGTGGGAATGTGAATGGCTTGAACCATCCCATTAAGAGGGGAAAAAATTAAATTATTCATACTAAATGCTCAGACTATCTTTGTTCAGGAAACTTAAGGCAAGTTGACAATTTACGATTCTTCAAGTTTCGGAGAGGACAGCGTTTCATTCAAATCACAGGCTAAGATGAAAGGAGTCTCTATTTTCATTGACTCCTCAATTCCGATTACTCACTATGAAACAATTTCTGAATATTGCAGATTTTTGGTGATTGCCGGTGTTCTTTGTAAGCAAAAGTTGCTATGGTGAATGTCTCCGCACCAAATATTGATCACCCTGAGTTTTTTAGAGAGTTAATTGCATCCTTTCCTAATTTAAATGATCACTTTTTAATAATGGGTGGAGATTTCAACTACTGTCCGAACCCCTTGATTGACAGGTCTTCATCTGATCATTTGCTTCCATATAAATCCGCAAATTTTATTAATTATTTTATATTTGACTCTGGAATGTTAGAAGTTGGAGGTTCTTGCAGCCAAATGACAAATTATTTTCTTTTTTTTTCTCATGTACAGTGGCTTGCAAAAGTATTCATACCCCTTGAACTTTTCCACATTTTGCCACGTTACAACCACAAACGTAAATGTATTTTATTGTGATTTTATGTGATAGACCAACACAAAGTGTCGCACAATTGTGAAGTGGAAGGAAAATGATACATGGTTTTCAAATTTTGTTACAAATAAAAACTGAAAAGTATGGCGTGCAAAATTATTCATCCCCCTTTACTCTGATACCCCTAAATAAAATCCAGTGCAACCAATTGCCTTCAGAGGTCACCTAATTAGTAAATAGAGCCCACGTGTGTGTAATCTAATCTCAGTATAAATACAGCTGTTCTGTGAAGGCCTCAGAGGTTTGTTAGAGAACATTAGTGAACAAACCGCATCATGAAGCCCAAGGAACACACCAGACAGGTCAGGGATAATGTTGTGGAGAGGTTTAAAGCAGGGTTAGGTTATAAAAAAATATCCAAAGCTTTGAACATCTCACGGAGCACTGTTCAATCCATCATCCGAAAATGGAAAGAGTATGGCACAACTGCAAACCTACCAAGACATGGCCGTCCACCTAAAAACAGACAGGCCGGGCAAAAGGAGAGCATTGATCAGAGACGCAGACAAGAGGCCATGGTAACTCTGCAGGAGCTGCAGAGATCCACAGCTCAGGTGGGTGATTCCGTCCACAGGACAACTATTAGTCAAGCACTCCACAAATCGGGCCTTTATGGAATAGTGGCAAAGAAGAAAAGCCATTGTTGAAACAAAGCCATCAGAAGTCCCATTGCAGTTT
Organism: Okamejei kenojei; assembly: GCA_035221665.1. Taxonomy (NCBI): domain Eukaryota; kingdom Metazoa; phylum Chordata; class Chondrichthyes; order Rajiformes; family Rajidae; genus Okamejei; species Okamejei kenojei. The sequence continues at coordinate 2,849,424 of CM069170.1, read as the reverse complement.
GCCACAAGCCATGTGGGGGGACACAGCAAACATGTGGAGGACGGTTCTCTGGTCTGATGAGACCAAATTGAAGTTTTTGGCATAAATGCAAAACGCTATGTATGGTGGAAATCTAACACTGCACATCACCCAGAACACACCATCCCACTGTGAAACATGGTGGTGGCAGCATCATGCTCTGGGGATGCTTTTCTTCAGCAGGGACAGGGAAGATGGTTCAGAGTTGATGGGAGATGGATGGAGCCAAATACAGGGCAATCTTGGAAGAAAACTGTTAGACTCTGCAAAAGACTTGCGACTGGGGCGGAGGTTCACCTTCCAGCAGTACAACACCCTAAACATACATCCAGAGCTACAATTGGAATGGTTTAGATCAAAGGACATTCATGTGTTAGAATGGCCCCAGTCAAATCCACACCTAAATCCAATTGAGAATCTCTGGCAAGACTTGAAAATTGCTTTTCACAGACGCTCTCCATCCAATCCGTCTGAGCTTGAGCTATTTTGCAAAGAAGATTGGGCAACAATTTCAGTCACTAGAAGTGCAAAGCTGGTAGAGACGTGCCCAAAAGACTTGCAGCTGTAATTGCGCGAAAGGTGGTTCTACAAAGTATTGACTCAGGGGGGCTGAATTTTTTTGCACGCCACACTTTTCAGTTTTTTTTTTATTTGTAATAAAACTTTGGGAAACCATTTATCATTTTCCTTCCACTTCACAATTATGCACCCCACTTTGTGTTGGTCTCTATCTAAAATCCCAATAAAAATACATTTAAGTTTGTGGTTGCAACGTGAGGAAAAACGTGGAAAAGTTCAAGGGGAATTACTTTTCCAAGCCACTGTATATCATAGTTATTCTAGGATTGACTACTTTATAATAGATTCTCGGCTAGTTTCATCGGTCGCTGCATGTGAGTATGATGCCATTGCTATTTCGATCACGCACCTTTGAAACTATCAATCAATCTACCTGATTCCAAGTTTAGTTACTAAAACAATGGCGATTTAATGATACTTTGCTTCAAGACTTACATTATATTAATTTTATGAAAGATCAGATTGCTTTTGACTTCTTGACAAACTCTACGAATAAATATACTAGTGTAGTCTGGGATGCTTTAAGGCATATATTTCATGGGACAAATTATTTCATACACCGCGGGATTAAATACACTCAAAAAGAAATACGTAACATTTGCTTTTAAAGAGGAACTGCAGATGCTGGAGAATCGAGGGTACACAAAAGGCTGGAGAAACTCAGCGGGTGCGGCAGCATCTAAGGAGCGAAGGTGATAGGCGACGTTTCGGGTCGAGACCCTTCTTCAGATGGTCAGGGATCAGGGAACGAGAGATTAGACGGTGATGTGGAGAGACAATGAACAATGAATGAATGATATGCAACAAATTATCGATGATAAGGGACAAGCCATTGTAAGCTGTTTGTGGTGTGAAAAATGAAAAGCTTGTGCGACTAGGGTGGGGAGGGAGATAGGAGAGAGAGGGAATGCCAGGGCCCGAGGGCTGAAGGAGTGGTGGAAGGGGAGGTGAGACAGCAAGGGTTAACAGAATTGAGAACATTCAATGTTCAAGCCCAATGGATGCAGACTCCCCAAGCGGAATATGAGGTTCTGTTCCTCCAACTTGCGATGTTGCTCACTCTGGCCGTGGAGGAGGCCAGGATCGAGAGGTCGGATACAGAACGGGAGGGGGAGTTGAAGTGGCGAGCCACCGGGAGGTAGGGTGGTTAATGCGGACCGAGCAGAGGTGTTCCCCCCCCCGGTGAGACGATCGCCAAGCTCCGCTTGGTCTCACGATATAGGTCATCTGGATTCTGGAGCAGCTGATGCAGTAGATGAGGTTGGAGGAGGTGCAGGTGAACTTCTGTCGGACTGGAAGTTCTGCTGGGTCCCTGAAAGGAGTGGATGGGGGAGGTGAAGGGAAAAGTGTAGTATTTCTTGCGGTTGCAGGGATAGTGCCGGGGAAGGGGTACGGGAGGGAAGGAGAAGAATTGACAAGGGGAGTTGCGGAGGGAAGCGGTCTTTGCGGAAAGGGCAGACAGGGGGGGGAGATGGGAAGATGTGGCGAGTGGAGGGGTACGTTGGATGGTGGCGAAACTGGCGGATATTGTGTTGTATTTGCCGGCGGTGGGGTGAAAGGTGAGGACCAGGGGAATCTGCCCTGTTTGCGAATGGAGGGAATGGGGAGAGAGGGCAGTGTTGCGGTGTATGGAGTCAGACCATAGGTGCGGCCTCATCTATAGTGGGGGGGGGGAATCCCCCGTTCTCTGTTGAATGAGGCATTTGTGATGACCTGGTGTGGAACACCTCATCCTGGGAGCAGATGCGGCAAAGACGGAGTCAATTGGGAATCCTAGGGATGGAGTCCATCAGGAAGCAGGGTGGGAGGAAGAGTAGTCAGGTAGCTGTGGGAGTCAGTTGGTTTTGTAATGGATGTCGGTCAGGAGTGTATACTGCAATAGAGATGGTGAGGTCAAGGCAATGGTAGGGAAAATGTCGGATGGTCAAGTGTTTTTGAGTGCCGGATGGAAGTTGGTAGTGAAATGGATGAAGTCAGTCAGTTGTGTGTGGGTGCAGGGGCTGACACCAAAGCAGTGACGATTGTAACGGGAGGTAGAGGTCGGGGATGGGGCCCTGGGTACGTCGAGAACAGGATTGTTCGACGTACCGACAATAGTGTCAAGCGTAGCTGGGGCAATTGCGTGTGCCCATAGCTGCGCCTTGTGTTTGGAGGAAATGGGAGGAGTCAAACGTGAAGTATTGAGGGTAAAGAACCAGCTCCGCTAGGCGGAGGAGGGTGTCACTGTTCTCTGGTCGTGGAAGACACGGAGGACTTTGAGACCGGGTTTTCCTTGGGTTATCGAGGTTGTAGAGTGACTGGACGTCCTTGGTAAAGATGAGAGGATGGGGGCCTGGAGAATGTAATGCGCGGAGCCGACGGAGAGTGTCTGAGGTGTCTTGAACATGGAGGGGAGGGATTTAACAAAGGGGATAGGATGGCGTCGTGGTATGTGGAATTGTGTTCGGTGGGGCACGAACAGGCAGAGCGCAAATGGTTTCTGCCAGGGCAGTCGGGTTTGTGGGATTTTGGGGAGATGGTAAAATCGGGCCGTGCCGGGCTGTGGAAACGATGGTTGGAGGCTTGGGGGGGTTTGGGAGCCGGATCTGATGAAGTTGGTTATGGTGCTCGAATGGTTGGCTGGTGTTTGTCAGTGGGGTCATGGTCCAGGGGTAAGTTGGAGGAGGTGTCGTAGTTGGTGCGCGGCCTATGCTCTTTTTGTGAGATCGATGCGCCAGACTACCATGGCACCTCCCTTGTCAGCGGGTTTGATACCCAGTCTGGGTTGTTACGGAGTGAGTCGATGACAGTATGTTCGGGGGAGTGGAGAGATTGGAGTGAGACAGGGGAGTGGAGAAGTCGAGGCGGTGGGATGTCCCGACGAGAGTTCTGGATAAATTTCTAGAGACGGAAGGCTACGAGGGGGGCTCCAAGTGGAGGGGTTAAGTTGGAGACAGGAAAAGGGAGTCAGGTGGGGGGCGAGGACTTCGTCCCGTGGAGAACGGTGTGAGGCGGAGGCGACGGTAGAAAAAACGTCGTGGTGGGCGCGGCAACTCATTGAGGTGGTGGGGACGGAGTGGGACAAAGGTAATTAAGACCTTGCTGGTATTTGCTGACGACATTTAAGAAATTGATTAAAATATTCAAAAGCAGAGTAGTTTTAGAGCTCTATAGGAAATAGAGTTGAACTAATTTTGAGATATGTTTTGTTTTAGTATCACCGATTGGGAACCAGCTGCTTAAAAACCAAAAGTCATTTTTATTTAACATGGGGAAAAATCTGGTAAAATTGCTCGCTAATCAGTTGAAAGCGGTGTTGGCCAAGCGTCAGATTACTAAAGTGAGTAAATCGGATGGTACATTAAACTGTAGACTATGACGAAATTTAAAATGGAAATCCTTTCAGGAATTTTATACCTCCTGTCCATACCAATCAGAATGTCCTACTGATTCCAAAATAATGCATGTGTTTTTAAGAAACTGAAATTACCAAATTTTCATTTAATGAATCTATGTTGTCAGTTGAACCCATCACGGATGAAGAAATAGAGAGAGCAATATTTCAATGGACTTTGGTAAAGCCCGGTTATTGTCTCCCTGGCTATGCAGGTATTTAAGAAGCCTTTTGAAGGAATAGATTACACAGTCTATTTTATGTAGTATCGATTTCCTTAATTCTTAAAAAAAAGATAAAGATCCTACTGAAGTGACATCATATAGACCAATATCAATGTTAAATGTCGATTTTCCCCCCCCCCAAAATTCTTTCCAAAATATTAGCTTTGAGATTCGAAAATATTTTACCGCAATTATCTCTGAAGATCAGACAGGTTTTATTAAAAATCGTTACTCATACTTTAACGTTAGGAAATTAATGAATATTGTTATACAGCGTCAAATAAAAACGGCTGAATGTATCATCTCACTCGATGCCATGGAGGCGTTTGATAGAGTAGTGGGGAATACCTATTCAATACACTTGAAAAATTTAAGATTGGTCCAGCATTTATTTATTGGATCAAGCTGATATATTATATACCTCAGGCGTATGTATTTTCTAATAATCAGAGATCCCCTTTTTTCAGGCTCGTTCGCGGTACTAGACAGCGAGTCCCTTAAGTCCTTTACTATTTGATATTGCTTTGGAAATTTAGCCACCGCAATCAGGGTAATCCCTAATATTTTTGGTATGTCCGCGGGATAAGACACATGATTTTTCTTTATGCAGATGATCTGTTTGTATTCATTTCTAACCCTGAGAAATCTTTTCCGGCAATAGTAACCTTACTTAATCAATTAGTAGTTTTCTGGTTATAAATATAAATCTTAGTAAGAGTGTGCTTTTCCATTCAAATTATGTTTCGATTATGGACAGTTCCTATTTAGATTGACTACCGAAAGTTTTACTTATTTAGGTATTGAGACATCACCAACAAACACAGGGATTTATTAAAATTTTATTGTATGCGTTTAATTGACCGTATTAAACATCAGTTTACTAAATGGTCACCAATGTCCTTATCTTTAATCGGCCGAATCAATGGCTGTTCAGTTTACCGAAATTTCTTGTTATATTTATTTCCGACGATACCAATTTTTAGTGCCAAATCTTTCTTTGATATTATCGATTCCAAAATGTCTTCAAATATATGCAGATAAAAATTCAGGGCTAAGTAAAAAATACTTACACAAATCAAAAAAAATGACATTAAAAAAGACATGGCATTAACGCGAACTTAGAGATTATACTGCAGTCCATGTTCGCTATCTAACATTTGGACAAAAGATTTAGAAGATACCCTAAATGCCCAGGATGGATAAACCTTGAACGTGGATTCCTTACACGGGCTATCTATCGTTTGGCATCTATTCTAGGGGCCTCGCCCCCCTTACATTTTACAATTATGAGATTGAATAAATATGCGTTAACCCAATAATAAGACTTACATTCCGAGTATGGTTTCAATTTCGTAAGTTTTTTGGACTAAATGGTTTTATCTTATCGAGGCCTATCCTATCCAATTTTCTCTTCCAAACTTCTATTGCTGATCAAGTCTTTTTGTTATGGAAGAGGACGGGACTAGTAGCCTTTCGTGATTTGATTTTCGAAGGTTGTTTTATGTCTTTCGAACAACTCTCCCAAAAATATAATTTACCTAATTCACACTTTTTTTAGATATTTACAAATTAGACGTTTTTATCCTACACCTTTTTCCGCTACCACATCAAACCGATATTTTTTGGGGAAAATATTACATTTGAACCCTTATCAGAAAGGATTAATAACGACTATTTATGAGTTGATTTTTGCATTAAAGAGATATGTTTTTTTTATCGACAAAATTAACGCATGACTGGGAAAGAGAACTCAAAATGTCTATAGAGAAATGGGAGAGAATTCTTCAATTAGTCAATACCTCATCAATGTGTGCAAGACACGCTCTGGTACAATTCAAGGTGGTTCACAGAGTTCATATGTCAAAAGATAAGTTGTCTCGTTTTAATGGTCAAATAAATCGTACGTGTGACAGATATAATGTGATCGTGGCCGCATTGACCATATGTTTTGGTCCTGTACCTGTAAAAGCTTTTGGAAAAATATTGGAAATAATCTTTTGATACGATTTCTGTAGTTTTAGCTATTGGTTTAAAACCTCATCCGATTACTGCAATTTTAGGGTTACCAATGCTAGATTGTATTCATTTGTCCCGCTCCGCCCATCGGTTCATTGCTTTTACCACATTAATTGCCAGAAGATCTATTTTAATTTAAATGGAAAGACTCCCAACCCTCGACCACACTCTCCAGTGGTTTGTATCTGAAACGAGATCATGTTCAAATTTAGAAATTAGAGTAACATTGTTGAACCCTTGGTTAAATTTGATAAGACTTGTGGAAAATTTATTCAACACTTTCATACAACATATATTGCACCCTCTTTCCGTTATAAAAACGATGTTAGCTTTATATGGTGGAACGGACTTGACCGTTGCAAACAGGACTTAAATTGTTGAAATTCTCAGTTCGGAGATTCCGATTTGCTTTGCTTTGTTTTCGTTTATTTTGCGTATTTTATTTTGTTTTTATTTATTTATTTATTTATATATATTTTCCATTTCTGTTTTTTTTTTAGTTTAGGGAGATTTTTGTTTTTTCATGTTTTTCTTTTTGTTTTTCTTGGTGTTTTTTTTTTCTACATTTAGAAGTTTTCTTTGAAGACTTAACTAAATATTTATATAGTGACCGGGAGATCTATTTTCAATGCGTATTTAGACACTGGTCTCATATCAGGTCATACATGTTATTAATGTATTCCTGATCCCTATGTATCAATATCATTGTTTATGTTTATCATTATTCTTTGCTCTGTTTTTTTCTGTTTTTGTATTTGTTTTTTGGAAGAAAAACCAATAAAATATTTTTAATAGAAAGAAAGAAAGAAAAAGAAAGAAATAATTGTGGCTCTGCCTGTGCTTGGTCCACAATGTTCCGTCACTCCAGAAGTTGCGCTCGCTCCGGAAGTCCAGCTCACGCCAGAAGTCCCGCTCAGTGGATGATGCCGCGCTCAGCCCGTGAGTAGATTCAAGAGAGTTTTACTGTTATTATAGGTTTGTATGTATGTGAGTCAGTGTGTGTGTGTGGAGTGTGTGTTTGTGTGCTGTGAGTTGTGTGTGTGTTGGAGAGATGGAGGGTGGGGTGGCTGTGAGTGAGGCTGTGTGACTGTGTGGAGGGTGATCTAGTGTGTGGCTTTTGAGTGATGTGTGTGATGGATGGTGTGTGTGGAGATGGCCGTGTCTGTGTTCAGTGCGTGTGCCTGTGTGTGTGATGGTGTGTGTGTGTGTGTTGATGGGGAGGATGTCTGTGTGTGTGGCTGTTCGTGAGTGTGTGTGTGAGGGTGTGATGCGTGAGTGTGTGGTGGGTGTTTTGTGTGTGTGTGTGTGTGTGAATTTGTGTTGTGTGTGTGTGTGAGTGTGTGAGGAGTGAGTGATAGAACTTGTGTGCGATGTCGAGTGGTGCGTGATAAGAACATGTGTGGGTGTTTATGATGGGGGGTGTGTATTTTGAGGGTGTGTGTGTGTGTGTGGTGTGTGTGAGACCGCCAGCGGTTAGTTATTGCCAGCCCACACAGGCGGGTGAAATCAACTGCCAGCCCACAGGCGTGATTCAACTGCCAGCCCATCAGCCGTAAGTGAGTGAGTGAGTGAACTGCCAGCCCACCAGCCTTGAGTTGAGGTGAGTCAAACTGCCAGCCCAATTACGGCCTACGTGAAACCACTCATTTCGGCCACACAAGGCCCCTATTAGCAAAAATACACTGTCCAAATCGCCCGTATTAGCCCAGCAGGAGCATTTTGGCCCAAAAAAGGCCCGTTGCTAGGCCAGCAAAAGTCAGAAATAGTGCCTTTTGCTGAGATTCCACTCTATATTTTTTCAAAGAGTCCCTTCGGCTCATCAGCCCAGTACGAGCCCAGGGGGAGTCCATCTCGGCCCATTCAGTAAGAATTCCCCCTGTAAGTATTAAACCTCAACCCAGTATTTTTCTCCCTCCCTTCATTGGCTCCCTGTGAGATCCAGGCCAGGATAGACTTTCCTCCTTCATTGCTGTGATCTGTAGAAAAAATATGAAAAATGTCTCTAAAAATTGATTCTCACCCTCTCCCCTCAAACTCTCACACAGTCCCTCACCTGTTTTGGGCAGAATTTATGTCAGTTTCTGAGCTGCTTGCGCACCAACACTGAGCTGCCCCCCACCCCACCCCACCAGCCCTGAGTGACAGCAGTGCCATTCCACCAGGCCTGAGTGACTGAGCTGCCAGCCCGCCAGGCCTGAGTGACTGAGCTGCCAGCCCCCAGGCCCCCCTGAGTTGTGACTGAGCTGCCAGCCAAACAATTCATTCGGCCCACAATGTCCATTCTCGCGCACTGGTAACCAGTTTCCATTCGGCCCACAATACCATGCCACTGTTCCGGAAAGCCCACCCTCCCCACTGGCCACACCAAAATTGGAATTTGGTGGAGAGGTGGAATAATTTGCGTTTGAAAGGACCATCCTCCCGTGTGAGCCTGGGACCCAACGGGTGAGGAGGAAATCTCGAATGGAAATTCAAACGATATTTCCGTATCTGTCTTGCAATGTCAGTGATGGGGGGGGGGGGACATGGTATGAATGAGGATTTGTTTTTGGAAAAAATACGAAAAATGGTGCGCTAGATAGCATCACTGGAGATATCCATGGAAATCACACCAACATTAATAAAATAACACAGTGACGGATATGTTTTTCATTGGGAAAGCATGAGTTGTATTTTCATTGAAAAATGTACAAAGTTCTGGTGTACAGAGGGTCAGGGAAACATTTTTGGGGAACGTGTATCGGTGACATTTCGGCTGGAGGACCCGTTACTTAGAGTCCGTTATCAGCGACTTGCTTTGTGGGTTTTGTTTTCAGTCGATCCTTCAATTATGTGTTTGTAATCTCCCGTGGTGGATTCAACGGCTGTGATGCAAGGTGTTTGTTCCGTGAGTGTCACTAATGTCAATCAGCAGGTATGAGGTCATGTCGCTGGAGTCCATCGCTCTATATATCTCGGTTCCCAGCACAAAACGCATCGCCACAGAGCTGCAGCGAGGACGGACTGACGGAGCCACATGAGTTAATTGTGCCTTCCAGCAATGGGATATCTATTGATCTATCGAATTGAAATATATTTTTACCTGCAATAGCGGCTGTCGCTGTTTTCGGTATTTTGTTTTGTGTTTGATTTTCATGTACGTGCATTAGCTGTTTAAACCGGTTTTTTTTTTTTTTCTGTTTCAATAATTCACTTGTTTAATTTGGTTCAGACATCCATTTTCGTACTGTAACTGCCGCAATGTGTACGTGAATGGCGGTGCAGGCTTTGATTGCAATGGCCAGAGCCCTGACCAGGGAGCGGGGTATCAGATAATCACACCCTGAGATTCGAAATATTTTAACCAGGAGCTGAGATAATGGCACCGTGGGCTTCTTCCATGGATTAGTCTGAAACATATAGTGAAATGGCATCTCCACCCACTCGGACAACCGTGCTTAAACTGAATATATATCCATTGCATTTTTGCAGTCAGTCCGTCGCTGCGTGAAGCATTATCCAGTTTTAGACCTGTAATGCTACAGCTCATTAGATAAAGCTGTGCTCTGATTCTATGAATGTGTCACGACTTTGCTATGCGTTAATTAAATTGTAATCAAATGCTGTCAAGTAATATTATGTCTGTTAAAGTTATGTATCTTGATATCCTCTCCTTTGGACGATCTGTAAATTCGAATTAATATCCGCACATGTATCTGTACATCCTTGCCACCGTGTCACAGACAGTACTGCCGGTGTCACTCAGTTCCGGAGACGCAGGTTCATTCTCAACCACTCGTGCCATATGTGCAATGTCTCCTCGTGACGCCGCGCGCTACTCCTGGCTGCGCTCTTGTTTCCTCCCACATGCAATTGAGCTGCTGCCTATTAATGGTTTCTGTGACTACTGTATACGGGACTTTGTGGAGATGGATACTAAAATGTGGGGGACAGTTGACAAGAATATGGGGAGAATTAAAACCTGTGAGCGTAGTGTACATTGGTGTTTCATGAGTTGCGTGGACACCTTGGTCCAAAGGTTGTAGTTTCTGAACTTTGTCGGAGCTAAAGGTCATTTGGTCAACGCATCAAACTTTGACAACATTCCAATCAGACAATGTTCATCAGATCGTTTTGTGCGAGTCTTGTATCAGTAATCTCTCTTCTCTCTCTCTCACAGTAAACTTGTTGGCGATTGTGATTCTCTGTCGATGGTAAATGTAGGTCTCTCCAAATGGCATCACTCTCTACTGGTGGCCATGGCCCGCGTCTGATCTCCTGGTCGGCATCACTGATCCGTTTCTACGTCTGACTATTCTATTTCACTTCCGTATTCTGTTTGAACATTACTCCGTGTGCACGACCATCATTTCCTGTCTTTACAACCACCGCGGTCTCTGTCTGGCTGACGGTCGCCTTCACCTTCGATCGGTTTGTAGGCTATTTGCTGTGAGAAGCTGAAACAAGATATTGCACTGACGAGAGACGGCGGCTGTGGTTATCGGGGCAGTGAGTGTGCTGAGCTGTTTGGAGAATATCCCCAGGTGTTTTACGATGAGCCTGGCTACGAATTTGATGATGTGCCTGGGTGTGTTTCGCCAAAACCACTGTCTATACGTCGTCTGCATGGATCGATATGATGTCACACACCGGTTCTAACCCCTTGTATTTTTCCCGTTCATTTCTGTTTTTCTTCTGCTCAATGCGCTGACGGCCAGGCAGATTTGTAGCGGCCAGCAGGGTCCGCAGGGGGCTCCGGGGCCCGCACCGCAACGGGGAGAATGACAAGGACCCGGAGATGGAAAACGCAGGAAACTATTTTTATTACTCTTTAATATCACGGGCACTTTCTTATTGCTGTGGGGACCACAAGCTGTCTTTATCATCTTTACCAGTATTGCCAAGGACGGACATATGACGAATCCCCCACCGGTTATTATTATATCACGAGAGTCACAGCGACGTTTTTACAGCTGCTCAATGTACCTGCACCAACACGTGTATTTACGTGGTCACCCAGAGTAAAAATTCAGGGACGAGCTGATGAACGGGATTAAATTCCACTGAGAGCAATTTGTGCACGTGTTTGGTTCTGGGTCCATACATTACAGAAGCAGGCTATTTGATCCACCGATCCATGCCGATAGTCCAATATACATGTTATCTCATCCCAGTTTGATCTCCCAACATTTTCACTCAACTGCCATTTAAATCACCAATCGAAGTCACAGAGCACTTACTGCACTGAATCTAGTTATTTGGCTCAAAAAATCATTCCCAGCTAACCGAGATGCCCCGTCAGCGTGAGCCCCACCCCCCCCCCCCCCACCCCCCCGCGATTCTTCAACATACATTTTAACCTTTCCTATAAATGCACGGTTTAAAAATCGTGTTTTAAGTATTCGTGACTGTTTGTCACTGCCCGCGCGTCTGCTGGATGTGGGACTCAACCTGAGAAACAGGGGAAACTGGTCCAAAGGGGGGAAGGGATCTGTGGTGAGAGGTTGTGGATCCTGGACGTGCTAAGGGCGAAACTGTTGAATGGGAAAATTTAAATGTCTTACTTGTATGCTTGGTTAAATGCTGAACATTAAAATATTTTACTTAACCAATGCACTAAATTAGGAGCTGAGCACAGCGGCATTACCTTATTAAAACTGCGGAACTAAATGAGACAAGCACCGCGTTAAGCGAAGCTTACTTCATAGTGCGGGCTGTAGGCACGCGGCAAATTTACGATTAACTGATGGTACCGTTTGGCTGCGGGAGGGAACATCTGTTTAGTTACACCGATGATAGGGGAAGTAACTGGAGAATGGAGAAGTGCAGAAGGCGAACATGTCTGGAAGTGGGTTGTTAGCGCTGAGTATGCTGAGTATGTGGAAACATGTGGTTAAACCAGTAACTGACCTAATGGCCATCTGTCCGTCTGTTGGCATAAGACAAAAATATCTTGATTCTTGACCAACTGTATGATCATAAGTGCTATGTAATTGAACACATCATCACCTTTGAATGTTTCTCCTTTTCATGTGTATAATTATGCTGCTTATCCACCTTTTTCAGTGAGGTGTGTTTCCGAGGGACAATTATATGTAACCTACTGATTATAACTCCCCCACTCCGGTGCCGTAATCAAGCTTGATGCTTTCAATGATATTTTGTCTGATGTACACTGTTGTCTTCGACGAACTTTAACTTTACAAGACCATCACTATACAGTGTGGAATAAAGAGCTAATTTGAAGCACGCCATCCTGACGAATATTTTGGTATTATATATTAAATGGGAAATAGCGAAATTATCAAAAGCCGGGATGACGTTCTATACCTTAGTGATTCTCTGATCTGCTTTCTGTTATTGACCGCATAGCAACAAAAACTGGGCGGGGCAATCACCAACGCATGATCGAATCAAAGTAAATAGCAGGGTGTTCTGTCATTTGAAAGTTCACAGTGGAAAGTGTCATAAAAACTCTTGTTTTCATTCCCCCCCCCATCCATTGGGCTTGTCTCCGCAACGGAGCGACAGGAGAAGCATGTTCAAATCCTTACTGGAAAAATCTTGGACTATATTCCATCCATCGTTTTCTGTCTGGTTCTTCCCTTTTCTACCACTGCGCTGTGACATATGTCCTAAACCATTCCTCCTATTCCTCTCATGCTTCATTTGCACGGTTGCATATCTCACCATTACTGACTGCGTTACAGTGGCCACGTCGTTAATCTGAAGCGGAATAAACAATGCCAGGAAAAACACCCAAATCGATGGACGAAATCCGCTGGTCGGGCTGGACCTGTGCGGGAATGGACAGACGGCGTTTCGTGTGTGTTTGTGTGTGGGGGACGATGAAGATTTCTGGGGGAAAGGACCTATCAGGAAACAACGCCTGTCTACCCCCACACAAATGCTGCCTGACCCACTGAGTTCTGATCTGCTCTCCGCTGCAGGGTGCGAAGCATTTCGAGGGGTGGTGTGGGCGTTAAAGTTTTAGGTTATTGATGAATATTGAAAGGCTCGAAGGCATGGCTTAACGTAAGAGAGCAAAGATCAATTGGAAATGTGTAGGTTGCTTCAGACAGTGGGTGGCAGATGCCTGGCCGCGCTTCCAATGTTGGTGGTGGAGGCTGTTTGTATCATGGAGTTTATGAGGCATTTCTATACGCACGTCGATATGGATCTTGAGGGATCATGTTTGTAAGCAGATGACATTAATTTACTTGACGCCCCATGATCGGTCCGGACATTATGGGTTTGAAATGCCGTTTCCTGTGCTGTACATTTCTATTACGTTGTACAAGTGCAGCAGGCAGTGCAAAGAAATTTATACATAGTGCAGAATGCAGATTAATGATTAATTATTAGTATGTGTACCGCGCTAAACCGAAAAGGTTTGTATCCTTGTTATTGAAGAAAACAGGTAAACAATACATAAATGCAATCACATCAAACTCAAGCTCTATGAGAGAGAGCAAAGGGGTATTTTGCATTAGTTTGGTTGGTCCACGAATATCATTGGTAATATTAACTCCTAGGAACTTGAAAGTCTCAACCATTTACTATTCTGTACAATTGATGTTAATTTTTTATTGGGCATGTACTCCAGTATATTTCCTGGAGTTGATAACCAAACCTTCCTAATTTGAGGAAGGACATTCCTGCTATTGAGGAGTGCAGCGTAGGTTTGCAAGGTTAATTACCGGGATGGGAATGGTAACGTATATATTATGCACAGCGGTATAGTCAACCTATCTTCACTGTCGGTCAGAAAGTCGAGGATCCCTAGTCGAGAATGTGTGCTGATTCCTGAGTTCTGATGCTGATGATGTTAGTTACTAAAGGAAAGCAATGTCACAACACAAGCGCTGTGTCCGCGATCATGTGGGTTGGAATAATATCTGAGCTATACTCTTCACTTAGAAAAGTACCGTTCATCAGTCTGAGAACAGCGGCGAATGGTTCTTCTACGCGACGGGTGAAGGGCGGAGGGGAAATTAAAACATTCATATAAGGTTGGAAAGATTAGTGGGGATCCAGGTAGGACTGGGATGATTTTCAAGAACAACAAAAGGTAACTGAAATGACAATGCGGAGCGAAAAGATGAAGTACAACTGTATGGTAGCCATGAAACACAGGAAATAGGCACAGTAGTAGGCGACTTATTCGGCCCTTCGAGCTAGCACCGCCATTCAATATGATCATGAATGATCATCCAGAAATCAATAACCCCATTTCCTGCTTTCTGACATAACTCTTTATTCCGTTAGCCCGAGAGCTATATCCTGCCCTTTCCTAATACCAAAGAGGATAGCAAGATTATCTATGGGTTCTTGAATAAAGCGTAAACAAGAGGCGCGTTTGGACGTTGGGCGCTGGAGAATGATGCGGGAGAAAATGTAAAAGGGGAAATCAAGAAATGGCAGAGGAATGAATGAATGGCGTTTTTGCATCAGTGTTCACAGTGGAAGACACCAGGAAGTTCCGTTTTAATCCAGAGATTCAGGGACGGACGTCTGCGGAGTAGCGATTACCTAAGGCGAAGGTGCTCGGAAATCTCACAAGGTCTGAGAGTGGACGAGCCACCTGGACCGGATGGACTGCATCCCAGGGTTCTGAAGGAGGTGGGCTCAAAGATTGTGGAGGCATTAGTTGTGATATTTCAAGAATCACTACAGTTAAAGAGTTATTCTGCAGATTGGAAAATTGCGAATATCAAACCGCTGCACAGCAGGGAGCACAGCAGAAGAACGGAAACTATAGGCCCTTAAGCCTGACTTCGGTGGTTGGTAAGATTTTAAAGTCAATTATAAACGATGAACTTACTTCGAAGTTCACGATTAAATAGGCAGAATCGGTATGTTTTTATGAAGGGAGATCTTGCCTGACGAATCTGCTATATTTTTTGAGGAAGTTAATATCAGGACAGACAGAGGGGAGACTGAAGATGTTGATTGCATAGATTTTCAGAAGGACTTCGATAGGCGCGCACGTCAGGCTGGTAGGGATGATGAGAGCCAAAAGTTATTGATGAGAATATATTAGCAATGATCAGCGGGTTGGCTGGATGGCAGAAAGCAAAAGAGTTGCAATAAAAGAGCTTTTTCAGGTTGTCAGCCTATAACTAGTGGACTTCTGCAAGGGTCGCTGCTTGGGCCGCGTTTTTCTTTCACGTTGTATTTTAATGATTTGCATAAGAGGATTGAAATCTGTTTGGCCAAGTTTGCAGATGACGCTAAGCTTGGTGGAGGGTCAGTCAGTGTAGTGGAAGCAAGAACTCCGCAGATGGACTTGGGCAGGTATGTTTTTTTGGGATGGGTAGACACAAAACACAAGAGTGGGCAAGATGTTTGGGAGTTGGCTGGTGTGGTGTCTTGGGAATTGTTGGGATGATCAGTTTTTGTCGTCTGGTTTCTTGCTTTGTACAGCCTTTGTTGGTGTCTTCAGGGGAGGCTTGTGGGAGAGTGGGCAGATGGAATTCGGACAGTCATGCATTTTGGTAATACGAATAAAGGCGTAGATTACTTTCATTATGGAGAGGAGAATCAGAAATCGGAGGGTGCAACGGGACTTTTGCTTCCTCCGTTGTGCTGCGTGCGGGACTCAAAAAAGTTCATTTGCTAAGGAAGCAAATTCATTTATAACATGAGGCACTGCAGTAAAAAAACAGAGAAGCAATGCTGTGAGGCACTTTAAGGCCCTGGTCAGGCCCCCGCATTTGAAGTTACTGTGAGGCAGATCTGTGCAGAAAATCTGAGGAAGGATGTCCTGGCTCTGGAGAGGGTCCAGAGGAGATTTCAGAAGAATGATTCCAGGAATGAGTGGGTTAGCATATGGTGAGGTATGACAGCACGGGGCCTGCATAGTTTCTGAGATTAGAAGGATTGATGGGGAACCTCATTGAAACTTACAGAACAATGAAAGGTGAGGGTGGAGGGGATGTGAAAGAAATTAATGTATATTTTAAAGGCAGAGATAGACGCATTTTTGATTAGAACGGGTGTCCAGGGTTATGGGGAGGAAGCAGGAAAATGGGATGAGGAGGCAGAGATCAGCCAACGATTGAAAGGCGGAATAGACTCGATGAGCCGAATGACCTAATTCTACTCAATAACTTATGAACTTGAGAATGGTGAAATGAAATAGTTGTCCTTTATTTGGTGGCTGCTTACCGAGGCAGCGTTAGTGGAGTTGGATTCGATCCTGAGGTATTTTACTTTGAGTAATGACTATGCATGGGGCAGGCCATATTATTTTGATATTTTGAGGGTGGAAATTGTGGAATTTTGGACAGATGATAGCCAAGGAAGATCTGTCAAGAAGAATATCTGATAACTGCATAGAACGACAAAGACCGTATCGACAGGCGGGCAGGTTGGAGCAGCTCTATTTACCTCCAATCTTGAATTTTCCCACACTCGCATCGCTTCGACAGTCACGTAAATCCATATTTTGTTTTATAAATAATAAAGATTAAAGTATGAATCAAGAGTTGAAAATGCTTGTAGGGACATTCTCACTCTTTACAGATATTTAGAGCGGGCGGTGAATTACAGGGTTCATTCTTATTAAGGGAACTTGGGGCAAGGATCTCGGCTTCAGGGGCAGGAGTGAACCATAATGTACCAGTGCTTCGCATGATAGATCCCGTGGGACGCGTTTGAGGCGCTAATTCCCGGCTTTGTGGAGACCCCACTTCTAGTCTGAGCTGGGGTGTATTCCACCACCCCAATCTTCGCCCGCCCAATCACAGCCCACACTCGTGGTGTATTCCACATCCTCCGCCGCCCACGACACAGTCTAATTCACATCCACCGCCCAGATAGAAAGATGTAAACGATAGAAAATAGGTGCAGGAGGAAGCATTCGGCCCTTCAAGCCAGTAGAGTACCGCCATCATTGTGATCATGGCTGGATCTTCCCTATCAATAACCCTGCCTGCTTTTCTCCCCATCCCATATCCCTTGACCTCCACTAGCCCCTAGAGCTCTATCATAAGTCTCTCATAAATCATCCAGTGATATGGCCTCAATGCCCTCTGTGGCGGGAATTCCACAAATTCAAACTATTGGATGAAAAAGTTGTTTTTTCAGTCTTAAATGACCTCCCCTTTATTTAAGACTGTGTCCCTGGTTCTGGAACTCGCTCAACTTGGGAACATTTTTCCTGCATTAGCTTGTCCAGTCCTTTTATAATTTTACATGTTTCTAAGAAGGCCCCCCTCATCCTTCTAAACTCCAGTGAATGCAAGCCTAGTCTTTTCAATCGTTCCTCATATGACTGTCCCGCCATCCCAGGATCAATCTCGTGAACTACGCTGCACCCAGGACACTGTGTAATCCACATCCCCCGCCCAGGAACTGTGTATTGTGTAATCCACTTCCAGCCCAGGACACTGTGTAAATCACTTCCACGCCCAGGACACTGTGTATAATCAATTCCTCCGTCCAGCACACCAGTGTTTGGTTTTCCGAACCCACTGCCCGCCTGAGGATCTGTGTGACCCACACCCGCCCTCCGCGACACAAACGTGTGCAATCCACAAATCTCCGACCCGGGTCCCCAGTCTGGTCCCACACTCGTCGTCCCAGGGTTCAGTTTTATGACATCCAGGATCCTTAAACTTCATTTGGACACACCAGAGCCAGGGCCATGTGAAGCATTAAAATCCGTCCGGCCGATTGAGAATCATGTGCAATCGGTGACAACATCTGTAATCCCAGGACACTTGAACACTGGACCGCCTGTAATATACACCGCCACTCCACGGCTTGGGCCCAGTGTAATACTCACTCCTGTTCTAGGACGCGGACCTGTTTCGGTCAGGATTTTTTTGTTTCAATCCACACACGTCGCCTCATATAATCTGTGTATTCTTCGACCCCATCCTAGGACCCAGAACTATGTGTGCTCCACAAACATATGTAAATCAATGTGGTTTGCCCGAGGACGCTGTGAATCCGCGCCACCGAGCCCGCCGCTGTTTCTGATGCAAAATCTCCGTCCCTGCACCCTTTATGATCCCACCGCAGATTCCAGACGCTGGGCGGTGCAGGGGCATGGTTACTGAATAAACCTCGTCACAGGACACGGTACAAACATCACAGACTGGACTGGAACTATGTGTAATCCAAACCACCGTCCCGGGATCCAGGACACTGTTTAATCGGGTCTTTGCGTAATCAGCATTAAATATCGAGGGCCATGTGTGATCCACACCCGGTTCTAGTACGCGGAACCCCGTGTAATCCACTATCCCGTCCCTGGACATGGTTGGGTGTGAAATCTACACCCCAGGTCCAGGACCATGTTTAATCCACACCACCATTCCATCAGTGCCATAATAATTTCACCCGCGTCTGCCTTCAAGGGACCCACATTTGACTTTACTACTCGTTTTCCCATAACATATCGAAGGAAGCTTTTACTGCCCTTCTTTATGTTCCTGGTCAGCTTCCCCTCATATTTCATCTTTTCAGCCCGTATTTTTTTTTTTTTTTTTTTTATTTTTAATTTTTTTATTGTAGAAACAAAGTAATTACAAAATACACTCTTATACAACGATAAAAACTATATAATATTAATGATAAATTGATATTTATTATTATATTATTTATAATATTAATAATATTATCAATTATACATATCACGGTTAATTATTTTGTATAATTGGAAGTGTGTATAGTATCATCCTAGTATTAGCAATATACTCATACTAGTCATAATGTCCATATTTCCTCTAATTTCAAAATACAAGTCCCCCATGTTATAATTGTATAATACACAATATTAACCGAACTTCTATAATATTCATTATATTTTCATAATAATAAGAGTGTTTGTATTATTATTGACTTTATATTTCCAATTTATTGTATAGTTGAATATACACAATTTTATGTAATTAAAAATACAGGAAATCAATATTATTTTCATACAAGTAATGATATCTATATTCGCATTAATATTAAAAATTATATAATTGTGTTTCTATACTTTTTTTCTAATTAAGGATAGAAAAAAAAAGAATAGAAATAGAAAAGTGTGTGTTGAAAGTTTGATGGAGAGTTGAAATATTATTCATTAATTCGTCCTTGGAGATATATCATGATTTATTATATATGTTTCTCATCCATTCAGATATCAGGCCTCCAGTCAAAGTCTTTCGCGCCGAACGTTATGACATGTAAATATTTAATATATGGAGACCAAATCTCTCTGATGTGATCTAACCTATCCATAAGGACAAGCTCAATCTCTCCAAATGAAGTGTCTCCGACATTTCTGTATTCCACATTTTAATTGTTGGGGATGCAGGGCCTTTCCAAAATTTGTATTAATTTTTTCCCAATTATTAGACAATAATCGATAAAAATTATCTTGGTTCATTTTAAATAGTTGGTCCGTTTCAAGTATTCCAAGTAGTTTATTAAAGGTTTGGATTCAGAAATCATAGTAATAGTAATAACATTCGAAATTATATTAAATATTTCGTTCCAATATTCTACAATCTTTATACAATTAGTGAATGAATGTGACAAAATTTGCTTCTGAGATTTGACATTTATCACATATAGGCGATAATTTTGGAAATATATTATGTAATTTAGATTTGGAATAATGTAGTCTATTAGAATTTTAAAAGTATAAGAACATGTTTAGCATTTATGAACATTGATGTATGTGTTGTAAGCTTTGTCCATATTTCTGAGGTTATTATTTGACCAAATTCATTTTCCAAAATCTGTCTATGTATTTCCGTTGATGGGATATCACTTTCCAATAAATTATTATAAATATATGATATCATTTTTTTTTCTGTATTTGGATGTTTATTCAAGCATTATCTAAAATTCAGTCTTTCTATTTCTAAGTTCTTGTGTATTTGCAGAGATATAGTTTCTGATTTGTAAATATCTAAAATATTCATTGTTATTGTCGTCCATAAGTTTGTTTTGTAACTCTTGAATGAAAGAAAAGAGCTTTCCTTATAAGATCCCCTTATGTTTAAAATATTCCTTTATTTTTTCCATTGTAAAAAGCCTTATCCATACGTTGAAGGTTTAAACGTAAAATTATTGGCAATGGTAAGACCTAACGGTATAGATTTTAATTTTAATGTTTTCTTTATTTGTTTCAAATGCGGATTCCGTTTTCTATTATCGGGTTTTCATTATACATTTCTTAGTCACGTTAGTATTAGCAAATATTATAGAACTAATTTTCAAATGGAGAACAATCTTCTTTTTCCATTTTTAACCAGTTTGGTTTATTATCTATTTTCTTATAGCAATATTATGTTTTTGATATTTACTGCCCAATAATAAAACATAAATTTGGTAATGCTAATCCCCCATTTATTTTAGTTTTACATAAGTCTTTTTTATTTATTCTGTGGTTCTTATAATCCAAATAAAGTTAGTAACTAGGGACGTAGTCTAATTTTTTTTTTTTAATTGTAGGGAGATATCATCGGTATTAATTGCATAAATATAATTAATTGTGGGAAAAAATCATTTTTTATCGCGTTGATTTTACCTAACATTGAATGAAATAGGTAAACTTTCCAGTATAAAATATTCTTATTTAATTTGTTCAGTAATATCGGGAAGTTAGATTTAAATAAAGAATCAAATCTTTTTGTAACAAAATGCCAGTATTTAATATTTTCATTTGTTATCTTGAAAGGAAACTGTTGTAATATCTGTAAATTATTCATCGTTATTGGCATAAGTTCACTTTTTTATTCACCAATTGATACTGTATCCTGAGATTAATCAAATTCCGTTATTAGTTTTAACAAATTTCGGTTACTTATTTCCGGTTCAGTGATATAAAGTAATACATCGTCCGCATATAAGGAGATTTTATTCTTAGTATCTTTGTATCTATCAGTATTTCCGGATTGTAATCTCACCCTTTGGGCGAGAGGTTCTTTGCTAGCGCGAACAATAAAGGTGATAGAGGACAGCCTTGTCTACAACCTCGAGAATAAAAAACTAAGTTAGTAGATAACATACGGTTTGTTGTTATTCTAGCTGTTGGGTTTGCATATAACATTTAATCCAAGTAGCAAACTTATCACCGAGCTTGAAAGCATTCCATCACCGAAATAGATAAGGCCCATTCCACTTGGTCAAAAGCTTTTTTGCATCCAGCGAGTCGAGGTAACTACTAAAACTTTTTTATCCTTTCTTTTCGAATATATAATATTAAATAACCGTTTTGATTATATGAGGAATATCTTTAGATATATAATCCTGTTTGATCGGGATGAATTAATTCATTGACAACTGTACTTATCTTTGTGCTAATATTTTGTTAAAATCTTTTGATCCGTATTTAATAGAGCTATTGCTCTATATGATCTGGGTTCATCCAAGTCTTTATTTATTTTTGGGTATAAGTGTATAATAGACTCGTTCAGCGTCTCTGGTATTTTTGTTGTGTATATATCTGTTCACTATAATGCTTTCAAAATAAGGGACCATTGATAATGGAAAATATTCATAAATCGAGCCAATTACCAGCCGGTCACGGTGTTTTACCATTTTTTTAATGATAAATAGATTATTGGATTTTCTTTTATTGAAAATATCAGCATTTAATAGTTCTTTATTTTGTAAATCAACCTTTTAAAGTTACATATTTTTAAAAAGCATCTATTTTCTGTTTTATTTACTGGCGCTTTAGCAGTATATAGATTTTTATAATAGTGCTTTAAATCTATCATTAATATCTTTGGTTGTGGTATGATAAATCACCATTTTGTGATTTTAATCCTATGTATAATTTTTTCAGCTGCAATTTACCTCCATATAAGTTCTAGCTAAAATTTTTGGGGTTTGTCTCAAATTCAAAGTGTAAATGTTAGTATGTTGATAAAATTTTAAACTGACAGTAGTTATTTTTTTTAATTTATATTTAATGCTACAATTTTATTATGTATTATGTATTCTGGTTTTATTGCATTCTGTATAATCTAATTGTTTAATCTTCCCTTTCCAAGT
>CM069170.1:2809619-2826727 GCA_035221665.1 Okamejei kenojei | reverse complement strand
AGAGAGATAGTATGCTGACATTCTATAGGGTTGTAAACAATCCCAATATAAGATATCCCAGGCCCGTTCCTCCTGGCAGGCGGGTCTCAGTAATCCCCACTATGTCATATCTACCAACCGCTGTGAGCCTCAAGCTCATCTACTATACTTCTTGTACTTCACGCATTCGAATTGTCCAAATATCCTGAAAAGGAGGGAGATAGCCCTGAGCTCGAGGTACATATTGCTACCCAATGACATATTTAAACAAAGAGAAGAGGTTCCTGAAAGAGCATTTGGGAGTTTAGGAAGAGAGGTTAAGGAAATGGACCCGCAAAGATAACAACCTCAGGATTACTTCCTGTGTCACGCGATGGTGAGAGTAGGAATGGAGGCAAGGTGAGGAAAAATGTCTGGCTGAAAGACTGGTGCAGAGGGCAGGAATTCAAGTTTCTGGATCATTGGAACACTTTTGGGAAGGAGTGACCTTAATAAAAAGGATATCGGGTTGCAGTTGAAACCCAGGGGGACCAGTATCCCTGGCGGGGAAATTTGCAAAGGCTACTGGGGGGGGCTTTAAATTAGAATGTATGGGGAGGGACTCAAATAGAGAACAGCTTGTAAGACATGGTCTGAAGCAGGAGGCAGAGAAGGAGCTCTCAGTCCCAACAGTAGCGGGGAAAGAAGAAAAAATAATAAACAGAGATAAGAGGTGGTGGTTCTTAAATTGTGAGCAGAGAGATATAGGGGATGAAATTAGAGTAGAAGCAATCGTAGCAAGGTGAACAATTATAGTGGCAGGCAGACAAATCCAGGGCAAAAATCAAAAGGGCCCACATTGTCAACATAATTGTATAAGGAATAAGCGTTTGTAAAAACAAGCATGACGCTTGTGTCTCAATGCGAGGGGCAATTCGTAATAAGGTGGATGAGCTGAATGATCCAGATAGCTATTGAAGACTAATGCTATAGTTGGGATCACGGAGACATGGCTCCAGGGGGACAAAGGCTGCAGCTGAACATCTATGAGATATTCAGTAATTTAGGAGGGTTAGACTGAAAGGAAAAATGACTGGGTAAAGCGGTTGCTGTGTGAGAGAGGAATTAATGCAATAAGAAAGGAAGGATATTAGCTTGGAGTTTTGTGGAATCGATATGGGTATAGCTGTGAAATCTCCGATGGTCAAAAAACGCTAGGAGTAGTGTACCAAGCCCACCTAACAGTATAGTGGAGTGGGGATTGGCATCTAGATTAGTTAAACAAATGTAGGACCCTTGCAAGTCTGATACAGGTGAATTGATCATAGGACAAGGACACGGCAGAACCAATTGAATAACGACTTTGGTTTCTGTCTTCTCTAAGAAACAAAATAATTTGCCGAAATACAGGGGACCGGGGTTCAAATAAGATGGAGGAACTGAGTGAAATCTAAGTTAGCCGGGAAGTGGTGTTGGATAAATTGAACGGATTAAATGCCGATAAATCCCCAGGGCCAGATAGTCTGCATCCCAGTGTACCCAAGTAAGTAGTCACAGAATAGTGGATGCATTAGTGAAAGTGTTTCAAAACCTCCTTAGATTCTGGAGTTTGTTCCTGAGATTGAGGGTACAATATAACCCCACTTTTTTAAAAAAGGAGGGGAGAGAAAACCGGAAATTACAGACAGTTAGTCTTAATATCGGTATGGGGAAACTTGCTAGAGGTCAGTTATTAAAGATGGGAATAGCATCACATATGAAAGTGGTGAAAACATTGGACAAATCAGCATGGATTTAACGAAAGGAAATCATGTCTGGCGAAATCTTATTATAATATATTTCTAGGTATGTAGAGTGGAACGGTGAACCAGTGGAATGTGTTATAACAAGACCTTTCAGAAGGCTTTCGACAAGGTCCCACATAACAGAATTATATACAAACGTATGCACACGGTATTGGTGGTTCAGTATTGATGTGTATAGATAACTGGCTGCAGACAGGGAAGCAACGGGTAGGAGTAAACGGGTCCTTTTCAGATGGCAGGCATGACTAGTGGGGTACCGCAATGGCCAGTGCTGGGCCCCAACCTATTTACTAATATATATTAATAATTTGGACGAGGAATGAATGTAACTATCTCCAATTTTGCGATGATACAGAGCTGGGGGGTAGTGTTAGGTGTGAGGAGGATACTGGAAGGCTGCAATGTGACTTTGATAAGCTGGGGTGAATGGCAAATGCATGGCAGATGCAGTATAATGTGGATAAAATTTGAGGTTATCCAGTTTGTTGTCAAACAGGAGGGTAGACTATTATCGATTTGGGGGGGGGGGGGGGTGTTGGGGGGTAGCAGATTAGGAAAAAGGGGAGAATGGCAACGAGACCTGGGGTCATGGTTCACTCAGTCATTGAAGTACGGCATGCAGGTTCAGCAGGCAGTTAAGAAAGACAATGGGTAGTTAGCATTCTCATCGAAATAATTGAGTATAGGAGCAGGAGGTTCTAACCTGCATTGTACAGGGTTTTGGGTGAGACCACACCTGGAGTATTGTGTAAAGTTTTAGGTCTCTAATCTGAGGAAATACATTCTATGCCATAAATGGGGTACAGAGAAGGTTCACAGACTGATCCTGGGATGTCCCAGTTGTCAGGACTTTCATATGAGGAAAGGACTGGATAGACCTCTCGGCTTGTACTCGCTAGAATTTAGAAGAATTGAGGGGTGGATCTTATAGAAACTTAAAAAATTATAAGTGAGTTGACAGGCTAGATGCAGGAAGTATTGTTCCCCGATTTGGGAGTCCAGAATACAAGGGTCCACAGACTTAGGGTAAGGGGAATTAATTTAGACCGAATGAGGAAAACATTTTTCACACAGAGAGTGGTGAGATCTCTGAATTCTCTGCTCACAGAAGGTATGTTGAGCCAGTTCATATGCTATATATAAGAGGGAGTTTGATGTGGCCCCTTGTGGCTAAGGATTCAGGGAGGGGGTAATGGAGGGAAGGCTAGGTACAGGATACTGAGCTTGGGTGATCACCCATGATCATATTGAATGCGTGAGGCTGAAGGCCGAATGGCTAAGCCCTGCACCTATTTTTTCTATGTTTCTATGTTTCTAAGTACAGTCCTTTTAATTCCTGAATCACTCACATTTCACATCGATCGCTATACGCTTTGCCATACTCCTCTATCCCGTTATGAACTTCCTTTCCCGTAATTCTGGGGGTCATTATCTATCCCTTTACTCTTATCCCTTAAATCCTTCCTTTACATATCCTCATTTTTGACTCCCATACCCCCTTATTTAAGTGGTTAAATGTCGTGTGGTAGAATCATAAATTGGTAAGTATTGCTGATGCTAAGTTGAAATACCATGACTAATGTTTAATGCTCTTGTTTTCGTCTTCCTGATGCCCACGGAAGACTATCTCTAAATATATCAAGCTTTCTCTAGAACGCGCTGTCAGTTGCATTCCAGCATCGAACATGAGCTTCTCTCTCGCTGCTCTCCAGGATAAAATATATTCACAGATACCCGATTGTTCTGCTCCCCTTCCATTGTTCAGTGAGGCAGAAATGATTATTACCCGATAATAGCAGTGCTTGGAATCATTTGTAAGTAATTGTATCTAATGTTACGTATGTGCAATAAGCTATTTTTTTTATCCTACATTGTTGGCTAATAATTGACGTTAGATTCCCTCTCCCTCCAATCCATTAAAGACGACTATAGCCCGTGCGTCTGAAGGCTGAACTTTTTCACGTTTCCACTTACCTGAAATATACATTTTCAAACAGGAACTTGCTGTAGTTCTTGAAATGATTAATGTATTTTCATTAATGTACTGTTTGGACTGAAACTTCTGCAGTCAATAAAATATGTTGTGTTTACTTTATTGTTTCAATTCATCAGCTAGACACCGCTCCTATCCGGTAAACATCGTAGGTAACGTCTCTCATTTAACAGGTGTACTTAACCTCTCTCCACGTCGCCTCTGCGCACACATATATCGTGAGCCGTTCGATTTCAAAACACATACACTCTGGTTCTCTGAACAAAATAACACGGCTGCGTTGACGTGGCCAAAGAATTTCTCCACAGCCTTTAACACGCAGGTGAAGGAAATTATTCATCAACTTGACAAACCAGAATTAAAACCTGATAGAACATGGTCTCCATTATAGATTTTCTGAAAGGTAAATTGGTCCGGCACGAGCCTGACTGAAACTTGAACCCAGGATTAGATGAATAGTTACGGTTTTATAATTCTAAGCTGATGTATCTCCAAAGTTGTTTATTGGTTACTTAATATATTTTTCCTTGTCGGTTTTCTTTCCTTTTATTTCTATGTATAAATCAACAAATTAGAACTGTGTTAATATGTAAGGATCACGAGGAACCCAACTATTTTGATAGTTGGGATCCCAACTATTAACAATATGTAATAGATAAACAAAATGTGTTTTGATATGATATGTTATATGCTTCTAATGAAAATATTATATAAAAAACAACAAAAATAAAAACATTGCAAATGCCTGCAATGGGTGGATCTTCACTGTTAGCAGGACCAAACATAGTCTACTCAAGGGAAGCTCAATGTTTAATTTTTCTACGTTGGTGCTTGTCCATGCGCGTAAGAAGCTGTTGTATTCTGTGGCATCTGTGGCATCTGTGTCAGTAGCAACATCGCTGTTCGCACGGAATCCATTGCATCTAGAAAACGGCTGAAGGAATGTCCCGTCTCTGCGTGACACTGCTCAGAATCTCAGGTGCGTGTGTCGGTCGTTCGATATCCTCACAATGTGTCTGTAAACAGCAATAGGGAAAATTAGACATTTAGAATCATAGAAACATAGAAAATAGGTGCAGGAGCAGGCCATTAGGCCTTTCGAGCCTGCACCGCCATTCAATATGATCATGGCTGATCATCCAACTCAGTATCCCGTACCTGCCTTCTCTCCGTACCCCCTGACCCCTTTAGCCACAAGGGCCACATCTAACTCACTCTTGAATATAACCCAATGAACTGGCCTCAACTACCTTCTGTGGCAGAGAATTCCAGAGATTCACCACTCTCTGTGTGAATTTATTTTTTTCTCATCTCGGTCCTGAAAAGCTTCCCCCTTATCCATAAACTGTGACCCCTTGTTCAGGACTTCACCACATCGGGAACAAATTTTCCTGCATCTAGTATGTCCTTAAGAATTGAGTCAGTTTCTATAAGATCCGCCCTCAATCTTCTAAATTCTAGCGAATAAAGGTATAGAATTTATAACTGGCTTCATGTCACCGAGAGTCATATGACAAGAGCGGATGAATGACTGCTGAATTGAAAATGAATCAAGTGGAAATAATTGATTTTATTGGTTTACTGCGGGAAGTTTCATTCCAAACAGAAAATAAATGCAAAATAACTGCAGTTAACCTGCATCTATACAAATCCAGGCAATTAACTGCATTTTGTATTGGTCGTAATGCACATTTCGTGTTAATAAAAGGAAGCGTAAATGAGTTAAACACGCACAAATTCACGGCTACATTTTCGGTCATCATTACATCTTATCAGATGGCATTTGATTTCACAATCGGCGACCAGTAAATGCCGTGGCGTCACGCTTCATTTTCAGATCACAGGTTTGCACCTGCCGCGTCCACCATATTTATCCGCCCTGATAAAACACTGTGCCGTGTAAATTCATTGAAAAATCACCATTATTTTCATCCGCGCATCTATTGCGATTCCATTTGCCCGTCAACACTGGCGATAGTCCGACCAGTGGGAATGCGTTTCTTTCCCGTCGCCCAACCTTTAAACATTTTGGGCGGTGGGCTGTCGTGAATGTCTATGCTCAACTCTAATCTTCATGTGAAATCGCGTGAAATAACATGCCATCTGATAAAGTGTAATTATGACCGAAAATGTAGCCGTGAATTTGTACGTATTTAACTAATTTACGCTTCCTTTTATTAACACGAAATGTGCATTACGACCAATACAAAATGCAGTTAATTGTCTCGAATTGTATAGATACAGTTAACTGCAGTTATTTTGCATTATTTTCTGTTTGACTGAAACATCCCGCAGTAAACCTGTAACCTACACTGCTAATGCGCGTTGTCGATTTCTGTTTGTTCCCGTTACACAGCTAATGTGATATCGATTGTCATCCTGTCCCGGGGAAAGTGCGGTCTCTCCAAATGCGTATCACGCTATCTTGTGGCCATGGCTGCGGCGGATCTGTTGGTTGCGGTCATTGACGTATTACTTTATCGTATCAATCATCTATATTTCCCCACAACGTTTCTCCTCGTTACTCAAGTGTGCTCCTTCCACCGAGTCCTTAACCACGCAATCACGGACATTTCCGTGTGGCTCACACTCTCGTTCACATTTGATCGATATTTGATGATTTGTTGCCACAAGCTGAGATCCAGATTTTGCACCGAGAAAACTGCAGCCAAGGTTATAGCAACCGTGTGTCCGCTGTTCTGCTGCTTCAAAAACATCCCCTGGTACTTTGCATTTGAACTTATTATATCCGTACACAATGTAGCATGGGGCTGTAATGCAAAACAAGAATGCTTCATTGAACCCACGTGGATATTATTCTTCTGGATTCACCGATGTTTCAGCCCTCTGCTCCCAATGTTTCTGATATTACTGCTCAACGCTCTAACAGTCGGGCACATTTTAATGGCTAGTCGAATCCGCAAGAATCTGAGAGGCAGCAAGAATGGTGCGAATCAGAATTGCGCCGAGCTAGAGAGCAGAAGAAAGTCAATCATCTTGCTCTTTGCAATTTCCGGCAACTTTATTATGCTGTGGATGACGTATTTTATAGTGTTCCTCATGTCACAGATAACAAAGCGGTATTATATGACCGGTTTCAGTGACCCGTTGCTTATCGCGGACGAAACCAGCTACATGCTCCTGCTTTTGAGTTGCTGCACAAACACGTGTATTTACGCGGTAACTCAGTCTAAATTCAGAGAGGAACTGAAAGAGCGGGTTGAAATATTTGCCGAGAATAATGTTTAATAGTAAGATTAAACGAGAACTTACCAGTTCGAAGTTTGATCGTTATTTTATGAGGATAAAGATGAGGGATTACGTGAAGAAGCCCCGCCTGGCGCTGGAACGGCATACTTCAAAGCAGCGGCATGAAAAACACAGAACATAATAGCCGGAGTAAGATAGTAAGGCTCAACATAGATTTAGAACTACCAGATGATCATTTATTTTATGAGGGTCGGAGTGGAGGGCACGTAATCCCTCATCGTTACTCTTCATAAAATAACGATCAAACTTCGAACTGGTAAGTTCTCGTTTAATCTTACTATTTTTACTTCGGAGTCACGTGAGTGACTACGTGAAGATTTTGAAGCTTTCTGTGTTTTTTATGTCGTAGACTCATTCCATACGACACTCTGGCTCACACAACACAGTAATGAGCAAAATAACACATTTTTTTTCCCCCAAACATTGCCTCAAGTTATGTAATAAATTATTTTCACATTATAAAATAATAAAAATAATACCCTTTCCATTTGAAAGGCAAGGTTTATCGCAAAATATCAATTGATATATATAATTTGATGGTATGAACAAAGCAACAATTATAGAGAACCGAACACTCCGTGTCCAATCCTGACACCATGACTGGTTCTATTTAATTTAATATTTATTTTACACCCTCCTGTGGCCTTGCATATTTGCTCGAGCGGCTCACCTGTGCCATTCCTGTGAATGTATCTACCTCCTTAACAGAGTGATTTTCCACATTTCAGTGTCTAGTTCCACTGAGTGTTATTCAATTTTTAACCATCTAGAATACATTTCTCTAGAACCATCAGTTTTTACTGAAACCTAATGTGTTTTTTTTTGTGTGTAATAAGTAGTGCTGTCTCATCACCACAGATAATTTTACTTACTTCAACATATTTCATCAATGTTCACACACACACACAATTTAAGGCCGACAGGATATGCTTATAGGTTTACTTTGGTTTCAGCTCTTCTTGGTCTGCTTTGTTTGGTAAATTCATAAACATATATGATAATGTAATCTGTATCCATATACAATTATAACGTAATATTTGCAATGTTTGCACTCTTATATTGATACTAAAGTCATCAGCTTTATTACTTTCAATGTTAACATTTTTGAATCATTGATAGAATTGGAGTCCATTGCCTAAGGCAATTCAGACTATATTTACTTATATATATTAATACAATATATATATAATATATATATATATATACATATATATATCTATATATATATATATATCCCTTTTCATATCGGGATATTACGAATGAATCCGATAATTTCTTGGTTAGTATATTGTCCGTAAAATTGGGACGATAAACACTCTGAGCCCTATTATTGGTCTAGTTAGATACTCAGAAAAAATGCAATCCACAAGGAACTCACATATATCTAATATGACAAATAACTTTACTGTATATACAGACTTCCAATTTCTTATAAAATATTGTTTTTTTTAAACTTATTTCTGCAAATTGCAGGTATAACACTTCTTTATACATAATTATTTTATTGTTATGTTGTTATATTAGTTAAACATTCATAGACTTCTTTGACCATCAAACTGTTGTAATGGTCGGGTCAACCTGCAGATAGTCAATTCATATTTTCATGTCATGGATGCCTTTGTACAACAATGGATTACTGCAACTATCAATCATCAAAAGTGGTTCAACATCACTCAATATTTATGAAAACCATGAAGGATCCGTTTTGGGCCACCAAAATGCCTCTGGCAGTGTCCTGCTACATTTTCATCAGACACTGCCCTATCAGACAAAAATGAGGAACATAAAAGAACATTTTTCCTCATGTAATTGAGAGAAAAGCATCCACATTTCCTGTTCTTGGTTTCCCCACGAGAACATTTGAAAGATTGGTGATTTAATCTGTATACAACCAGATTAATCGTAAGTAATCCATATTAATGACAATGTATTTTCCCCCCCCCTTAATTTGTTGTCTCCGATAACATTGTCTCTTTCTTAGAGATAAACAGCTGGACTAAAACATTTTAGAATATGCCACATCTGTTTACTCAGATAACCCCATGATTATTTTTTTACTTATCTTATGTGATTTAATATATGCCACAGCCGTGGTATTGTTCACCTTGATATGACATGGACACTTCCATAATAGAACAATCAATATTTAATCCATAACTCCTTATACTTCAATAATTAATACAAATGTTTTGAGAAATTTCTTAGGACAATCCATTTGCAATTACCTGGTATTATTTTCCATAGTCCCAACAAGAGACGCATCAATTATTTTAATAAGAATAGATAATATTCTTATCTTACCCAAATATTCACAGAAGCTGTCCATCATCTGTTAAAACTTGCTTCAGCTTGCAACATCTGCTAAGCTTATAGTTGAAGCAGCTTGTGAACCCCCCTTTTTTTTATTTGTATCCATTACTTTAATAATGATAATGTATCATTTGGTATTTGCATAAGCCTCTCACAAAGGCATACATATTCTTATAAGCTTCTGTATTCCTTCTGTTGGAGCTTTATTTACTCTTTACCTAAGCTCCTTTCCTAATGGAGGGACAAAGTATGTCAACAAAGCAATGAGACATATTTGTATCATGGAACAATTTTTCCTCTCTTATGGTGCTGAATTTCTCCTAAATCCAGAATAGTAATTTATGAATATTTATGCATGCCTAAAACATAGGCTTTATGTGATGGGTCAGGTCCTTGCCTTTCAACAGGCTTGTAATTGCAGCACTAATTTGCAGCTGACTGTTTATAACCTTCCAATTTAAATGTGATCAAGATAAACCATGACCATGTCCTCATTAGTCCAATTGTTGATCTTGTATCAGTACAATTGTTCTTCCAGTATTCTGTTTAACAGTCTTGAACTGGTTTTAATCCTTTAGACAATGTTTTAACTTGCACCGCTTGACCCATTTTAATTAATTTCAAGCACCTGTAATATTTGATTAACACTTGTATTTCAATGTTGAAATTTGATTAACAACTGTATTTCAATGTTGAAGATGTTTCCATTTTAATAAAATGTTCTTACACTGTGAAAGTGTATATAAAATGATGTTTTGTATGGTTTATACCATCACATCTTTACACTGAGGTAATTTTTCAATATATATATGTACGTACCTCTTCTTTATTGGAGTTACTTTTGGGTGCAAACCTAAAATCAATTTTTTAGCTTTTCTTATACAGGTGAACCAATCCTTTCTACAATTTTTTTTGTAGTCCTTAGTTATATTAAATTAATGATTATAATACACCTGTAATCCCCCACAATCGGAGATTTCATGAATTTATTTTGTAACAGTTGTTTGCACCTCTTCAACGTACTTCAAGCCTTCTTTTCCCAATTATATGGGTTCAGATAAGGCTATGTTTGATTATGTTTATTTATCATACTTCTGCCTTTGTTTTGATCCATTATCAAATCTTTACATTGGATCATAATTTTTCCCCCCAAAGTTTAAAGACCAATAGTCTGTTCTTTTGTAATCAATATTTTGAATAATCATAAGGCAGGTTTTATTCCATAATAATCAGGAGTTTAACATAACCTGATTTGTATTGATCTGCAAATCTAGAGTGCAGATTTGCTTCCAAATATTATATATTTCTTCCCATTGAGCTCCAAAAACTGATGGCAATTTATTTTACTTCAAATGTATTGGTTATTTGTACAATATTTTATTTGTTTTCCATTGAATGGAAATGCCATGCACCCGTTTGAAATACTTTTAAAATCGTATTTCCTTATATCTCATATAATTGAGACATGGATATCATAAACGGATTCACCATTGATATATTTATAAACTTAAAAGTTTTATCATATTCTGCTGTTTCACCATAACAGCTTTGGTGAAACCAATTATTATTATTTTTTCCATATTTACTTTTCATGGCCTCACTCAGGTATCGTACCTAGTACACCTCTATATATATTTTGTGCTGAAGTGTACTTAAATAAAACATAAACGTTTTATTATTATTCTGCTGTTTTAATCATAATCATTTGGTTTCCATGGTTACTTTCCATGGCCTCACTTCTTATTCAGGTGTTGTACATATATGGCCTCACTTCTTATTCAGGTGTTATACATATATATATATATATTTTACTGGTGCTGTGGTGGGTACTTCATGACCAGCCACCACTATCAGTGCATTTTTAGGGTCAGTTTTCCATTTTATTTTTACTGCCCTTGTTACTCCTGACTTTTTCCCTCAAGGAGACTACCTTCAAACATATCTGAGGTAGATGTTCCCACAATATTTCATCATATCTATTGATATATGAAACCCCCTTAGGGTAGGTTAGGGAATGTTTTTGAGCTTTTTAACCCTTTTTGGCTTGAATTCTTTATTTATTTTATTTTTATTTTTTGGAATCTTTTTTCCATTATCTTTTCAAGCCATAAAGCTTTTTTAGTCTGAAGGCCTTTTATTGAACTTTTTAAATTATGGCCTTTCTGACTTTATTAAATACCCCCCCCCCCCCCCCCCCCCCCCCCGCCAAAAGTTTGTGGAGCGACTAAAAAGTCTTCCTAACGTAAAAACCGGTATCGGAACCGGCTCCGTAATCTCCCGTTCAGATCGCTCCCCTTAGGAAGTTCTTTTAAAACTCCGTTGTTTTTCATATACAGTATTTCCTTTTGTTTTAACTTTTACTTATTTTTTTACTTTTAAATTAGTTTTAAATCCTGGTGTTCAATACCAGCCACGGAGTGTTTTTTTTAGACCCTGAAAGTGTTTTTCCACTGCACTTACCTGCGGGCCCTACCTACCGCTGTCGAGGAGCTGTCTCTGCAGCTCATGCTCTGCCGTCAACATCGACGTCATGCCGTTCCAGCGCCAGGCGGGGCTTCTTCACGTAGTCACTCACGTGACTCCGAAGTAAAATCGAGTTAATAAAGGAAACCAATGCAGAAACTAGAGGCAATAAGTTCCTGCAGATTTGTATCTCCCGCTTCAGCTCCGCCAGCAATATTCTCATGTACCTCTGACCTATCTCAATGCAATATCCAACATATCCTGAAGAATTCTACATTTTGTGGTAGTGAACGAGTCGGCAGATTTAGGCTGGGTCAGATAGTCTATAGACTCCTCGTGCCCTGCTGACATACTCTTTATCTTTCTCTCTTTCTCTCTCTCTCTCTCTCTCTCTCTCTCTCTCTCTCTCTCTCTCTCTCTCTCTCTCTCTCTCTCTCTCTCTCCCTCTCTCCCTCTCTCCCCCTCTCCCCCCCCCCCCCTCTCCTCTCTCTCTCTCTCTCTCTCTCTCGATGATCTCTGAGACATTGAGTTCCTTTCTGTTGCTTCCCCTGTGCCTACTGTTCCTCACTACTTCTCGCTGTCGCTTTCTGACTTTCCTTGACCATTCTACACCTATATTTCTCCGAAGTTTTCCTTCTGAATCATTGTTTTTTTTAATCTAACTCAATTTAAATAAATGTGATTTCAATGCATGGAACGCTTGAAAAAATAATATTAATCAACTCAATTGCCGAGTGTATCTTCAATAAATGTTAATCAATGAAAATGCCGTCTTTTTTCAAGCAACAGTCTAATTAAAGTATAACATCGTGAAGTAATAATGAAAATGCAAAATGTCCGGGTTTTTTTTCATTGAAAAATTAAATAGATTTTCTCATCTCGGTCCTGAAAGACTTCCCCCGTATCCGTAAACGGTGACCCCTTGTCCTGGACTTCCCCTACATCGGGAACAATCTTCCTGCATCTAGCCTGTTCAACCCCTTAAGAATTTTGTAAGTTTCTATAAAGTCCCCTCCTCAATCTTCTAAATTCTATGGAGTACAAGCCGAGTCTATCCAGTCTTTCTTCATATGAAAGTCTTGACATTCCAGGAATCAGTCTGGTGAACCTCCTCTGTACTCCTTCTATGGCAAGAATGCCTTTCCTCAGATTAGAAGACCAAAACTTGTCGCAATAATCTTCCTGCATCTAGCTTGTCCAACCCCTTAAGAATTGTGTAAGCTTCTGTAAGATCACCCCTCAATCTTCAAAGTACTAGCGAGTACAAGCGGAGTCAATCCAATCATTCTTCATATGGAAGTACTGACATCTCAGGAATCAGTCTAGTGAACCATCTATGTACTCCCTCTATGGCAATAATGATGTTCCTCAGATTAGGACACCACAACTGTAGGCAATACTTTCCAACACCCTGTACAACTGCAGTAGAACCTCCCTGCTCCTATACTCAAATCCTTTGCTATCAAAATTGTATTCATTCTGGCACGGTGAAAAATGCATTCGGCCCAACATTCCCCCAACGACTAACATTGTCCAGCTGCACTAGTCCCATCAGCACGCGTTTGGCCCATATCCCACTGAACGAAACCTCCATGTACCTGTTTAACTGCGTCTTAAAGGTTGGGGCAGTTCCTGCCTCAACGCCGTTTTGCTTAAGCTCCCGGCTTTTTGGTCTGAAGAGCCTGATATCTGCTTCCAGCAGGCCAAGGCACAGTTTGGTCTGCGAGGGGTGACGGTAGATGAACTAAATTATTTTACGAGGTCCTTGCTCTTGACCAGGCGACTGCAGGGTTGGTCAAATCTGAACTCAGCGCCCGCGTTAACTAGCAAATATAGGGCCTTATGCCCCTGTCCCACGTAGGAAACTTGAACGGAAATCTTTGGAGACTTAGCGCCCCACCCAAGGTTTCCGTGCGGTTCCCGGAGGTTTTTGTCCGCCGGCAACCACCTACAACTAGCATTGCAACCGGCTTCGTCAAAAAATAAAACGATTTATAAAACGGAAACAACATTCAACCATTAAGGAGACTGACAAAAACCTCCTGGATCCTCCGGGAACCGCACGGACACGTTGGGTGGGGCGCAAAGTCACTCGACGTTTCCGTTCAGGTTTCCTAAATGGGACAGGGGCATAAAGGGACTGCTTATCGGGAAATTTGGCCTTAACGTATCTGAGCGGACAGCTCGGATTCTCTGAATGGACGGCGTAGGTGACCGCCGGCCGCCCTCCCACCTGGAGAACATGCTCGCAATTATGGGTGAATACGGACCTTGTTATTTTATGTAAATATACTTACCTGCAGCAGGTCCTGCCCGACATCCGCCAGCGCTAAGTTCCCTCTTGGTACTTGGTTCTTGGTTACTGGGTCCTCCAAAATATTCCAACTCGAATTTAAACTGGAGGTGGCGAAGGGAGGGGTTTAGCCAGCGAGGGTTATTGGGAAGAAAGTGTCACTTTAAATTTAGTTGCATCTGGTTGGTCAACCGTGGTTTGGTGGAGATTATTCCATGCTTTAATAGTGCGTGGCAAGAACGAATTGCTGTACACATCTGTCATTGTGGCTGGGACCACAAATTGGATCGAATGCCGTCGTCTGCTCCCAATTAGCCTCGTCTGCTCCTCCGACGCCAGCAGAGGTCGCTGTGGTTCATCCCAGCCAACTTCGCCTATTACTCCACCAGACGCCAGCAGAGGGGGTCGGTGCTGCAGCCAGGCAATGTCGCCCCCTCTGTGCGTTCCCGGTAAACGCAGAGGCAGGTCGCATGTGGTTCCTTGGACGGCCGGCAATATTCATGGCTTCTTCACCTGGGATCGACGTACCAGGGGTCGATTCCTCGTGGGCATCAGTGCGGAAGTGAGTATTCCGCCTCCCTCCATCGCTGACATCCATGCGGGCAAACGCGGCCCTCTCCTCACTGCAGGAGCGCTCCTTGCTTCTACGGAGTTCGCACCATCTAGCAATGGTGCAACATGTTGAGGTTTTAAAAATCAAGTCTGCAATTTATCCCATCAGATAAATCAGAACAATCAGTATAATTTGACACATAATTCACTTTGATATCTTCATTATTAATAACGTTATGGCCATTTTTATACTCGGAAATTAGCATCTTGTTCCCTATTGCTTTTCCATTGACTTAATCAAAAGTCTATAACATTCTTAAAAATTAATGAAACAATCTTACTTGGATGACCTGAATTAAAGCATATAATTTGTTAGTTACCTAATTGTAGCTAATTACAATATTCAATGACTAGATCTAAACATCCATCCATTTTTTAAGAAAAGATTAACATTTTTAAATAGCCTAAGTGTCCAAATAAGATTCACACAATAATTCACATTATAACATGTTTTAAATCTCATTGTCATGAATTTATAGGCCAAATGAAGGAATTTTTTGTTTAATTCCCGTAAATTAAAGGCCATTTAAATCATCTTGCGAGTGGGTTTTTGTGGAACACGACCGGTTGGAACGTTGCGGTTGCGGCGAATTTAAACCCCATATCGGCAGGAAAAACATTGCCGGTTCGTATGGGTGGAAAATCACTGTTTCGCAACGTAAAATGTGGATTAATGGAATCTTAAGAAACACTTTTATACATAAAATAAACGTCTTTCCTGTACGTGAAATCGGTCCCCGTTGTCAGCGTTGACGGCTTTAGAAACTGATGTTGAAATTACTCCAGTGCTGAACTTGTCGGGCGATTAAATAAACAAATTTACAGAACGGCCGTCGGAACAATTCTTGAACAAAAGCTTGCACTCCGAGAAAATATATCCAGGACAGTTATGAGAAAAAACGCATTTAAACCCCGCCTCCCCCCCCCCCCCCCCCCCCCCTCAAATGTGCCAAAGTCGCGCACACGGCCAGTGGCAGAACAGCAGCGCCACTGAAGGTAAGTTTTGTAACATACCTACACCATGTCCCTCAACTTTGGCCACAGCTGCTTTTTGTGGAGGTTCGTCTTTGCCAGCGTTTGCCAGTCGACTTTTTCGAGCCGTCATATCAGGAAAGATTGAAAAGACTAGGATTGTGTTCACTGGAGTTTAGAAGGATGACCGGGCATCTTATAGAAACATATAAAATTGTAAATGAACTGGACAAGCTAGATGCAGGAAAAATGTTCCCAATGTTGGGTGAATCCTGAAACAGGGGCCATAGTATTATAATAAAGGGAGGTCATTTCAGACTGAAGTGAGAAAACACTTTTTTACGCAGTGAGTTGTGAATTTATGGAATTCTGTGCCACAGAGGGCACTGGAGGCCAAGTCACTGGATGGATTTAAGAGAGAGTTTGATAGACCTCTAGGGTCTAGTGGAGTGAAGGGATATGGGGAGAAGGCAGGCACGGGTTATTGATAGCGGATGATCAGCCATGAAGGGCCGAATGGCCTGCTCCTGCACCAATTTTCTATGTTTCTATGTTTCTATGAGCCCATTCACTGCACATGGATGTCAAGCGGCATCGCCTGGTGCACTCCGTCACACTGTGATCCGGTTACACGGCCTGATGGTCTCCTGTCGTCCGTGGATGCGACTTTCGCGCGTAATATTTGAGGCACTCTCTCCCCCTCCCTCCGCCCTCTCCCTGCCATCTTTCTCTCCCCTCTCTCTCTCCTCCCACTCTCTCCTACATTCAACTCATCTCTCTCGCCTCTGTTTCTACTAAATGAACAAATCTATGTTCAACTAAAAAACTAAACTCTCCCCTCTCTCTTACTTACAAATTAATATTTGATACCCACTACCCCCTCCACATTATTATAAATTAAAATCATATTTTTATAACACCTCTCACACTCCCCTTCATTCCCCTCTCTCACTGCCCCCTCTCACTCCCTCTTTCTCTCACGCGTCTTTCTCTCCCGCTTTAGTTTACAATAATATATTAAACTAAACTAATATTTTCTAACGTCTCTTCCCCCTCTATCTCTCTCCCCTTCTCCATATATCACCCCTCTAAACCTCTCTTCCTTTTCTCTCTCTCCCCTCTCTCTCTCCCCTTTCTCTCTCCGCCTCTGTCCCCTTACTCTCGCCCCCTCTCTCCCCTTTCTGTCTCCGCCTCACTCCCCACTCTCCTTCCTCCCCTATCTCTGATCTGAAACACCACTACCAACCCACTATACATTTTGACCATCATGGGGAACAGGGGGGAAACGACGAATTTGTCTCCCTCCGCTGGGAACAGGAGGTAAAAGTCGGCCATCTTGAAAGTCCGGAAACTCTCGCGCTCCTCTCACTTATTCACTTGTTCTCTTTTTACTTCAGAAGTGCAGCGCCGAAACAGGCCCTACGGCACACCG
>CM069170.1:2732119-2807119 GCA_035221665.1 Okamejei kenojei | reverse complement strand
ATTGTGAGTCCACCAGCCGTGAGTGCGTGAACTGTGACTCCACCAGCCGTGAGTGAGTGAACTGTGAGTCCACCAGCCGTGACCGAGTGAACTGGGAGTCTGCCAGCCGTGAGGGAATGAACTGTGAGTCCGCAAACCGTGAGTGAGTAAACTGTGAATCCGCGAGCCGTGTGAGTGAACTGTGAGTCCACCAGCCGTGAGTGGCTGAAGTGCGAGTCCACCAGCCGTGAGTGACTGAACTGTGAGTCCACCAGCTGCGAGTGACTGAACTGTGAGTCCAATAATCCATTCTGCCTAAATTGTCCACACTAGCCCTCCAGAAAGCACCCCCCCCCCCCTCTCCACCCCTCCCGCTGGCCACCGCCTGAAGCCGTTCCTCTCCCTCGGCTGCAGTACGCTCCCCCACTGGCCCCCGACAGACCCGTCCTGAAGCCGAATCCCTCCCCAGGTTGCCTGAAGCTGATCGCCTGTCCCAGCTGCAAAACGTAATAAGAGACGCAACAAGAAACAATGGACTGAATAAATCTCCTCTTTAACATTTAAGTTGTTGTTATATTTTAACAGTTATTCACATTTTATGCTTCAATAAATCCCTTTCCCATTTACCTTCTGAACCTTCTGAATTTTGCAGTCGGCAGGGTAGTACTCTGCATATCGCCAACTTGGCCAATTTTACTGTTTTTTTGTCAAGCCAATAAATCAATTGCCAATGATTCTACAAACCTGCACGTCTTTGGAGTGTGGGAGGAAACCGAAGATCTCGGAGAAAACCGACGCAGATCACGGGGAGAACGTTCAAACTCCACACAGACAGCACCTGTAGTCGGGATCGAACCCTAGTCTCTGGCGCTGTAATGCCCCTGTCCCACTTAAGACACCTGAACGGAAACCTCTGGAGACTTTGCGCCCCACCCAAGGTTTCTGTGCGGTTCCCGGAGGTTTTTGTCAGTCTCCCTAATGTTTGAAAGTGGTTTCCGCTTCTTCTATGTTCCGGCGATTATTTCAAAACATTCAAAACCGGCCGCGACTCAAAATAGGTTGCCGTTTTAAAAATCGGTACTTACTTAGTCGAAGCCAGTTGCGATGCTAGTTGAAGGTGGTTGCCGGAGGTTGCAGGTAGTGGAAGGTAAGACATCCCTGGTAGAATAAAACTGGGTGAAAAAAAGTTCTTACTTTCCACTACCTGGAACCTCCGGCAACCACCTTCAACTGGCATCCCGAGTAATCGCCGGAATATAGAAGAAGCGGAAGCCACTATCGACCGTTAGGGAGACTGAGGGAAACTCCGGGAAATGCACGGAAACCTTGGGTGGGGCGCGAAGTCTCCAGAGGTTTCCGTTCGGGTTTCCTAAGTGGGTACAGGGGCATCAGGCAGGAACTCTACCGCTGTGCCACCGTGACCGCCCGTCAGCTGCACCTGCGCAGTAATAACTGCTTGTTCTGGGTCAAAATGTGAACCCAATGAGAGGGATGGCTGCGCTGCCAGAGAGCCGCTAAGAGTGGATGGGGGGGGGGGGGGTGGTGTTTGAGGGGGGGATGGAGTGAGTGCGTGGAGGGGGATGGCAAGGCCGGAGAGGGGGGGGGGGGTCAGGCGCGTCGCAACGGAAAGCCGTCACCCGCGCCTGCACAGTGGGGGTCTACGAGGGAGTGGTGGAATATTGGAATTAGTGGAGTGGTGGAATATTGCGTTGGTGGACCAGCCCTCCTGTGTGAGAAATGGACACAGCGGGTCCCACTTAGTCTAGTACGGAGTTATAAACTTGAAATGTTTAACAAGGAACTGCAGATGCTGGAAAATCGAAGTTAGATAAAAATGCTGGAGAAACTCAGCGGGTGCAGCAGCATCTATGGGGCGAAGGAAATAGGCAACGTTTCGGGCCGAAACCCTTCTTCACACCGATGGGGGTTGGGGGGAGGCGATGAGAAGAAAGGAAAAAGGATGAGGAGGAGCTAGAGGGCTGAGGGTGAGGTAGGAAGGGCTGGAGACAGCAAGGGCTAACAGAATTGTCAGAATTCAATGTTCATGCCAGCAGGATGCAGGCTTCCCAAGCGGAATATGAAGTGCTGTTCCTCCAATTTGCGGTGTTGCTCGCTCTGGTCATGGAGGAGGCGCAGGACAGAGAGGTCGGATACGGAATGGGAGGGGGCGTTGAAGTGCTGAGCCACCGGGAGATCAGGTTGGTTAATGCGGACCGAGCGGAGGTGTTCGGCGAAACGATCGCCAAGCCTACGCTTGGTCTCACCGAACTTGAATTGTTCTGCTCACTTGCCAGGGATTCCAACGCCAGCAATGATCACGCACAAGATTTTCACCGCATCAAAATATTCCTGCAGGTTTTGCCACATTTTCTCTGCCCAGCGTCCCAGTGGGCTACCTGTAATCTCTCGGAATGAAATGCTGGGGCAGAACATTCCCGGAGATTGTATATCCTTTTCCGTCTCCACTGGGACTGTGAAGTTTCAACAGAGTTTAAAAATAGAGTTTTTGGACTGATTCTGATAAGGCTAAATGCTGTTAAAATATTTTAAAAAACCATTATGGAATCCTGGGCTAGGTTACAACATATTTCGCCTTCTCCAACAGATTGATAGACAAAGGTTAGCCCACACTTGCCTCAGGTTGCTGTGCATTGAGACAATGACCGATGACTTTGAAATGTGTCTACCAGTTGATGAGAGAGAGAAGCCCAGACTAGACCCGGATATATATTTGCAACAAACATCAATGATTTACATGAAGGGATTCAAAGTAACATGAGCAAATTTGCAGATGACACGAAGCTGGGTGGCAGTGTGAACTGTGAGCAAAATGCTTTGAGGATGCAGGGTGACTTGGACAGGCTGGGGGAGTGGGTAGGTGCATGGCAGATAACGTTTAATGCGGATAAATGTAAGGTTATCCACTTTGGTACCAAAATCAGGAAGGCAGACTACTATCTAAACGGCGTCAAGTTGGGAAAATGGGAAGTACAACGGGGTCTGGGGGTCCTTGTACATCAGTCAATGAAAGTAAGCATTCAGGTACAGCAGGCAGTGAAGAAAGCGAATGGCATGCTGGCCGTTATAAAATGAGGAATCGAATATAGGAGCAAAGAGGTCCTTCTGCAGTTCTACAGAGACCTAGTGAGACCACACCTGGAGTATTGTGTGCAGTTTTTGTCCCCTAATTTGAGGAAGGACATTCTTGCTATTGAGGGATGCAGCGTAGATTTACAAGATTCATCCCGGGATGGCGGGACTGTCATATGCTGAGAGAATGGATCAGATGGGCTTGTACACTCTGGAGTTTAGAAGGATAAGAGGGGATCTCAATGAAACATGTAAGTTTGTTAAGGGCTTGGACACGCTAGAGGCAGTAAACATTTTCCCCATGTTGGGGGGGGGGGGGGGTCCAGAACCATGCGCTACAGTTTTAGAATAAGGAGTAAGCCATTTAGAACGGAGACGAGGAAACACATTTTCTCATAGAGAGTGGTGAGTCTGTGGAATTATCTTCCTCCGAGGGCGGTGGAGGCAGGTTGCTTTCAAGAGAGAGCTAGATAGGGCTTTTAAAAATAGCGGAGTCAGGGGATATGCGGAGATGGCAGGAACGGGGTACTGATTGGATATGATCGGCCATGCCCACATTGAAGGGCGGTGTTGGCTCGAAGGGCTGAATGGCCTACTCCTGCAGCTATTGTCTATTGTCTATTGTCTATTGTCTTGCTTGTATTCAGGGCGAGGTTTTTGTCCTGGTGCCATGTTGCCAACTTCCCTATCACCTACCTGTATTTAATCTCGTCCTTGTTCTTGATCCGACCCGCCACAGTGGCTTCATCTGCATATTTGTAGATGGGGCTCGAGTCGTACTTGCTCGCAGGTTATGAGCATACAGGGAATAATGCAGTGGGCAGAGAACACGTCACTCAGGCGAAGCAGTGGTAATGTTTATGTTACGCACAGCAGGTATTGTCACCTATCCTCACTGTCGGTCAGAAACTCGAGGATCCAGTCGAGAATGTGCGCTGATTTCTTGGTTCCGCTGCTGATGCATTTTAGTTACGGCAGAAAAGCAGCTGACACACGTGCTGTGTCCGCGATGGTGTAAGTTGGAATATCTGTGCTATACTCTTCACTTATAAAATTACCGTTCATCAGTCTGAGAGCAGCGGCGAAAGGGTTCTTCTGCGCGACGGGTGAAGGGCGGAGTGAATAACAGGCACATAAGGTTGGAAAGATTAGTGGGGTTCCAGAGGACTGGGACGTTTTTCAAGAATAACAAAAGGTAACTGAAATGACAATGCGGAGAGAAAAATAACCTACAAATGTAAACTAGCCAATGGAAACATATAAAAGATGCGCAGGAATAGGTTATTCGGCCCCTCGAGCCAGCTACGCCATTCAATATGATCATGGATGATCATCCAAAATCTGTCCCCCATTCCTGATTTCTGCGCATATCACTTTATTCCGTTTGCCCTAAGAGCTATATCCAACCCTATCTTAATATAAAAGAGGATAGCAATAATATCTGTGGCTACATAAAGTGTAAACAAGAGGCAAGGTTGGACGTTTGGCGGCTGGAGAATGACGTGGAAGAATAGATAACGGGAATCAAGAAATGGCAGAGGAATTGAATAACGCTTTTGCATCAATATTCTCAGTGGAAGACACCAGGAAGTGCCTGTAATCCCATGGATTCAGGGGTGGAAGTTCGCAGAGCAGAGATTACTGAGGAGAAGGTGCCAGGAAAACTGAAAGGTCTGAGAGTGGATAAGCCACCTGGACGGGATGGACGGCACCCCAGGGTTCTGAAGGAGGTGGGCGTATAGATTGTGGAGGCATTAGTTGTGATATTCGAAGAATCACTAGAGTTGAGTGATTATTGCAGATTGGAAAATTGCGAATATCAAACCGCTGCACAAGAAGGGAGCACAGCAGAAGAACGGAAACTAAAGGCCCTTAAGCCTGACTTCGGTGGTTGGTAAGATTTTAAAGTCAATTATAAACGATGAACTTACTTTGAAGTTCACGATTAAATAGGCAGAATCAGTATGTTTTTTATGAAGGGAAGATCTTGCCTGACGAATCTGCTATATTTTTTTGAGGAAGTTAATATCAGCACAGACAGAGGGGAGACTGAAGATGTTGATTGCATAGATTTTCAGAAGGACTTCGATCAGGCGCGCACGTCAGGCTGGTAGGGAAGATGAGAGCCAAAAGTTATTGATGAGAATATACTAGCAATGATAGCGGGTTGGCTGGATGGCAGAAAGCAAAGAGTTGCAATAAAAGAGCTTTTTCAGGTTGTCAGCCTGTGACTAGT
This sequence comes from Okamejei kenojei, assembly GCA_035221665.1. NCBI lineage: Eukaryota > Metazoa > Chordata > Chondrichthyes > Rajiformes > Rajidae > Okamejei > Okamejei kenojei. The sequence goes on along the minus strand of CM069170.1, from coordinate 2,801,814 downwards.
GGACTTCTGCAAGGGTCGCTGCTTGGGCCGCTTTTCTTCACGTTGTATATTAATGATTTGCATAAGAGGATTGAAATCTGTATGGCCAAGTTTGCAGATGACGCTAAGCTTGGTGGAGGGTCAGTCAGTGTAGTGGAAGCAAGAACTCCGCAGATGGACTTGGGCAGGTTGGGAGAGTGGGCAGATGAAATTCAGTACAGCTAGGTGCCGAGTCATGCATTTTGGTAATACGAATAAAGGCGTAGATTACTTTCAAAATGTAGTTAGAATCCAGAAATCGGAGGTGCAAAGGGACTCCCAAAAAGTTAATTTGCAAGGAAGCAAATTCATTTATAACATGAGGACTGGAGTACAAAAACAGAGATGCAATGCTGAGGCACTTTAAGGCCCTGGTCAGGCCCGCATTTGAAGTACTGTGAGCAGATCTGTGCAGAAAATCTGAGGAAGAATGTCCTGGCTCTGGAGAGGGTCCAAAGGAGATTTCAGAAGAATGATTCCAGGAATGAGTGGGTTAGCATATGGTGAGCGTTTGACAGCACAGGGCCTGCATTCGTCTGAGATTAGAAGGTTGATTGGGGAACCTCATTGAAACTTACAGAACCATGAAAGGCAAAGGCAGAGGGGATGTGGAAAGAATGTTAATGTCTATTTTAAAGGCAGAGACACATTTTTGATTAGGACGGGTGTCAAGGGCTATGGGGAGGAGGCAGGAAAATGAGATGAGGAGGCAGAGATCAGCCGCGATCGAAAGGCGGAATAGACTCGATGAGCCGAATGACCTCATTCTACTCCAATAACTTATGAACTTGAGAACTGGCGAAATGAAAACAGTCCTTTATTCTGGTGGCTGCTTACCCGAGGCAGCGCAAATGGAGATGGATTCGATCCTGAGGTAATTTTACTTTGAGACATGACTACGCATGGGGGAGGCCATATTATTTGATATTTTGAGGGTGGAAATTGTGAAATATTGGAGAGATGATAGCCAAGGGGACCTGTCAAGAAGAATAGCTGATAACTGCAAAGAACGACAAAGACCGTATCGACAGGCGGGCAGGATGGAGCAGCATCTATTTACCTCCAATCTTGAATGTTCACTCCCCTCGCATCGCTTCACAGTCACGTAAATCTAAGGTTTTGTTTAATAATAAAGAATAAAGTATGAAACACGTGTAATAAATGCTTGAAGGGATATCTCTTTACATTGATATTACAGCGGGCAGTGAACAATATGGTGCATTCTTATAAGGGATCTTGGGGCAAGGCATCTCGGCTTCAGGGGGCAGGTGTGTACCAAATGTACCAGTACTTCGCAGGAAGGATCCCGTGGGGCGTTTGAGGCGCTAATCCCGGCTTTGTTTAGACCCACTTCTGTCTGAGTTGGGGTGTATTATGTCGGTGGGATTTATTACCTAAGAGCCGCGCATGACACTGTGTAATCCCCATCTCCCGCACTCCCACGACACTGTGTAATCCACATCCTCCGCCCGCCCAGGACCCTGTGTATCCACATCCACCGCCCGCCCACGACACAGTCTAATCCATATTCCCCGCCCACATAGAAACATAGAACGATAGAAAATTGGTCAAGGAGGAGGCCATTCGGCCCTTCGAGCTAGCACCGCCATTCATTATGATCATGGCTTATCTTCCCCTATCAATAACCCGTGCCTGCCTTCTCCCCGTATCCCTTGACACTTCTAGCCCCAAGAGCTTTATCTAACTCCCTCTTAAATCCATCCAGTGATTTGGCGTCCACTGCTCTCTGTGGCAGGGAATTCCACAAATTCACAACTCGCAGGGTGAAAACGTTGTTTTTTATATTCAGTCTTAAATGACCTCCCCTTTATTCTAAGACTGTGGCCCCTGGTTCTGGACTAGTTCAACATTGGGAACATTTTTTCCTGCATCTATCTTGTCCAGTCCTTTTATAATTGTACAGGTTTCTATTATAACCCCACTCATCCTTCTAAACTCCAGTGAATAGAAGCCTAGTCTTTTCAATCGTTCCTCGTATGACTGTCCCGCCATCCCAGGGATCAAACTCGTGAACCTACGCTGCACCGAGGACACTGTTTAATCCACATCCCCCGCCCAGGACACTGTGTAATCAACACCCCCCGCCCAGGACACTGTGTAATCCACATCCCCCGCCCAGGACACTGTGAAATACACTTCCCCCGCCCAGGACACTGTGTAATCCACTTCCCCCGTCCAGCACATTGTGTTTTCCACACCCGCTGCCCGTCTGAGGATCCTGTGTGACCCACACCCGCCCTCCCGCGACACAAACCCTGTGTAATCCACAAATCTCCGACCCGGGTCCCAGTCTGGTCCACACCTCGTCCTCCCAGGGTTCAGTTTTATCGACATCCCAGGATCCTTTAACTGCATTTGACACACCAGAGCCCAGGCCCATGTGAAGCATAAAAATCCGTCCGGCGATTGAGAATCATGTGCAATCGGTGACACCATCTGTAATCCCAGGACACTGAACCCTGGCCCGCTGTAATATACACCGCCACTCCACGGCTTGGGCCCAGTGTAATACTCACTCCTGTTCCAGGACGCGGACACTGTTTCGGTCAGGATTTTTTCTTTCAATCCACACACGTCGCCTCATAAATCTGTGTATTCTTCGACCCCATCCTAGGACCCAGAACACTGTGTGCTCCACAACCATATGTAATCAATGTGGTTTGCCCGAGGACGCTGTGAATCCGCGCCACCGAGCCCGCCGCTGTTTCCGATGCAAAATCTCCGTCCCAGAACCCTTTATGATCCCACCGCAGATTCCAGGACGCTGGGCGGTGCAGGGGCATGGTTACTAAATAAACCTCGTCCTAGGACACGGTACAAACATCACAGACTGGATTGGAACTATGTGTAATCCAAACCACCGTCCCGGGATCCAGGACAACGTTTAATCGGGTCCTTGCGTACCGCTCCCCGTTCTAGTACCCGGGACCTTTGTAATCCACTCCCCCGTCCCTGGAAATGGTTAGGTGTGAAATCTACACCCCAGGTACAGGACCATGTTTAATACACACCACCATTCCAGCATCCTGGACCTTGTGTAATACAAGCACCTGCCCCAGCACCCGGGACCCCGTGTAATCCACTATCCCGTCCCTGGACATGGTTGGGTGTGAAATCTACACCCCAGGTCCATGACCATGTTTAATCCACACCACCATTCCAGCACCCGGGACCTTTGTGTAATACAAACACCCGCCCCAGCACATGGGACCCCGTGTAATCCACTATCCCGTCCCAGGACCCGGCTCCTTCTTTAATCCGCCTCCCAGGTCCTGGACCAGAGGTAATCCACACCACCTTTCCTGCACGCGAGACCCCGTGTAATCGACATTCCGTCTCGGGACCTGGTTATTTGTGTAACCTGCACCGCAGGTCCAGGCCCATGAGCAATCCGCACTCCCTTTCCAGCACACGTGAACCTGTATAATCCAAACCAAGCCACGGTATTTCAACCCCTCGGACCTTGAACCCCGTGTGTACACAAAACCCACTCCGATACACTGAAGGACTCTGCAGAAGCCAATCGCCAGTCCCAGAGCAGCTCCCATCGGGAGAGTGAACACATCCTCAATCGAACCCCTGCTTGGTATTGGCGGATCGCTGGGGAACCTTCAGGCTGGGATATTGTGGGATGCAGGAGCAACGCTGTATACGTCAGGAGGAGGCCATTCGGCCCTTCGAACCAGCACCGCCAATCATTGTGAACACGGCAGATCGTCCCCAATTAATAACACGTTCCTGCCTTCTCCGAATTTCCGTTGATTCCACTCGCCCCTAGAACTCCATCAAAACTATGTCTTAAATCCATCAAGTGATTTGGCCTTCACTGCCCTCCGTGGTATAACATTAGCTATCCTCCAATCCACAGAAAATAATCCTGAATCTATTGCACATTGGCAAATGACACCAAATGCGTCTACTATTTCTAGTGCCACCTCCCTGAGGACCTTGGGATGCAGACCATCAGGCCCAGGGTATTTATCATCCTTCAGTCCCATAATAATTTCTCCCGTCTCTGCCTTCAGGGGACCCACATTTGACTTTTCTACTCTTTTTCCCATAACATATCGAAGGAAGCTTTTACTGCACTTCTTTATGTTCCTGGTCAGCTTCCCCTCATATTTCAACTTTTCAGCCCGTATTGCCCGTTTTGTTTCCTTCGGTTGTCCTGTGAATGTTTCCCGATCCTCTGGCTTCCGGCTCCTCTTTGCTGTGTTACAGACCTTTTCTTTAACTTTTATTCTATCCCTAACTTTCCTTGCCAGCCACGGTTGCCTCCTACTCCTCTTAGAATCGTTCTTCCTTTTTGGAATCAAATGATCCTGCGTCTGCTGGATTATGCCCAGAAATAGCTGCCATTGCTGTTCCACCGTAATTCCTGCTAGGATCCCTTTCCAGTCTGCCTTGGCCAGCTCCCCTCTCATGCCTTCATAGTCCCCTTTGTTCAGCTACATCACAGCCACTTCCGATTTAACCTTCTCCTTCTCAAATCGCAGATTAAAACGAATCATATTATGATCAATACCTCCAAGCGGCTCCTTTACCTCGAGTTCTCTTATCATATCTGGTTCATTGGACAACACTCAATCCAGAATTGCCTTTCCTCTGTTCGGCTCCATTACAAACTGCTCTAGGAATCCATCTCGGAGGCATTCTACAAACTCTCTTTCTTGGCGGCCTGAACCAACCTGATTTTCCAACTCGACATGCATATTGAAATCCCCCATCACCACAGTGGCATTACCTTTGTTACATGCCAGCTTTAGCTCCTGCTGCAAATAAAACCCTACATCCGGGCTACTATTTGGGGGTCTGCAGATAACACCAATTAGTGTAATCTTGCCTTTGCAATTCCTCAACTCAATCCACAGTGACTCTACCTCGTCAGTCCCTATGTCTTCCCTCGCAAGGGATGAATCCATCCCTCACCTGCAGAGCTACCCCCCTCCTCCGCCCACCTGCCTGTACATTCTATAGGGTGTACAATCCCGAATAGTAAGATCCCAGGCCCGTTCCTCCTGCAGGCGGGTCTCAGTAATCCCCACTATGTCATATCTACCAACCTCTGTGAGCCTCAAGCTCATCTACTATACTTCTTGTACTTCACGCATTCGTATGTGTCCAAGATATCCTGAAAAGGGAGGGAGAGGAGCCTGAGCTCGTGGTACATATTGGTACCAATGACATATGTAAACAAAGAGAAGAGGTCCTGAAAGGAGAATTTTGGGAGTTAGGAAGAGAGTTAAGGAAATGGACCGCAAAGATAATAACCTCAGGATTACTTCCTGTGTCACGCGATGGTGAGAGTAGGAATGGAGCAAGGTGGAGGATAACTGTCTGGCTGAAAGACTGGTGCAGAGGGCAGGGATTCAAGTTTCTGGATCATTGGAACCACTTTTGGGGAAGGAGTGACCTGTATAAAAAGGACGGGTTGCACTTGAACCCGAGGGGGACCAGTATCCTGGCGGGGAAATTTGCAAAGGCTACTGGGGGGGCTTTAAATTAGAATGGTTGGGGGAGGGACTCAAATAGAGAAAGCTAGTAGACAGGGTCTGAGGCAGGAGGCAGAGAAGGGAAGCTCTCAGTCCCAACATGTAGCGGGGAAAGAAGAAAAAAATAATAAACAGAGAATAAGAGGTGGTGGGTTTCTTAAATGTGTGAGCAGAGAGAAATAGGGGATGAAATTAGAGTAGAAGCAATCGGTAGCAAGGTGACAATTAATAGTGGCAGGCAGACAAATCCAGGGCAAAAATCAAAAGGGGCCACTTGTCAACATAATTGTATAAGGAATAAGCGTGTTGTAAAAACAAGCCTGACGGCTTCGTGTCTCAATGCGAGGGGCATTCGTAATAAGGTGGATGAGTTGAATGTGCAGATAGCTATTGATGACTATGCTATAGTTGGGATCACGGAGACATGGCTCCAGGGGGACAAAGGCTGGCAGCTGAACATCTATGGATATTCAGTATTTAGGAGGGTTAGACAGAAAGGAAAATGAGCTGGGGTAGCGTTGCTGGTGAGAGAGGAGATTAATGCAATAGAAAGGAAGGATATTAGCTTGGAGTATGTGGAATCGATATGGGTAGAGCTGCGAAACTCCAAGGGGCAAAAAACGCTAGTGGGAGTAGTGTACAGGCCACCTAACAGTAGTAGTGGAGTTGGGGATGGCATCTAGATTAGTTAAAACAAATGTAGGACCCTTGCAGTCAGATACAGGTGAATTGATCATGAGGGACAAGGACACGGCAGACCAATTGAATAACGACTTTGGTTCTGTCTTCACTAAGGAAGACATAAATAATCTGCCGGAAATAGCAGGGGACCGGGGGTCAAATAAGATGGAGGAACTGAGTGAAATCCAAGTTAGCCGGGAAGTGGTGTTGGATAAATTGAACGGATTAAATGCCGATAAATCCCCAGGGCCAGATAGTCTGCATCCCAGTGTACCCAAGGAAGTAGTCACAGAAATAGTGGATGCATTAGTGAAAGTGTTTCAAAACTCCTTAGATTCTGGAGTTGTTCCTGAGGATTGGAGGGTAGCCAATGTAACCCCACTTTTTAAAAAAGGAGGGGGAGAGAAAACGGGGAATTACAGACCAGTTAGTCTAATATCGGTAGTGGGGAAACTGCTAGAGACAGTTATTAAAGATGGGATAGCAGCACATTTGGAAAGTGGTGAAATCATTGGACAAAGTCAGCATGGATTTACGAAAGGTAAATCATGTCTGGCGAATCTTATATAATTTTTCGAGGATGTAGAGTGGATACGGGAGAACCAGTGGATGTGTTATATGTAGACTTTCAGAAGGCTTTCGACAAGGTCCCACATAACAGATTAGTATACAAACGTAATGCACACGGTATTGGTGGTTCAGTATTGATGTGTATAGATAACTGGCTGGCAGACAGGAAGCAAAGGGTAGGAGTAAACGGCTGCTTTTCAGAATGGCAGGCAGTGATTAGTGGGGTACCGCAAGGCAGGCAGTGCTGGGACACCAGCTATTTAAAATATATATTAATGCTTTGGACGAGGGAATTGAATGCAACATCTCCAAGTTTGCGGATGATACTGTGCTGGGGGGTAGTGTTAGGTGTGAGGAGGATACTGGGGGGCAGCAAGGTGACTTGGATAGGTTGGGTGAGTGGGCAAATGCCTGACACATGCAGTATAATGTGGATAAATGTGGGGTTATCCACTTTGGTGGCAAAACAGGAGGGTAGACTATTATCTGAATGGTAGCAGATTAGGAAAAGTGGAGATGCAACGAGACCTGGGTGTCATGGTACACCTGTCATTGAACGTACGCATGCAGGTTCAGCAGGCAGTGAAGAAAGCAAATGGTATGTTAACATTCATAGCGAAATGATATCAGTATAGGAGCAGGAAAGTTCTACTGCAGTTGTACAGGGTTTTGGTGAGACCACACCTGGAGTATTGTGTACAGTTTTGGTCTGCAAATTTGAGGAAATACATTCTTGCCATAGAGGGGGTACAGAAAAGGTTCACCAAACTGATAACTGGGATGTCAGACTTTCATATGAAGAAAGACAGGATAGACTCGCTAGTACTGGCTAGAATTTAGATGATTGAGGGGGGATCTTATAGAAACTTAAACATTCTTAAGGGGTTGGACAGGCTAGATGTAGGAAGATTGTTACCGATGATGGGGAGGTCCAGAAGAAGGGGTCACAGTCTAAGGATAAGGCGGAATTCCTTTAGGACCGAGATGAGGAAAACATTTTTCACACAGAGAGTGGTGAGTCCCTGGAATTCACTGTCACAGAACGTAGTTTAGGTCAGTTCATTGGCTATATTTAAGAGGGAGTTAGAAGTTGCCCTTGTGGCTAAAGGGATCAGGGGGTATGGAGAGAAGGCAGGTACAGGATACTGAGTTGGATGATCACCCATGATCATATTGAATGGCGGTGAAGGGTCGAAGGGCCGAATGGCCTAGCCCCTATTTTCTATGTTTCTATGTTTCTATATACAATACTTTTAATTCCTGAATCATCTCACATTTCACATCGATCCATATTACGCTTTGCCATACTCTCCTATCCCTTTATGAACTTCCTTTCCCCTTAATTCTGGGGGTTATTAACTATCCCTTTACTCCCTTTCCCTTTAAATCCGTCCTTTACTATCCCATTTGACTGCCTCACCCCCTTATTTAGTGGTTAAATATCGTGTGGTGTTGTGAGTATTGCTGATGCGATGTTGAAATACCATGAAGTAATGTTAATGCTCTTGTTTTCCTCTTCCTGATCCCACGGGAAGACTATCTCTAAGATATATCAAGCCTTTCTCTAGAACGCGCTGTTAGTTGCATTCCATCATCGAACATTTAACTTCTCTCTCGCTGCTCTCCAGGATGAAAGTTATATTCACCGATTACCCGTTTGTTCTGCTCCCTTCCATAGTTCAGGCAGAAATGATTTATTACCCGATAATAGCAGTGCTTGGAATTCTTGGTAAGTAATTGGATCTGTTACGTATCGTGCATATAAGCTTTTTTCTATACTACATTGTTGGCTGATATGTGACGTTTACATTTCCCTGTCCTCCAATCCATTGAAAGATGACTAAAGCCGTGCGTCTGAAGGGCTGAACTTAGTAGTACCACGTTTCACTTACCTGAAATATATATTTTCAACAGGAACTGCTGCAGTTGCTTGATTTTATTTAATGCCTTTCATTAATGTTCTGTTTGACTGAAACTTCCTGCAGTCAATAAAATATGTTGTGTTTACTTTATTGTTTCAATTCATCAGCTAGACACCGCTCCTATCCGGTGACATCAGGTAACGTCTCGTCATTTAAGGGTGTACTAAACCTCTCTTCCACGTCGCCCCTGCGCACATATATATCGTGAGCCGTTCGGTTTCAACACATACACTCTGGTTTCTGAACAAATATGACACCGGCTGCGTTGACGTTGGCCAGAATTTCTCCACTGCTTTACACCCAGGTGAAGGATATTATTCATCAACTTTGACAAACCAGAATTAACTGATGGAACATGGTCTCCATTTATTGATTTTCTGAAAGGGTAAATTGGTCCGGCACGGGAGCCTGACTGAAACTTGAACCCAGGATTAGATGAATAGTTACGTTTTATAATCTACGGATGTATCTCCAAAGTTGTATTATTGGGAATTATTCTATTTTTCTAATCGTTTTTTCTTTCCTTTATTTCTATGTATAAAATAAACAAATAGAAGCTGTGTTAATATGTAAGTGATCACGAGGAACCCAACTATTTTGATAGTTGGGATCCCAACTATTAACAATATGTAATTGATAAACAAAATGTGTTTTGATTATGATATGTATATGCTTCTAATGAAAATATTATATAAAAACAACAAAAATAAAACATTGCAATGCCTGCAATGGGTGGATATTCACTGTTAGCAGGACCAAACATAGTCTACTCAAGGGAAAGATCAATGTTTAATTTTCTACGTTTTGCTTTGTCCATGCGCGTAAGAAACTGTTGTATTCTGTGGCATCTGTGGCATCTGTGTCAGTAGCAACATCGCTGCCGCACGGAATCCATTGCATCTAGAAAACGGCTGAAGGAATGTCCCGTCTCTGCGTGACACTGCTCAGTGTGTCGGTTCCGATATCCTCACAATGTGTCTGTAAACAGCAATAGGGAAAATTAGACATTTAGAAACATAGAAACATAGAAAATAGGTCCAGGAGTAGGCCATTCGGCCCTTCGAGCCTGCAACGCCATTCAATATGCTCATGGCTGATCATCCAACTCAGTATCCCATACCTGCCTTCTCTCCGTACCCCCTGATCCCTTTAGCCACAAGGGCCACATCTAACTCCCTCTTGAATATAACCCAATGAACTGGCCTCAACTACCTTCTGCGGCAGAGAATTCCAGAGATTCACCACTCTCTGTGTGAATTTTTTTTCTTCTCATCTCGGTCCTAAACGGCTTCCCCCTTATCCTTAAACTGTGACCCCTTGTTCTGGACTTCACCAACATCGGGATCAATCTTCCTGCATCTAGCCTGTCCAACCCCTTAAGAATTTTGTAAGTTTCTATAAGATCCCCTCTCAATCTTCTAAATTCAAGCGAGTAAATGTATACAATTTATAACTGGCTTGATGTTACCGAGAGTCATATGACAAGAGCGGCGAATGACTGCTGAATAGAATTGATAAAGTGGAAATAATTAATTTTATTGATTTACCGCGTGACGTTTCAGTCAAACAGAAAAGCATGCAAAATAACTGCAGTTAACGATATCGACACAATTCGAGGCATTTAACTGTATTTTGTACTGTTAGAAATGCACATTTCGTGTTAATAAAAGGAAGCGTAAATGAGTTAAACACGTACAAATTCACGGCTACATTTTCAGTCATCATTACATCTTATCAGATGACATTTGATTTCACAATCGGCTACCAGTAAACGCCGTGGCGTCGCGCTTCGTTTTCAGATCACAGGTTTGCACCTGCCGCGTCCACCATATTTATCCGACCTGATAAAACACTGTGCCGTGTAAATTCATTGATAAATCACCATTATTTTCAATCGCGCATCAATTGCGATTGCATTCGCCCGTCAACACTGGCGACAGTCCTAACAGTGGAAATGCGTTTCTTTCCCGTCGCCCAACCTTTACACATTTTGTGCGGTGGGCTGTCATGTATGTCTATGCTCAACTCTAATCTTCATGTGAAATCGCGTGTTACGTGGGACACCCTGTAACCTACACTGCTAATGCGCATTGTCGATTTATGTTTGTTCCCGTTACACAGCTAATGTGATATCGATTGTCATCCTGTCCCGGGGAAAGTGCGGTCTCTCCAAATGTGTTTCACGCTATCTTGTGGCCATGGCTGCGGCGGATCTGTTGGTTGCGGTAATTGACGTATTACTTTATCGTATCAATATTCTATTTTTCCCAACAACTTTTCTCTACATTAATCAAGTCTGCTCCTTCCACCGGGCCCTTAACCACACAATCACAGACATCTCCGTGTGGCTCACACTCTCGTTCACATTTGATCGATATTTGATGATTTGTTGCCACAAGCTGAGATCCGGATTTTGCACCGAGAAAACAGCAGCCAGGGTTATAGCAACCATGTGTCCGCTGTTCTGCTTCAAAAACATCCCCTGGTACTTTGCATTTGAACCTGTTATATCACTACACAATGTAGCATGGGGCTGTAATGTAAAACCAGAATGCTTCTTTGAACCCACGTGGATATTTTTCAGGTGGATTCACCGATGTTTCAGCCCTCTGCTCCCAATGTTCCTGATATTACTGCTCAACGCTCTAACAGTCGGGCACATTTTAATGGCTAGTCGAATCCGTAAGAATCTGAGAGGCAGCATGAATGGTGCGAATCAGAATGACGCCGAGCTAGAAAGCAGAAGGAAGTCAATTATCTTGCTGTTTGCAATTTCGGGGAACTTTATTATGCTGTGGATGACGTATTTTATACTTTTCCTCATGTCACAGATAACAAAGCGGTATTATATTACCGGTTACAGTGACCCGTTTCTTATCGCGGACGAAACCAGCTACATGCTCCTGCTTTTGAGTTGCTGCACAAACACGTGTATTTACGCGGTAACTCAGTCTAAATTCAGAGAGGAACTGAAGAGCGGGTTGAAATATTTGCCGAGAATAATGTTTAATCGAGTTGAGAAAGGAAACCAATGTAGAAACTAGAGGCAATAAGTTCCTGCAGATTTGTATCTCCCGCTTCATCTCCGCCAGCAATATTCTCATGTACCTCTGACCTATCTCTATGCAATATCCAACATATCCTGAAGAATTCTACATTTTGCGGTAGTGAACGGGTCGGCAGATTTAGGCTGGGTTAGATAATGAGCGAGCTAATGGTCATGGGCTAAATCGGAATCATGCATGCGCACAACTCAGATTTTTGGCTGTTGAGTAGAGCAACTACTCGTGGATAAAAACTGTTTTTATGTCTGGCTGTGGCAGCTTTGACAGCCCGGAGTCGCCTTCCAGAGCGAAGTGATTCATACATTGTCATAAAAGCATAGTTTAACGGGAGATCTATGTGGTCCTGGGAAATAGATGGTAGGATATTTGTTTTAGAAAACACGAGACAAAATGGGACACGTCCCCCAACGCGGGTAAGGGGTGGCGGCGTAACATCGGAAGGCAGGGCCCCGAATAGCTGCGTCTCTTGTGCCCTTCCCTCCCACTCTTTCTCCCGGTCATTTGTGAGACGTTGAGTTATTCATTGCTGCGAGTCTTGCGCCCTTCTCTCCTGCTCTTTCTCTGTCTCTGTCTCTCTCTCTCTCTCTCTCTCTCTCTCTTCTCTCTCTCTCTCTCTCTCTCTCTCTCTCTCTGTCTCTCCATCGTTATTAACAAATCGTTTTTTAAAAACGCATTTTAATAAAGGAGCATATTAAAAGGGCATTTAATTGCGACTGTAAATGATGCAATGGCGAAGTATTGCATCTGTATCATTGTGTTTGTTTTAAATCCAACTGTTTCTAAATAAATGTGATTCAATGCATGGAACTCTGGCAAAATAAATGTTACTCAATTCAATTGCCAAGTTTATCTTCAATAAATGTTAATCAATGAAATCGTTGTCGTTTTTACAAGCAGCAGTCTCATTAAAGTGTAAAATCGTGAAGTGAGAATGAAAATGTAAAATGTCCGTCTTGTTTTTAATTGAAAAAGTAAATCAATGCAATATCGATATTTTGTTTTTTTGAAATGCAAGTAATATCAAATATATAAAGGCTTGTCGTCAAAGAGAGCGACGTCAGCGAAGTCAGAATATTCTGCAAGAGAGGTTGTTGAACTGTGCTACGCTTACGTGGGAGCAGCACCACCATCGTTTTAAAAAAAAATTAAATTAACTAAATGCAACTGTGGTGGAAAAAAAATGAATGAAATGCGGACTTTTTTTTGCAAGCAGAAGTCTTGTTAAAGTGTATTATCCTGATTAATCAATCACTTCGGAAATTCCAAAAAGCTGTTAAAGCGGCGATTTAAAAAAAAATGTCAATAAGTGCAATCGGCAAGTCTTTTTTTTAAATTTAAAGTATAAATGTAAACTAAAAGCTAATGAATTAAATAGCGATTTTTTTTTTTTTGCAAGCAAGTTTGCGTTTTGCTTCAAAACGCGTGGAATCCCGATTTATAAATACAATCGGTAATTTCAATAAATGTAAAAGAGGCGATTTTTAAAATAAATATCAATAAATGCAATCGGCACGTCTGTGTTTAAAATAAAAGCAACAGTTATGAAAGAAAAGCCAATTAACGAATTGCGATTATTTTTTTTGCAAGCAGCAGTCTAATTAAAACTTGAAATCCGGAGATAAATGGAATCGGCTAGTCTGTTTTTAAATTAATGCAACTGTTGCAAAATCAAAGCTTATTAATGAAATTTCGATTTTTTTTTTTACAAGTAGCGGTTTAATTGAAGCCTAAAATTCCGATTTAATAAATGTCAATACATGCACTAGGCAGCTATTTTATAAAGAAATGTGACAACGTGTAAAAATGAAAATGCAAGCCGTTTAAAATAAGGATAAATGTATTTTAAATTAAATCTAGAAGTGTAAAAATGAGAAAACAAACCGCAACCCGTTTAAAATGATGATAATTTTTTTCAAATAAATATTAAAAAGTGTAAAAATGAAAAACCAACCCGTAACACGTTGAATTTCGTAAATATATATAAACGTTTATCGTTAAAGAGAGCGAAATCGGCGAAGTCAGAATGAAAGCAGTCAGCTCTGAACTTGATCTTCACCTGACCGTTTAAGAAGGAACTGCAGATGCTGGAAAATCGAAGGCAAACAAAAGTGCTGGAGAAACTCAGCGGGTGCAGCAGCATCTGTGGAGCGAGGGAAATTGGCAACGTTTCGGGCCGAGACCCTTCTGAATAGATGCTGAACCCTTCTCTATAGAAACCCGCTGAGTTTCTCCAGCAGGGTCTCGACCCGAAACGTCGCCTATCTCCTTCGCTCCTTAGATGCTGCTGCACCCGCTGAGTTTCTCCAGCATTTTGTGTAACCCTCGATTCTCCAGCATCTGCAGTTTCTTCGTTAACACACGAGTTTCTCCAGCACTTTTGCCTGCCTTCACCTGACTGTTTTGGGTGAGGGCTTGGAGAAGGTTGTGGAAGAGCGATTGGAAGAGTGACTAGTGGCGAAGTTGCAGCATGGAAGTGTGGCCAATGCAAGTATTTGTAAATGTGGAAAGTGGCGTTGTAAGTGGATGGAGTCCCCCTCCCGGCCGGAGTGTCCGGTCCTGCTTGGCCAGGAGCGCTGGAGGGTGGGTCGGAAAATGGGTGTCTGAGCTGTGTATTAAACTAAACGAAGACAAGATCCGAAATAAAGTTGGGAATGCGACGGGAATATGTTTATCGCCTCGACGGGGAAAATGGGAAAAGGATGTGTGAAAATTGGAAAGCTATGGCCGAGCGTTTGGAAGAAAATAAGACAATAAGAATTGACTCACACATACACACACACACACATACACACGCACGCACGCACGCACGCACACTCTTACACACACACAGCACACTCACACACACACACACGCACACACACACACGCACGCACCCACGCACACACGCACACTCTTACACACACACACGCACACATACACACATACACACGCACACAAACACACACACACAGAGAAACATATAAACATAGAAAGTAGGTGTAGGAGGAGGCCATTCTGCCCTTCGAGCCAGCACCGCCATTCATTGTGATCATGACTGATCATCCGCAATCAATAACCCGTGCCTGCCTTCTCCCCATATTATATAACCATATAACCATATAACAATTACAGCATGGAAACAGGCCCTCTCGGCCCTTCCAGTCCGTGCCGACCATTTGTTTTCCCCTAGCCCATCTACCTGCACTCAGACCATACCCCTCCATTCCCTTCCCGTCCATATACCTATCCACTTTACTTTTAAATGTTAAAAGCGATCCTGCCTCCACGACTTCTGCTGGAAGCTCATTCCACGCAGCCACCGCCCGCTGAGTAAAGAAGTTCCCCCTCACGTGACCCCTAAACTTCCGTCCCTTAATTCGCATGTCATGCCCTCTTGTTTGAATCTTCCCTACCCTCAATGGGAAAAGCTTATCCATTCAAATCTGTCTATCCCTTTCATCATTTTAAAGACCTCAATCAAGTCCCCCCCTTAACCTTCTGCGCTCCAAAGAATAAAGACCTAACTTGTTCAACCTTTCTCTGTAACATAGTTGCTGGATCCCAGGCAACATTCTAGTAAATCTCCTCTGTACTCTATCTATTTTGTTGACATCCTTCCTATAATTAGGCGACCAAAATTGTACACCATACTCCAGAATTGGTCTCACCAATGCCTTGTACAATTTTAACATTACTTCCCTGCTCCGATATTCAATGCTCTGATTTATAAAGGCCAGCACACCAAAGGCTTTCTTTACCACCCCATCTACATGCGAGTCCACCTTTCAGGGAACTATGCACAGTTATTCCTAGATCTCTCTGTTCCACAACATTCCTCAATTCCCTACCATTTACCATGTACGTCCTATTTTGATTTGTCCTGCCAAGATGCAGCACTTCACACTTATCAGCATTAAACTCCATCTGCCATCTTTCAGCCCGCTTTTCCATATGGCCAACATCTCTCTGTAGTCTTTGAAAATCTACTTCATTATCCTCAACACCACCTATCTTAGTATCATCTGCATACTTACTTATCCAATTTCCACCCCTCATCCAGATTATTGATGTACATGACAAACAACAGTGGAACCAACACAGATCCCTGAGGCACCCCACTGGTCACCGGCTTCCAACCTGACAAACAGCCATCCACCATTACTCTCTGAAATCTCCCATTCAGCCACTGTTGAATCCATCTTGCTACTCCACCATTAATACCCAAAGATTGAACCTTCTTAACCAACCTTCCATGGGGAACCTTGTCAAAGGCCTTACTGAAATCCATATAGACAACATCCACTGCTTTACCCTCATCAATTTCCCTAGTAACCGCTTCAAAAAATTCAAGAAGGTTTGTCAAACATGACCTTCCAGGCACAAATCCATGTTGACTGTTCCTGATCAGACCCTGTTTATCCAGATGCTTATATATATTATCTCTAAGTATTCTTTCCATTAATTTACCCACCACTGACGTCAAACTAACAGGTCTATAATTGCCAGGTTTATTCTTTGAACCCTTTTTAAACAATGGAACGACATGTGCAGTACGCCAATCCTCCGGCACTGTTCCCCTTTGTAATGACATTTGAAATATTTCTGTCTTAGCTCCTGCTATTTCTATACTAACTTCCCTCAATGTCCTAGGGAATATCCTATCAGGACCTGGAGATTTATCCACTTTTATATTTTTCAAAAGTGTCAGTACTCCCTCCTCTTTGAATCTCATAGTTTCCATAGCTACTCTACTTTTTTTCCTTACTTCACAATGTTCAATATCCTTCTCCTTGGTGAATACCGAAGAAAAGAAATTGTTCAATATCTCCCCCATCTCTTTTGCCTCTGCAGATAGCTGTCCATTCTGTCTCTCTAATGGTCCAATTTTATCCCTCGTTATCCTTTTGCTATTAATATAGCTGTAGAAACCCTTTGGATTTACTTTCACCTTTCTTGCCAAAGCAGCCTCATATCTTCTTTTAGCCTTCCTAATTTCTTTCTTAAGATTCTTTTTACATTCTTTATGCTCCTCTAGCACCTCATTTACTCCATATCTCTTATAATTATTGTAGATATCTCTCTTTTTTCGGAACGTGTCCAATTTCCCTTGAAAACCATGGCTCTTTCCATTTGTTACTATTTCCATTCACCCTAACAGGGACATAAAGATTCTGTATCTTACAATTTCCCCTTTAAATGTCCTCCATTTCTCTTCTACATCCTTCCCATAAAACAGAGTGTCCCAATTCACTCCTTTTAAATCCTTACGCATTCCCTCAAAGTTAGCCTTTCTCCAATCAAAAAATCTCCACCCTAGGTCCAGTTCTGACTCTCTCCATAATTATATTGAAACTAATGGTATTGTGATCACTGGTCCCGAAGTGCTCACCAACGCATACCTCCGTCACCTGACCCGCCTCATTTCCTAACAGGAGGTCCAGCACTGCCCCTTCTCTGGTCAATACCTCTATGTACTGCTGCAAAAAACTATCCTGCACACATTTTACAAACTCCAAACCATCCAGCCCATTTACAGAATGTGTTTCCCAGTCTGTTTTTGGAAAATTGAAATCTCCCACAATCACTACCTTGTGCTTACTACTAATATCTGCTATCTCCTTACATATTTGCTCTTCCAATTCTCGCTCCCCATTTGGCGGTCTATAATACACCCCTAAAAGTGTTGCCACATCGTTCCCACTTCTCAGTTCCACCCAAATAGCCTCCCTAGACGAGCACTCTAATCTATCCTGCCAAAGCACTGCTGTAATATCCTCTCTGACAAGCAATGCAACACCTCCACCTCTGGTCCCTCCAATTCTATCACACCTGAAGCAACGAAATCCTGGAATATTTAGTTTCCAATCACAGCCGTCCTGCAACCATGTTTCACTGATTGCCACAACATCATATTTCCAGGTGTCAATCCAGGCTCTAAGTTCATCCACCTTTCTTACAATGCTCCTAGCATTAAAATATACACATTTTAGAAACCCATCATCCCTTATTCTCTGTCTATTATCTTTTTCCTTTTTCTCGCCTACATTTTGGGTCCGAGTGCTTCCCTTCTCTGCCTCTTGCCCCACACCCTGTCCCCTAGCCCCCTCTACCTGAGTCCCTCCCCCCAGCCATTCTAGTTTAAAGTCTCCCCAGTAGCCTTTGCAAATCTCCCTGCCAGGATATTGGTCCCCCTCGGGTTCAAGTGCAACCAGTCCTTTTAGTACAGATCATGCTTTCCCCAAAAGAGGTCCCAGTGAAAAAGAAACTTGAATCCCTGCCCACTGCACCAGTCCCTCAGCCACGCATTTATCCTCCACCTCATTCCATTCCTACTCTCACTGTCACGCGGCACAGGCAGTAATCCTGCAATCGTTACCCTTTTGGTCCTTCTCCTTAACTTTCCCCCCAACTCTCTAAATTTTCCCTTCAGGACCTCATCTCTTTTTCTGCCTATGTCATTGGTACCTATGTGTACCACAACATCAGGCTCCTCTCCCTCCCTTTTCAGAATCTTTTGGACACGTTCCGACATGTGTGAGCACCAGGGAGGCAAATTACCATCCGGGTTTCCCGACTGCGTCCACAGAATCGCCCATCCGTCCCCCTAACTATAGAGTCCCCTATTACAATTGCCCTCGTCTTTTTGCTACCCTTCTGAGCATCAGGGCCGGTCTCTGTGCTGGAGACCCGGCCGGTGTTGCTGCTCCAAGGTAGACTGACCCCTCCAATTGTACTCAAAACCGAGTACCTATTTTCCAGTTGTATAGTCACAGGGGTACTCTCTAGCCCCTGCCTCTGCCCTTCCTAACCGTGACCCACTTATCTGCCTCCTGTGGTCTGGGAGTGACTGCCTCCCTGTAGCTCCCCTTGACTCCACTAGCCCCTAGAGCTCTATCCAACTCTCTGTTAAATCCATCCCATGATTTGGCCTCCACTGCCCTTTGTGGCAGGGAATTCCATAAATTCACAACTCTCTGGGTAAAAAAGTTTTTTTCTCAGCTCAAGTTTAAATGACCTACCCTTTATTACTAAGACTATGGCCCCTGGTTCTGGGCTCACCCAACATTGGGAACATTTTTCCTGCACCAGCTTGTGCAGTCCTTTTATAATTCTACATGTTCCTATAAGATTCCCCCTCATCCTTCTGAACTCCAGTGAATACAAGCCCTGTCTTTACAATCTTTCCTCATATGACAGTCCCGCCATCCCAGGGATCAATCTCGTGAACCTACGCTGCACTGCCTCAATCACAAGGATGTCCTTCCTCAAATTAGGAGACCAAAACTGTACACAATACTCCACATGTGAACTCACCTGAGTATACTGCAGAAGAACCTCTTTACTCCTGTAGAGAAATCTTCTTGTTATGAAGGTCAACATTCCATTAGCTTTCTTCACTGCCTGCTGCACCTGCACGCCAACTGTCAATGACTGCTGTACAAGGACACCCAGGTCTCGCTGTACCTTCCCCCTTACCTAATCTAACCCCATTGAGATAATAATCTGCCCCCTTGTTTTTGTCGCCAAATAGGATAACCTCATATTTATCTATATTAAACTGCATCTGCCACGCATCTGCCCACTCACTCAACCTGTCCACATCCCCCTGCAACTTCCTAACATCCTCTTCACAGTCCACACTGCCACCGAGCTTTGCGTCATCCGCAAACTTGCTAGTGTTGCTCCTAATTCCCTCTTCCAAATCATTTATATATATATGTTAAACAGTTGAGGACCTAACACCGAGCCTTGCGGCATTCCACTCGCCACTGCCCGCCATTCTGAAAAGGACCCGCTCACTCCTACTCTTTGCTTCCGGTCGGCCAACCAATTTTCTATCCATGTCAACACCATTCCCCCAATACCATGTGATCTAATGTTAGTCACCAGACTCCCGTGCGAGATCTTATCAAAGGCTTTCAGAAAGTCTAGGTACACTACATCCACTGGCACCCCTTCATCCATTTTACTTGTCACATCCTCAAAAAATTCCACAAGATTAGTCAAGCATGATTTCCCATTCATAAATCCATGTTGACTTGGACTAATCCTTTTACTCCTATCCAAATGCTCCATTATTACTTCTTTAATAATTGACTCCATCATCTTTCCCACCAGCGAAGTCAGGCTAACTGGTCTGTAATAGTAAGATTAAACGAGAGCTTACCAGTTTGAAGTTTGATCTTGATTTTATGAGGAGTTACGTTGGTGATTACGTGAAGAAGACCCGCCAGACTGCAAGCGCACCAATCTTCAAAGCAGTGGTATGAAATCACAAATAACAACACCTAAGTACAACATCGTAAGATGCGTGACTCGAGAACTACCAGATGATCCTTTATGAGAGTGGGTTGGGCGTGGCGGGCACGTAATCACCAACGTAACTCCTCATAAAATCAAAATCAAACTTCAAAGTGGTAAGTTCTCGTTTAATCTTACCATTTTACTTCGGAGTCACGTGAGTGAGTCCGTGAAGAGTTCAAAGCTTTGTGATTTCATGCCGCAGATCACAAATCTCTGCATTCCACTGCAGTGATTGATTCGAGTGAGAAATTAATGCATTAGTAGAAACATTGCATGTAATGCAGTAATAACATGTATTTAAAAAATATATAAACAAACAACAGTACCCCTCTATCCCAGGCACTTTAAACAGAACTTAAAATAGCATTGGCAAACAGCCGTGGATCGGCAATCGGCCAATAATAGAAATACTGAAACATCAGCTGATTTGCCCATCCGGTGCCGCCAAAATACGATCGACGGGCACGTCCCTCGCCTTGGCCGTCGACGTCGCTGCTGCCCTAGTGGAAAGCGATTTAAACACACTATCTAAATGATACGTTGACGTTGATGCTCACCTGGTGGAATAAGATATACAATCATCAGTGTTAATATCTGTATAACCCAGAACCTGCTGCAGCCACCTTGAAATAGTCTGCGACCTACCTTAGTGTAGTTGTTTGTTTACTAATAAACAATGTTGATTCCATACTTCTTAGTATTCTGGTGGCCTTGATAACATAGACGTAAGACCTTGGGGTATTCAAAATAATCTTAAATCATGCCACCCCTAGTCTACTCTGCTTGTGTAGACCAGAATGTAAAATGTAATGGCACGTGCAGCCAATTCCATCCTATCTAGCCACAGCGTTTGCAATGTTTGCCGTCGTTGTGCTGATATTAGTGTCATAACTAAGGATGTGGCTGGAACCCCTTGGTGAAATAATGTTTACACATTTACAAAATCCAACAGCATAATCTTGTAGTGGGAGAACTTGTGTCAGCATCTTTTAACAACTCAATATCCGGGTTGATCCCGACAGCGTAGTTCCCTTATGTTGAAGCTGTAGTGTCTCTGTAACTGAATTAATGTCAAATACCATTTAAAATGAACTGGAAAATGTCAGTAATCTGTACCGTATTAAATGTAACATTAGCACTTAACAAAAAACACTTCTGATCCCCTCAATAGAAATGTACTGCAGTGAGCACCTTCATGACTTGATGTGACAACCTGAGGCATAAGTCAATCTATTCAAAATGTGTAAGTCAATAATTGTTTTACTATGCAAAGGCCGGTCTCCTGAACCACATTTTGAACAGCAAGTTCTTGGGGTTTTTTTTGGAATAACCGTATATCGTTGTGCCATAATGCCTGATGAAGCAGGGAACATGGACGCTTGGCCAGTCCAATGGTACGAACCCAAGCGAGGTATTGCTGACTGTTTTAAGACCCGGCTAATGAGGCAAAAATTAGGGAGACAAAAAAGACCATTCCTCCTATTGAAGCGAGAATGTATTCTCCGCACTGTTGTGCCACATATTTTTGCAATCAGTGAATAAACGTGCACCATGTCGATATTCGATGTAGTATTGAACCATACTTTCATCATACTTTGAGATCCAACACTTATTCTGTGTTACCATCGATCTGCACTGGACGATACACCAGTGGCAAAGGAGATTCATTAGGGGATATTTTTACTTGATTACCATGTGACTAACATATGTCACCATCGTAGAGTAGCAACTAGAATTTGAACATGTAGACTAGTAAGATTAAACGAGAACTTACCAAGTTTGAAGGTTGATCTGTATTTTACAACGAGTCGCAGTGAAGGATTTCGTGAAGACCCCGCCAGCACGCATGCGCAGCATCCTTCAAAGCAGCGGTGTGGAATCACAGAACGCACCATGACTAAAAATAGTAAGATGAAGACCGTAGAACTTCTGAGTTGACCTTATGATAGAGGGTGGGAGCGGGGGGCACGAAATCCCTCACCGCGACTCCTCGTAAAATACAGATCAACCTTCAAACTTGGTAAGTTCTCGTTTAATCTTACTATTTTACTTCGGAGTCACGTGAGTGCCTTCGCGAAGATTTCAAAGCTCTGTGATTTCACGCCCTGGACAACGTCCATGCTTATCACACTGCCGCAAGTCTGATGGAGGAAGGTTGTTAATGCAGTTCAGTCGAAACTGGCTGAAAAAGTAATACAATTATTAATCAAATAAAACAAACAAACAACCCCTAATTCGGGGACAGACATTCACTGAGCGGTTCCCAGCACAGCTTCTGCGAATGTCGCAGGGGTGACCAGTGGCTTATTGTAGAACCGTTGAAAGGTTTCTTCACTGGCCCAGCCCGCGGTGGCGAGGATGTGGTCCATGGGCACCTCCATGGCCCTCGCCGCTCATGTGGATGCAGCCCTAGTGGAATGAGATTTAAAAATGTTAGTAGCAACTCCTGCTGCATCCAGCCCCACCCTGAGCCACCTGGCGATAGTCTGTACAGTCACCCGATGATGCGGAGGTTTATGGCTGATGAGGAGCCCCTGTTCCTTCATCCTGATGGCTCCTGTAATCCCGATATAGTGGTGGAGATGGGTGACTATGCAGAGAGTGGCATCTACAGGGTATGCCCGAAACTCCAACTGCAGCCCATGCGCCCCTGGCCTGTGCTGCTTCAATAAATCTTGGACAAAGAAATTTATTTGACCAGGGGTGGCCACCATGCTGTCCAGTCGCAGTTTTTGTAACGTCTGGACTCGTTGGGCTGTAGTCAGTGCCATCAGCATCACCACCTTGAGGGTGAGCTGTTTCAGTGGTAACTCATTCATTGGAGCCCAGCTCCTCAGTAGGGTCAGCACGATCCCCACATCCCACGTGAAAGTATATCTGGGTCGCGGAGGGTTGGTGTTGAACACTCCCCTCATGAGTTTAGACACCAGGTGGTTGGAGCCTATACCTATATCCAGGTATGAGGACAGCGCACTCCTGGCACTGTTGATGGCACTGTAGCTAAGGCCATCATCGAAATGTAGGCCAGCTACGAACTCCAGGACATCAGGTATGGTTGCCTTGTTGGAAGTCTTGTTCGTACGAGCACAGAATGCCTCCCACTTTCTGATCTGCGTGAGGTACTGCTTCCGAGTTGATTCTCGGCATGATGCTGAGATGAGTTCCATGGCTCGTGGTGAGATGCCCGCCTTGATGAGTGGTCTTTTCAGAACCTGCAGGCCAACAAGTTTAGGTGACCATGGCAAGGATGCCTATCCCCCGTAATGGGGTGAGTAATCAATTTGGGGTGTTTCCCAATCGAAATCCATGGTTGTTTTAAAATTTTAACGACCATCGGGTACCATGGCTGTGTAGGCCAGTCGGGAATGATCAATATGCCAGTTGCAGAGTCCAGTTTAATTTTCTGCAATACCCGACTGATGAGGCAAAATGGGGGAAATGCGTAGCAAAACCATTTCCCCCAATGGATAGAAAACGCATCCATTGCTATTGCCCCAGGGTCTGGTTCCCAAGACACATACGTTGGTATCTGATGGTTCAACCTGGACGCAAAAAGGTCAATATCTGGTGTCCCATAGTGAGCTATAATGTTTCCAAAAAATTGGGGGCTTCAACATCCACTCGATGTTGTCATTGAATACTCGTGACCTGGTGTCCGCCACTGTATTAAGCTTCCCTGGCAAATTGGTCGCTGTAATCCAAATATTCCTTTCAATGCACCAGTGCCAAATTGTGTTTGCCAATTCATCACAAGATAGCGACCTGATACCACCCATATGATTGATGTAAGCCACCACTGTAGTGTTATCTATTTGGAGGCGGACATGTAAATCCCGTGAGTTAGTACAGTAAGCCCGCAGTCCATGAAATGCCCACAGCATTTCTATATAATTTATCCCGTGTGACTCCAGGAAGGTAGACTCACGAGAGTCCCATCTGGCACCACAACTGGACATCGTATCAGTTGCTCCCCAGCCTTGTGCGCTTGCGTCAGTTTGTAGCACAACGTCTGGGTTGCTTACTATGATGGGTCTACGACACTCACTAATATTGTCAACCCACCATTGTAGCTCGGTTCTAGCCTTTGGTGGTAACCGGATTGGCCGATCAATGTGCCCAGCATTTGCTTTTAATGCTGCGATCTTTGTTCTTTGTAAATTTCGGTAGTGTAGCGGTCCGAATTGTGCAGCTGGGAATGTAGCTACCAATTTCCCTATTACTTTTGCCGTTTGCCGAATGGTCGGTACCCTGGCGCAAGCAAGACTGTGGCACTCTTCTTTTATAGCAGTAGCTTTATTGATTGGGATGGTGATCACATTAAGTTGGTGTCGAGGGTGAACCCCAAATAATCCATAACCCGTACCGGGTGCAATTTTGACTTGTCTGGATGGATTACAAATCCCAGCTTCTCGAAGAGAACCTTAGTTGCAGCCACTGCCCGTGTAGCCAATTGGAGGGTCTGACCCACTATAAGGATATCATCCAAATATGCCATAACCATATAATTTTGTTGTCGGAGAAGAGCCAATATAGGTTTTACTAATTTTGTAAACAGCCTAGGGGCTGTGATGATTCCATTGGGCAATGCCTTGTATTCCCATAATTGATCCTTCCAGACAAACTTTAGAAATTTCCTGTGAGCTTCAGAGATGGGCAACGTGTAGTATGCATCTTTTAAATCGATGCATGCCATAAAGTACCCTGGGTAAAGCATCTGCTTTGCTGTTTCAAAAGTATCCATTTTGAAGTGGGTATATTGTACAAAAGTGTTCAGCTCAGTTAGGGCTGTTATAATCCGACATCCCCCATCTCTTTTAATTCTGGTGAAAATGTTGGACACAAACTCAATAGGTTCTGCGTTGTCTTGCCAATTGCCCCTTTTGCTGCTAGCCGTATAATTTCAGCATGTCCCGCCTCCACCTCTTTTTGGGATAGTGTAAATTTCCTATGAGGCGAATGCTGGGTAGGGGGTTTATACCACCAATAAATTCTATAACATAGCCTTGAACACTTTGTAAAATAAACTCATCTGTAGTGACAGTGTACCATATTTCCAAAAAAGCCCGCAATCGCCCACCAATTTGTGCAGGAAGGGATGCTACATCAGTGGACGGGACGGGAATTAATAACAATAATAATACATTTAATTTTTATAACGCTTTTCTAAAACTCAAAGACGCTTTACAAACCTTACAGAGTTTAACAAGAGTAATGAAAAACATGTAATCGGAATAAAATAAATGATAAAGACATCAGCAATACACAAATTAAAGACAGAATTCGATCCAAAGACAAAACATCAAAAAAACAATGTGAAGAGAGAGCAGCGGCAGCCAAAGCGCGCCAGCGTCCACTCTCCCATTACGGCAGCCAACTTGGACACAAACTAAAATATTAATTACACGCACAAAAAAATCATCCCCCTACAATGATTACCACTGTGGGGGAAGGCACAATGTCCATTCCCCATCCCCAGTTCTCCCAAAGTCGGGCCTATTGAATTGCACGTCGAAACATAGCAGCTCAGGGCCTGACAGACTCTTGCAACACGAGTTATCACTTCTGTACGAGGATGTTACCAGGACTCGATGGTGTGAGCTATGGAGGGGGGTTGGGCACGCTGGGACTCTATTCCGTGCAGCGCAGGAGGATGAGGGGTGATCTTCTGGAGGAGTATGAAATCATGTGAGAAAAAATGCTGGAGAAACTAAGCGGATGAGGCGACATCTATGGAGCGAAGGAAATCGGCGACG
Organism: Okamejei kenojei; assembly: GCA_035221665.1. Taxonomy (NCBI): domain Eukaryota; kingdom Metazoa; phylum Chordata; class Chondrichthyes; order Rajiformes; family Rajidae; genus Okamejei; species Okamejei kenojei. The sequence goes on along the minus strand of CM069170.1, from coordinate 2,776,009 downwards.
TTTCGGGTTGAGGCCCTTACTTCAGACTCCATAGTGTTGGAGGAAGGGGGGAGCACAGAGCGGGGTGCGCAGTGAGAGGAGGTTATTAATCTGCCTTCGGAGAGAGGAGGAGAACATCTTCAACGTAGCCGTACCTTGAGGAGATTTAGGAGTGTAGCAGACGAAATATTTAACAAGGAACTGCAGATGTTGGGAAATCGAAGGTAGACAAAATGCTGGAGAAACTCAGCGGGTGAGACAGCACCGATGGAGCGAAGGAAATAGGCGATGTTGCGTGTCGAGACACTACTTCAGATTAAATGCACAAAGTCTCTCGTAGGCTAATCGAGGTAGGTGACGCTAGGTAGGTTAATCGAGGACATGACGCAAGGTGAAGGAGAAAACATTTAATAGGAATCTAGGAGTAACAATTTCACACCAAGGGTGATGGGTGTATGAAACAAGCTGCCAGATGAGGTAGTTCAGGCTATGACTATCCCAACTTTTAAGAAACAGCTATAAAGGTACACCGATAGGACGGGTTTGGAGGGACATGGACCAAACGCCGGCAGGTTTTGACTAGTGCGGCTGAGACACTTTGGTCGGTTTGGGAAGTTAGGCCGAAGGGCCTGTTTCCACGCTGTATCACTGCAAGTGTCAATGCTGGTGCAGCCACTGCTGCAACACGTCAGAGAGCCGAGTTCCATGCTGCAATCGTCTGCTGTTTGTTCGCGCTGTGAACCCGTGAGTTTCCTCCAAGTGGCCGAAGATCCTGTTTCCAAGCTGCATTGCTAAACTAAACCAAATCACACTGAAATTACACTAGCGATATGTCATGTCTCACAGTCTGCTCAAGGGAGGGGGTAGATATGGAGGAAGCCATCAGTGAGCGAATCACAACACAGGGTCATACTGTGCACTGTCCGACTGCGCAAAAGAGACAGAAATGCACCTCAGGATCTAGGATATCTCTCCTATCCTGGACACACTAACGTCTGAATAGTCACAGACTACAAGGAATGAAAACATAAAATGATAGAACATAAAATTTGACATGTCGTAACAAACTCTCCGTCCAGTCCTACAAAGGGCGACTTGCAATTTTGCCTAAATTTGGAGACTCCAACATACGCGCCGCTTTGGGAAATCGAACCAATAGACAATAGACAATAGGTGCAGGAGTACAAGCCAGCACCCCCATTCAAAGTGACCATGGCTGATCATCCCTAATCACTACCCTGTTCTTGCCTTCTCCCCATATCCCCTGACTCCGCTATCTTTAAAAGCCCTATCTAACTCGTCAAAGATGATTCGGCATGTCGAAGAGGATTCATGTAAACCTCTACAGGGTTTTGGTAGAGGGCATTCTGACTGGTAATATCATGTCCTGGTTCGGCAACTTGAACGCCCAGGAGCGAAAAAGACTACAAATAGTTGTGACCACAGTCCATTTCAGCACCAGCTCTGACCACCCCAGCGCTCGAAGGGATCGATCGTAGTCGCTGCCTCAAAAAGGCAGCCAAAATCATCATGGACGCACACTATCCTGGCCACGCACTCATCTTACCAATGCCATCAGGAAGAAGGTACAGGAGCCTGAAATTTGCAACATCCAGTTTCAGGAACAGCTTCTTCCCTACACACATCAGGCTATTAAACACGACTACGACTAGGCTCTGAGCTCTGAACTGCAAAATACTATATTATTTTTTTATTTGCACTATATTGTTATTTGTTAAACGTTTTATATTTTACTCTTCCCCCGTTATATACTATGTTCACATATACTGTTGTGCTGCAGCAAGTAAGAATTTCATTGTCCCGTCCGGGATTTCTGTACTATTGCTAAAAGCCTCATCTTGAAAACTTCCTGTCTACGTTGTAAATTGATTTTAGAAAAAAACGCTCATCTATATCGTTATGATTCTTCGTTATATTCCTCCTCCGCTCCTGTCACCCCAAGGTTGTTTTCCGTTCGGTGAAATAAAGTTATGAATGTTTAAAACATCGTGAGATCAGCTGATTGGTCCTCTCGCTTGTCAATCAAAATGATGAAGGTGACGCCCCTTCCGGGGGGCGGCACGAGGATAAAGCCCCGGAGGCCGGAATTGAGTCAGTCACTCTGGAATATCGTGAGTGAGAGTCCACAATAGTGACTCTACGCTGTGAGTCAACTGAACTGTGAGTCTGCGCTGTGCTTGCAATAACTGATTTGTTCGCCCGCAATGTGCTTGCAATAAATTATGATCTGTTACCCCGCGATGTGCTTGCAAGGAATAAATCATTTGTTAGCCCCCACTGTGTTTCGAAGGAATACATGGTTTGTTAGCCCCCACTGTGCTTCCAAGGAATACATGATTTTTTAGCCCCCACCGTGCATGCAGGGAATAAATGGTTTGTTAGCCTCGACTGTGCTTGCAGGGAATAAATTATTTGATAACACCTACTGTGCGTGCAATAAATGATTTGTTATCCCGAAATGTGCTTACAATAAATGATTTGTTACCCCTCAATGCGCTTGCAAAAAATGATAATTTTTAATCCCGCAATGTGATTGCAATAAATGATGATTTGTTAGCGCGCAATGTGCTTACAATAAATGATTTGTTAGCCCACAATGTACTTGCAATAAATGATTTGTTAGCCCCCAATGTGCTTGACTTGACTTGAAATTGAATGGAATCGATTGTTGGCCCTGCACTCACTGAGCTTGACTTGACTTGAATTGAAATGGAATAGATTGGACTGTTGACCTGCACTCACTGTGCTTGACTTGAAGTGTTATGGATTGAATTGTTTGGACTCTCCTAGTGGTGGCATGTTGTAAAGGTTGAAAACGCGTTTGCTCCCTTAACATTTAACTTCTACTTACCACTCTTTCAATGTTACTTGTGACTATTTGACTTCATGACACGGTCTCACTTTTCATAAAGAGTTGATAACAGTTTTGCACGACTTTATCGTGAAAAGGATGGAGACAAGAAGAAAAGTAGGCTCCCCAAGGAAGGAAAAGGTGAAAGCCACAACCACAGCTACAGCTTCTGACTCCAGTATCATAGAAGCAATATCGAAAATGAACGATGAATTGGAAAATGAACTGAAATATGACATGCAAACAAGATTTGGCAGTTTGGAAGAAATGGTGAAAGGAGTTTCGACCAAACTGAAGGAAGGCCAAGGAAAACTGGCTATGCTACAAGATGAACTTCGTGAACAAAAAGAACAAATTGATATCTTGCGAACCCTGGGCCAGGAGATAGATTTGAAGATTGAAAAACTGGAACGGAGAATGAATGAAAATACTCGAGCACTTCAGCAATACAAGTCTAAAAATATGGACCTAGAAAATCGAAGCTGTCGTTTGCATTTACGAACTGTTGGTTTGCCGGTTGATCAAGAAGGAGATAAACTGATAAAATATGTTTCTAAAATGAAAAAGGAAACATTCAACATTGAGCACCATGAAACCCTTCCGTTTTCGGATAACACACACAGGATTGGGAAGAAATCTGGTAATAAACCGAGACACTCGATTATTCGGTTCCATTTTTGTAAATGAAGGAGAATGTTCTCCAGGCAGCAAAAAAGTTGGGCGTGGTTGAATGTGAAGGATGCAAGTTTCGGTTTGTTCTTGATTATAGTTACGAGCTTTTGGAAATAATAAAGTCCTTTCATAATGTAAACTCTGATTTATTCAAGAAAAAAGCTGCGCCCAGTCTTACTATACCCTGCTAGATTGCGTATTCGACTTTTCAACGGTAATACTAGATGTTTTAACAATCCTCAAGACGCTTCCAGCTTTTTGGAGAGTTACGAGGAGGAAGGGGAGAAATTGACAGCTGATTATGTTATAATTGGAGATTTACTGTTCCTATTTTGACAACATAATAATTTGCTATTGATTAAAATTTAACTGGACGAGTTGTTTTTCGTTTATATATACTAACTTTTAAGAATGTCTTTGTTAATTCGTGTTCCCCTGTTGTTAGGCAAACTAAGAGAAAGCTGTTCTTGTTTTCATATATTGACCTTGGATAATAATATGTAACATTCGCTCTTTAACTCCATTGCCAGCCTGTATTTTTGCTCTCTCTTACAAACGATAACCATGACCGTGTTACAGAGAGGGAGTGGGCAAACATGGTCTTCTCTATGTCGGCTGCGGTCGCTAGGAGAGATGGGGTTCAGGAATGGGATTAGGTAGTTTATATAATGTCTATTGGTCAGTCTGGGGCTTTACAGGGGAGGGTGGGAGGGGGGAGGTTATTCCTTATTTAGTGTCCTTCATTTGTGCAAATTCTGAACTACAAAAATGTCTGATATGTCGTCACTTCTGGCTCCGACCACGATTTTTCTTCTTCCAATATTATGCACTATTAGGCTTTAAGAAATTAACACTTTACATCCCACATGATTTTAACAAGCAATACGGATAAACATTCGCTTCCTTTCGTGGAATGTGAATGGCTTGAACCATCCCATTAAGAGGGGAAAAAATTAAATTATTCACATACTAAATGCTCAGACTATCTTTGTTCAGGAAACTCACGTAAGGCAAGATGACAATTTACGATTCTTCAAGTTTCGGAGAGGACAGCAGTTTCATTCAAATCACAGGCTAAGATGAAAGGAGTCTCTATTTTCATTGACTCCTCAATTCCGATTACTCACTATGAAACAATTTCTGATCCATATTGCAGATTTTTGGTGATTGCCGGTGTTCTTTGTAAGCAAAAAGTTGCTATGGTGAATGTCTCCGCACCAAATATTGATCACCCTGAGTTTTTTAGAGAGTTAATTGCATCCTTTCCTAATTTAAATTATCACTTTTTAATAATGGGTGGAGATTTCAACTACTGTCCGAACCCCTTGATTGACAGGTCTTCATCTGATCATGTGCTTCCAAATAAATCCGCTAATTGTATTAATTATTTTATACTTGACTCTGGAATGTTAGAAGTTGGAGGTTCTTGCACCCAAATGACAAAGGATTTTCTTTTTTTTCTCATGTACAGTGGCTTGCAAAAGTATTCATACCCCTTGAACTTTTCCACATTTTGCCACGTTACAACCACAAACGTAAATGTATTTTATGTGATAGACCAACACAAAGTGTCGCACAATTGTGAAGTGGAAGGAAAATGATACATGGTTTTCAAATTTTGTTACAAATAAAAAACTGAAAAGTGTGGCGTGCAAAATTATTCATCCCCCTTTACTATGATACCCCTAAATAAAATCCAGTGCAACCAATTGCCTTCAGAAGTCACCTAATTAATAAATAGAGTCCATGTGTGTGTAATCTAATCTCAGTATAAATACAGCAGTTCTGTGAAGGCCTCAGAGGTTTGTTAGAGAACATTAGTGAACAAACAGCATCATGAAGCCCAAGGAACACACCAGACAGGTCAGGGATAAAGTTGTGGAGAAGTTTAAAAGCAGGGTTAGGTTATAAAACAATATCCCAAGCTTTGAACATCTCACGGAGCACTGTTCAATCCATCATCCGAAAATGTAAAGAGTATGGCACAACTGCAAACCTACCAAGACATGGCCGTCCACCTAAACAGACAGGCCGGGCAAGGAGAGCATTGATCAGAGACGCAGACAAGAGGCCCATGGTAACTCTGCAGGAGCTGCAGAGATCCACAGCTCAGGTGGGTGATTCCGTCCACAGGACAACTATTAGTCAAGCACTCCACAAATCGGGCCTTTATGGAATAGTGGCAAAGAAGAAAGCCATTGTTGAAACAAAGCCATCAGAAGTCCCATTTGCAGTTTGCCACAAGCCATGTGGGGGACACAGCAAACATGTGGAGGAAGGTTCTCTGGTCTGATGAGACCAAATTGAAGTTTTTGGCATAAATGCAAAACGCTATGTGTGGTGGAAATCTAACACTGCACATCACCCAGAACACACCATCCCCACTGTGAAACATGGTGGTGGCAGCATCATGCTCTGGGGATGCTTTTCTTCAGCAGGGACAGGGAAGCTGGTCAGAGTTGATGGGAAGATGGATGGAGCCAAATACAGGGCAATCTTGGAAGAAAACCTGTTAGACTCTGCAAAAGACTTGCGACTGGGGCGGAGGTTCACCTTCCAGCAGTACAACAACCCTAAACATACATCCAGAGCTACAATGGAATGGTTTAGATCAAAGGACATTCATGTGTTAGAATGGCCCAGTCAAAATCCACACCTAAATCCAATTGAGAATCTCTGGCAAGACTTGAAAATTGCTGTTCACAGACGCTCTCCATCCAATCCGTCTGAGCTTGAGCTATTTTGCAAAGAAGATTGGGCAACAATTTCAGTCACTAGATGTGCAAAGCTGGTAGAGACGTGCCCCAAAAGACTTGCAGCTGTAATTGCAGCGAAAGGTGGTTCTACAAAGTATTGACTCAGGGGGGCTGAATTTTTTTGCACGCCACACTTTTCAGTTTTTTATTTGTAATAAAATTTGGAAACCATTTATCATTTTCCTTCCACTTCACAATTATGCACCACTTTGTGTTGGTCTCTCATCTAAAATCCCAATAAAATACATTTACGTTTGTGGTTGCAACGTGACAAAACGTGGAAAAGTTCAAGGGGAATACTTTTCCAAGCCACTGTATATCATAGTTATTCTAGGATTGACTACTTTATAATAGATTCTCGGCTAGTTTCATCGGTCGCTGCATGTGAGTATGATGCCATTGCTATTTCCGATCACGCACCTTTGAAACTATCAATCAATCTACCTGATTCCAAGTTTAGTGCTAAACAATGGCGATTTAATGATACTTTGCTTCAAGACTTACATTATATTAATTTTATGAAAGATCAGATTGCTTTTGACTTCTTGACAAACTCTACCGAATAAATATACAATAGTGTAGTCTGGGATGCTTTAAGGCATATATTCATGGACAAATTATTTCATACACCGCGGGATTAAAAATACAAACTCAAAAAGAAATACGTACATTTGCTTTTAAAGAAGGAACTGCAGATGCTGGAGAATCGAGGGTACACAAAAGGCTGGAGAAACTCAGCGGGTGCGGCAGCATCTAAGGAGCGAAGGTGATAGGCGACGTTTCGGGTCGAGACCCTTCTTCAGACTGGTCAGGGATCAGGGAAACGAGAGATATAGACGGTGATGTGGAGAGATAATGAACAATGAATGAAAGATATGCAACAAATTATCGATGATAAAGGGAACAAGCCATTGTAAGCTGTTTGTGGTGTGAAAATGAAAAGCTTGTGCGACTAGGGTGGGGAGGGAGATAGAGAGAGAGGGAATGCCAGGGCCCGAGGGCTGAAGGAGTGGTGGGAAGGGGAGGAGACAGCAAGGGTTAACAGAATTGAGAAAATTCAATGTTCAAGCCCAAAGGATGCAGACTCCCCAAGCGGAATATGAGGTGCTGTTCCTCCAACTTGCGATGTTGCTCACTCTGGCCGTGGAGGAGGCCCAGGATCGAGAGGTCGGATACAGAATGGGAGGGGGAGTTGAAGTGCTGAGCCACCGGGAGGTCGGGTTGGTTAATGCGGACCGAGCAGAGGTGTTCGGTGAGACGATCGCCAAGCCTCCGCTTGGTCTCACCGATATAGATCATCTGGCATCTGGAGCAGCGGATGCAGTAGATGAGGTTGGAGGAGGTGCAGGTGAACTTCTGTCGGACCTGGAAGGACTGCTTGGGTCCCTGAAAGGAGTGGATGGGGGAGGTGAAGGGAAAAGTGTAGCATTTCTTGCGGTTGCAAGGGAAAGTGCCCGGGGAAGGGGTAGAGCGGGAGGGAAGGGAAGAATTGACAAGGGAGTTGCGGAGGGAGCGGTCTTTGCGGAAGGCAGACAGGGGGGGAGATGGGAAGATGTGGCGAGTGGAGGGGTCACGTTGGAGGTGGCGAAACTGGCGGAGGACTATGTGTTGTATTTGCCGGCTGGTGGGGTGAAAGGTGAGGACCAGGGGGACTCTGCCCTGTTTGCGAATGGGGGAATGGGGAGAGAGGGCAGTGTTGCGGGGTATGGAGGAGACCCTGGTGCGAGCCTCATCTATAGTGGGGGGAGGGGAATCCCCGTTCTCTGAAGAATGAGGCCATTTGTGATGACCTGGTGTGGAACACCTCATCCTGGGAGCAGATGCGGCAAAGACGGAGGAATTGGGAATAGGGGATGGAGTCCTTACAGGAAGCAGGGTGGGAGGAAGAGTAGTCCAGGTAGCTGTGGGAGTCAGTTGGTTTGTAGTGGATGTCGGTCAGGAGTGTATCACTGCAATAGAGATGGTGAGGTCAAGGAATGGTAGGGAAATGTCGGAAATGGTCCAAGTGTATTTGAGTGCCGGATGGAAGTTGGTAGTGAAATGGATGAAGTCAGTCAGTTGTGTGTGGGTGCAGGGGGTGACACCAAAGCAGTCGTCGATGTAACGGAGGTAGAGGTCGGGGATGGGGCCCTGGTACGTCGAGAACAAGGATTGTTCGACGTACCCGACAAAGTGTCAAGCGTAGCTGGGGCCAATGCGTGTGCCCATAGCTACGCCTTGTGTTTGGAGGAAATGGGAGGAGTCAAAAGTGAAGTTATTGAGGGTAAGAACCAGCTCCGCTAGGCGGAGGAGGGTGTCAGTGGACGGGTATGGGTTGTTCCTCTGGTCGAGGAAGAACCGGAGGGCTTTGAGACCGTCCTGGTGGGGGATCGAGGTGTAGAGTGACTGGACGTCCATGGTAAAGATGAGAGGATGGGGGCCTGGAGAATGAAATGCGCGGAGCCGACGGAGAGTGTCTGAGGTGTCTTGAACATAGGTGGGCAGGGATTTAACAAAGGGGGATAGGATGGCGTCGAGGTATGTGGAAATGTGTTCGGTGGGGCACGAACAGGCAGAGCCAATGGGTCTGCCAGGGCAGTCGGGTTTGTGGATTTTGGGGAGAAGGTAAAATCGGGCCGTGCCGGGCTGGGAAACGATGAGGTTGGAGGCTTGGGGGGGTAGGGAGCCGGATCTGATGAAGTCGGTTATGGTGCTCGAGATGGCGGCCTGGTGTTTGTCAGTGGGGTCATGGTCCAGGGGTAAGTTGGAGGAGGTGTCCGATAGTTGGTGCGCGGCCTCTGCTTTGTAGAGATCGATGCGCCAGACTACCATGGCACCTCCCTTGTCAGCGGGTTTGATAACCCAGTCTGGGTTGTTACGGAGTGAGTCGATGACAGTATGTTCGGGGGTGGAGAGATTGGAGTGAGACAGGGGAGTGGAGAAGTCGAGGCGGTTGATGTCCCGACGAGAGTTCTGGATAAATATTTCTAGAGCCGGAAGGCTACGAGGGGGGCTCCAAGTGGAGGGGTTAAGTTGGAGACAGGAAAAGGGATCATCAGTGGGGGGCGAGGACTTCGTCCCGTGGAAGAACGTTGTGAGGCGGAGGCGACGGTAGAAAAGCTCCAAGTCGTGGTGGGCGCGGAACTCATTGAGGTGGGGACGGAGAGGGACAAAGGTAAGACCTCTGCTGGTCTTTTGCTGACGACATTAAAGAAATTGATTAAAAATATTCAAAAGCAGCTAGTTTAGAGCTCTATAGGAATAGAGTTGAACTTCAATTGAGATATGTTTTGTTATTAGTATCACCGATTGGGAACCAGCTGCTTAAAACCAAAAGTCATTTTTTATATACATGGGGAAAAATCTGGTAAATTGCTCGCTAATCAGTTGAAATCGGTGTTGGCCAAGCGTCAGATTACTAAAGTGAGTAAATCGGATGGTACATTAACTGTAGACTATGACGAAATTAATAAATCCTTTCAGGAATTTTATACCTCCTTATACCAATCAGAATGTCCTACTGATTCCAAAATAATGCATGTGTTTTTAAAGAAACTGAACTTACCAAATTTACCATTTAATGAATCTATGTTGTCAGATGAACCCATCACGGATGAAGAAATAGAGAGAGCAATTATTTCACTGGACTTTGGTAAAGCTCCCGGTTATTGTCTCCCTGGCTATGCAAGGTATTTAAAGAAGCCTTTTGAAGGAATAGATTACCACAGTCTTTTTATGTAGTATCGATTTCCTTAATTCTTAAAAAAGATAAAGATCCTACTGAAGTGACATCATATAGACCAATATCAATGTTAAATGTAGATTTCAAAATTCTTTCCAAAATATTAGCTTTGAGATTCGAAAATATTTTACCGCAAATTATCTCTGAAGATCAGACAGGTTTTATTAAAAATCGTTACTCATACTTTAACGTTAGGAAATTAATGAATATTGTATATACAGCGTCAAATAAAACGGCTGAATGTATCATCTCACTCGATGCCATGAAGGCGTTTGATAGAGTAGTGGGGAATACCTATTCAATACACTTGAAAATTTTAACATTGGTCCAGCATTTATTTATTGGATCAAGCTGATATATTATATACCTCAGGCTTATGTATTTACTAATAATCAGAGATCCCCTTTTTTCAAGCTCTTTCGCGGTACTAGACAGGAGTCCCTTAAGTCCTTTACTATTTGATATTGCTTTGGAAATTTAGCCACCGCAATCAGGGAATCCCTAATATTTTTGGTATTGTCCGCGGGAATAAGACACATAATCTTTCTTTATGCAGATGATCTGTTTGTATTCATTTCTAACCCTGAGAAATCTTTTCCGGCAATAGTAACATTACTTAATCAATTTAGTAGTTTTTCTGGTTATAAAATAAATCTTAGTAAGGGTGTGCTTTTTCCATTAAATAATTATGTTTCGAATTATGGACAGTTTCCACTTAGATTGACTACCGAAAGTTTTACTTATTTAGGTATTGAGATCACCAACAAACACAGGGATTTATTTAAATTTTATTGTATGCGTTTAATTGACCGTATTAAACATCAGTTTACTAAATGGTCACCAATGTCCTTATCTTTAATCGGCCGAATCAATGCTGTTCAGTTTACCGAAATTTCTGTATTTATTTCCGACGATACCAAATTTTAGTGCCAAATCTTTCTTTGATATTATCGATTCCAAAATGTCTTCAAATATATGGCAGAATAAAAATTCAGGCTAAGTAAAAAATACTTACACAAATCAAAAAAGACATGTTGGCATTGCCGAACCTTAGATTCTACTGTAGGGCAGTGAATGTTCGCTATCTAACATTTTGGACAAAAGATTTAGAAGATACCCAATGCCCAGGATGGATAAACCTTGAACGTGATTCCTTACACGGGCTATCTATCGTTGGCATCTATTCTAGCGGCCTCGTTACATTTTACAATTATGAGATTGAATAAATATGCGTTAACCCAATAATAAGACATACATTCCGAGTATGGTTTCAATTTCGTAAGTTTTTTGGACTAAATGGTTTTATCTTATCGAGGCCTATCTTATCCAATTTTCACTTCCAAACTTCTATTGCTGATCAAGTCTTTTTGTTATGGAAGAGGAAGGGAATAGTAGCTTTTCGTGATTTGTTTTTGGAAGGTTGTTTTATGTCTTTCGAACAACTCTCCCAAAAATATAATTTACCTAATTCACACTTTTTTAGATATTTACAAATTAGTCGTTTTTTTCTACCCTTTTTCCGCTACCACATCAAACCGATATTTTTTGGGGAAATATTACATTTGAACCCTTATCAGAAAGGATTAATAACGACTATTTATGAGTTGATTTTGCAATTACAAAGAGATATGTTTGACAAAATTAAGCATGACTGGGAAAGAGAACTCAAAATGTCTATAGAGAAATGGGAGAGAATTCTTCAATTAGTCAATACCTCATCAATGTGTGCAAGACACGCTCTGATACACTTCAAGGTGGTTCACAGAGTTCATATGTCAAAAGATAAGTTGTCTCATTTTTATGGTCAAATAAATCCTACGTGTGACAGATGTAACTGTGAAGTGGCCGCGTTGACCCATATGTTTTGGTCCTGTCCACTTTTGGAAAAATATTGGAAATAACCTTTTGATACTAGTTCTGTAGTTTTAGGTATTGATTTACAACCTCATCCTATTACTGCAATTTTGAGGTTACCAATGCTAGATTGTATTCATTTGTCCCGCTCCGCCCATCGGTTCATTGCTTTTACCACATTAATTGCCAGAAGATCTATTTTATTTAAATGGAAAGACTACAACCCTCCGACAACACTCCAGTGGTAGTCTGAAACGATATCATGTTCAAATTTAGAAAAAAATCAGTAACATTGTTGAACCCTTGGTTAAATTTGATAAGACTTGTGGAAAATGTATTCAACACTTTCATACAACATATATTGCACCCTCTTTAACCGTTATAAAAACGATGTTAGCTTTATATGGTGGAACGGACTCGACGTCAAACAGACTTAAATTGTTGAAATTCTCAGTTCGAATTCCGATTTGCTTTGCTTTGTTTTCGTTTATTTTGCTTTTATTTTTGTTTTTATTTATTTATTTATTTATATATATTTTCCATTTCTGTTTTTTTCTTTAGTTTAGGGAGATTTTGTTTTTTCATTTTTTCTTTTTGTTTTTCTTGGTGTTTTTTTTCTACATTTAGAAGTTTTCTTTTGAAGACTTAACTATATTTATATAGAGACCGGGAGATCTATATTCAATGCGTATTTAGACACTGGTCTCATATCAGGTCATACCTGTTATTAATGTAATCCTGATCCCTATGTATCAATATCATTGTTATGTTTATCATTATTCCTTTTGCTCTGTATTTTTCTGTTTTGTATTTGTTTTTTGGAAAGAAAAAACAATAAAATATTTTAATAGAAAGAAAGAAAGAAAGAAAGAAAGAAAGAAAGAAAGAAAGAATTGTTGGCTCTGCACTGTGCTTGGTCCAAATGTTCCGCTCACTCCAGAAGTTGCGCTCGCTCCGGAAGTCCAGCTCACGCCAGAAGTCCCGCTCAGTGGAGATGCCGCGCTCAGCCCCGTGAGTAGATTCAAGAGAGTTTTACTGTTATATATAGGTTGTATGTATGTGAGTCAGTGTGTGTGTGTGTGAGAGATGGAGGGTGGCTGTGAGTGTGTGTGTGAGAGATGGAGGGTGTCTGTGTGTGGCTGTGAGTGTGTGATCGATTGTGTGTGTGAGATGGCCAGTGTCTGTGTGTGTGCCTGTGTGTGTGATGGTGTGTGTGTGTGTGATGGAGGATGTCTGTGTGTGTGGCTGTGAGTGTGTGTGTGATGGATTGCGTGAGTGTGAGATGGAGGGTGTGTGTGTGAGTGTGTGTGTGTGCGATGGAGGGTGCGTGATAGAACATGTGTGGGTGTGATGGAGGCTGTGTATATGATGGAGGGTGTGTGTGTGTGTGTGTGTGAGCCCGCCAGCGGTTAGTTAACTGCCAGCCCACCAGGCGTGAATCAACTGCCAGCCCACCAGGCGTGAATCAACTGCCAGCCCATCAGCCGTAAGTGAGTGAGTGAGTGAACTGCCAGCCCACCAGCCTTGAGTGAGTGAGTCAACTGCCAGCCCAATTACGGCCTACGTGAAACCACTCATTTCGGCCCACAAGGCCCCTATTAGCAAAATACACTGTCCAAATCGCCGTATTAGCCCAGAAGGAGCATTTTGGCCCAAAATAGGCCAGCAAAAGTCCAGAAATAGTGCCTTTTGCTGAGATTCCACTCTATATTTTTCAAAGAGTCCCTTCGGGCCCCAGTAAGAATTCCCCCTATAAGTATTAAACCTCAACCCAGTACTCATTGGCTCCCTGTGAGATCCAGGCCAGGATAGACTTTCCTCCTTCATTGTTGTGATCTGTAGAAAAATATGAAAAATGTCTAAAATTGATTCTCCACCCTCTCCCCTCAACTCTCACACAGTCTCTCACCTGTTTTGGGCAGAATTTATGTCAGTTTCTGAGCTGCTTGCGCACCAACACTGAGCTGCCCCCCACCCCACCCCACCAGCCCTGAGTGACAGCAGTGCCATTCCACCAGGCCTGAGTGACTGAGCTGCCAGCCCGCCAGGCCTGAGTGACTGAGCTGCCAGCCCCCCAGGCCTGAGTGACTGAGCTGCCAGCCCAACAATTCATTCGGCCCACAATGTCCATTCTCGCGCACTGGAAACCAGTCCATTCGGCCCACAATACCCATGCTACTGTTCCGGAAAGCCCACCCTCCCCACTGGCCACCAAAATTGGAATTGGTGGAGAGGTGGAATATTGCGTTGAAGGACCATCCCTCCCGTGTGAGCCTGGGACCCAACGGGTGAGGAGGAAATGTCGAATGGAAATTCAAACGAATATTTCCGTATCTGTCTTGCAATGTCAGTGATGACATGGTATGAATGAGGATTTGTTTTTGGAAAAAATACGAAAAATGGAGCGCTAGATAGGATCACTGGAGATATCCATGGAAATCACACCAACATTAAATAAAATAACACAGTGACGGATATGTTTTTCATTGGAAAGCATGAGTTCGTATTTTCATTGAAAAATGTACAAAGTTCTGGTGTCACAGAGGGTCAGGGAACATTTTTGGGGAACGTGTATCGGTGACATTTCGGCTGGAGACCGTTACTTAGAGTCCGTTTTCAGCGACTTGATTTGTGGTTTTGTTTTCAGTCGATCCTTCAATTATGTGTTTGTAATCTCCCGCGGTGGATTCAACGGCTGTGATGCAAGGTGTTTGTTCCGTGAGTGTCACTAATGGCAATCAGCAGGTATGAGGTCATGTCGCTGGAGACCCATCGCTCTATATATCTCGGTTCCCAACAAAACGCATCGCCACAGAGCTGCAGCGAGGACGGACTGACGGAGCCACATGAGTTAATTGTGCCTTCCAGCAATGGGATATCTATTGATCTATCGAATTGAAGATATATTTTACCCTGCAATAGCGGCTGTCGCTGTTTTCGGTATTTTGTTTTGTGTTTGATTTTCATGTACGTGCATTAGCTGTTAAACCGTTTTTTTTCTGTTTCAATAATTCACTTGTTTAATTTGGTCAGACATCCATTTTCCTACTGTAACTGCCGCAATGTGTACGTGAATGGCGGTGCAGGCTTTGATTGCACTGGCCAGAGCCCTGACCAGGGAGCGGGGTATCAGATAATCACACCCTGAGATTCGAAATATTTTAACCAGGAGCTGAGATAATGGCACCGTGGGCTTCTTCCATGGATAGTCTGAAACCATATAGTGAAATGGCATCTCTACCCACTCGGACAACCGTGCTTAACTGAATATATAATCCATGCATTTTTGCAGTCAGTCGTCGCTGCGTGAAGCATTATCCAGTTTTAGACCTGTAATGCTACTGCTCATTAGATAAAGCTGGGCTCTGACTCTATGAATGTGTCACGACTTTGCTATGCGTTAATTAAATTGTAATCAAATGCTGTCAAGTAATATTATGTCTGTTAAAGTTATGTATCTTGATATCCTCTCCTTTGGACGATCTGTAAATTCGAATTAATATCCGCACATGTATCTGTACATCCTTGCCACCGTGTCACAGACAGTACTGCCCGTGTCACACAGTTCCGGAGACGCAGGTTCATTCTCAACCACCCGTGCCATATGTGCAATGTTTCCTCGCCCGTCCTTGGACGCCGCGCGCTACTCCTGGCTGCGCTCTTGTTTCCTCCCACATGCAATTGAGCTGCTGCCTATTAATGGTTTCTGTGACTACTGTATATGGGACTTTGTGTAGATGGATACTACAATGTGGGGGACAGTTGACAAGAATATGGGGAGAATTGAAACCTGTGAGCGTAGTGTACATTGGTGTTTCATGAGTTGCGTGGACACCTTGGTCCAAAGGTTGTAGTCTCTGAACTTTGTCGGAGCTAAAGGTCATTTGGTCAACGCATCTAACTTTGACAACATTCCAATCAGACAATGTTCATCAGATCGTTTTGTGCGAGTCTTGTATCAGTAATCTCTCTTCTCTCTCTCTCACAGTAAACTTGTTGGCGATTGTGATTCTCTGTCGAGGTAAATGTGGTCTCTCCAAATGCATCACTCTCTACCTGGTGGCCATGGCAGTGTCTGATCTCCTGGTCGGCATCACTGATCCGTTTCTACGTCTGACTCTTCCAATTCACTTCCCGTATTCTGTTCTGAACATTACTCCCGTGTGCACGACCATCAATTTCCTCGTCTTTGCAACCACCGCGGTCTCTGTCTGGCTGACGGTCGCCTTCACCTTCGATCGGTTTGTGGCTATTTGCTGTGAGAAGCTGAAAACAAGATATTGCACTGAGAGAACGGCGGTTGTGGTTATCGGGGCAGTGAGTGTGCTGAGCTGTTTGGAGAATATCCCCAGGTGTTTTACGATAGAGCCTGGCTACGAATTTGATAATCTTGCCTGGGAGTGCTTCATTAAACCCACTTTCTATACGTCGTCTGCATGGATCGCATATGATGTCACACACCGCATTCTAACCCCTTGTGTCCCGTTCTTTCTGATTCTTCTGCTCAATGTGCTGACGGTCAGGCGGATTGTAGCGGCCAGCAGGGTCCGCAGGGGGCTCCGGGGCCGCAGCAACGGAGAGAATGACAAGGACCCGGAGATGGAAAACCGCAGGAAAACTATTGTATTACTCTTTAATATCACGGGCACTTTCTTATTGCTGTGGGGACCACAAGCTGTCTTTATCATCTTTGTCAGTATTGCCAAGGTCGGACATGGCGAATCCCCCACCGGTTATTATTATATCACGAGAGTCACAGCGACGTTTTTACAGCTGCTCAGTACCTGCACCAACACGTGTATTTACGTGGTCACCCAGAGTAAATTCAGGGACGAGCTGATGAACGGGATTAAATTCCCACTGAGAGCAATTTGTGCACGTGTTTGTTCCTGGGTCCATACATTACAGAAGCAGGCTATTTGATCCACCGATCCATGCCGATAGTCCAATATACATGTTATCTCATCCCAGTTTGATCTCCCAACATTTTCACTCAACTGCCATTTAAATCACCAATCGAAGTCACAGAGCCTTACTGCACTGAATCTAGTTATTTGGCTCAAATCATCCCAGCTAACCGAGATGCCCCGTCAGCGCGAGTCCCCCCCCCCCCCCCCCCCCCCCCCCCCCGCGATTCTTCAACATACATTTTAACCTTTCCTATAAATGCACCCGTAAAATCGTGTTTTAAGTATTGTGACTGTTTCACTGCCGCGCGTCTGCTGGATGTGGGACTTAACCTGAGAAACAGGGGAACTGGTCCAAAGGGGGGAAGGGATCTGTGGTGAGAGGTTGTGGATCCTGGACGTGCTCCAGGGCGAAACTGTGAATGGGAAAATTTAAATGTCTTACTTGTATGCTTGGTTAAATGCTGAACATTAAAATATTTTACTTAACCAATGCACTAAATTAGGAGCTGAGCACAGCGGCATTACCTTATTAAAACTGCGGAACTAAATGAGACAAGCAAGCGTTAAGCGAAGCTTACTTCATAGTGCGGGCTGTAGGCACGCGGCAAATTTACGATTAACTGAATGGTACCGTTTGGCTGCGGGAGGAAACATCTGTATAGTTACACCGATGATAGGGGAAGTAACTGGAGAATGGAGAAGTGCAGAAGGCGAACATGTCTGGAAATTGGGTTGTTAGCGCTGAGTATGCTGAGTATGTGGAAACATGTGGTTAAACCAGTAACTGACCTAATGGCCATCTGTCCGTCTGTTGGCATAAGACAAAAATATCTTGATTCTTGACCAACTGTATGATCATAAGTGCTATGTAATTGAACACATCATCACCTTTGAATGTTTCTCCTTTTCATGTGTATAATTATGCTGCTTATCCACTTTTTCAGTGAGGTGTGTTTCCGAGGGACAATTACTATGTAACCATACTGATTATAACTCCCCCACTCCCGGTGCCGTAATCAAGCTTGATGCTTTCAATGATATTTTGTCTGATGTACACTGTTGTCTTCGACCGAACTTTAACTTTACAAGACCATCACTATAACAGTGTGGAATAAAGAGCTAATTTGAAGCACGCCATCCTGACGAATATTTTGGTATTATATATTAAATGGGAAATAGCGAAATTATCAAAAGCCGGATGACGTTCTATACCTTAGTGATTCTCTGATCTGCTTTCTGTTATTGACCGCAGGCAACAAAACTGGGCGGCAATCACCAACGCATGAACGAATCAAAGTAAATAGCAGGGTGTTCTGTCATTTGAAAGTTCACAGTGGAAAGTGTCTTAAACTCTTGTGGGCTTGTCTCCGCCAACGGAGAGCGACAGGAGAAGCATGTTCAAATCCTTACTGGAAATCTTGGACTATATTCCATCCATCGTTTTCTGTCTTGTTCTTCCCCTTTTCTACCACTGCGCTGTGACATATGTCCTAAACCATTCCCTCCTATTCCCTCTCATGCTTCATTTGCACGGTTGCATATCTCACCATATCTGACTGCGTTACAGTGGCCGTCGTTAATCTGAAGCGGAATAAACAATGCCAGGAAAACACAAATCGATGGACGAAATCCGCTGGTCGGGCTGGACCTGTGCAGGGAATGGACAGACGGCGTTTTGTGTGTGGGGACGATGAAGATTCCTGGGGAAAGGACCTATCAGGAAACAACGCCTGTCTACCCCCACCACAAATGCTGCCTGACCCACTGAGTTCTGATCTGCTCTCCGCTGCCGGGTGCGAAGCATTTCGAGAGGGCGTTAAAGTTTTAGGATATTGATGAATATTGAAAGGCTAGAAGGCATGCCTTTAACGTAAGAGGGCAAAGATCAATTGAAATGTGTAGGTTGCTTCAGACAGAGGGTGGCAGATGCCTGGCCGCGCTTCCAATGTTGGTGGTGGAGGCTGTTAGTATCATGGAGTTTATGAGGCATTTCTATACGCACGTCGATATGGATCTTGAGGGATCATGTGTAAGCAGATGACATTAATTTAACTTGACGTCATGATCGGTCCAGACATTATGGGTCGAAATGCCGTTTCCTGTGCTGTACATTTCTATACGTTGTGTACAAGTGCAGCAGGCAGTGCAAAGAAATTTATACCATAGTGCAGAATGCAGATTAATGTTTATTATTAGTATGTGTACCGCGCTAAACCGAAAAGGTTTGTTATCCTTGTTATTGAAAGAAAACAGGTAAACAATGCATAAATGCAATCACATCAAACTCAAGCTCATGAGAGAGAGCAAAGGGGTATTTGCATTAGTTTGGTTGGTCCACGAATATCATTGGTAATATTAACTCCTAGGAACTTGAAAGTCTCAACCATTTACTCTTCTGTACAATTGATGTTGATTTGGGCATGTACTCCAGTATATTTCCTGGAGTTGATAACCAACACCTTCCTAATTTGAGGAAGGACATTCCTGCTATTGAGGAGTGCAGCGTAGGTTTGCAAGGTTAATTACCGGGATGGGAATGGTAACGTATATATTATGCACAGCAGGTATAGTCACCTATCTTCACTGTCGGTCAGAAAGTCGAGGATCCAGTCGAGAATGTGTGCTGATTCCTGAGTTCTGATGCTGATGCATGTTAGTTACTAAAGGAAAGCAACTGACACAAGCGCTGTGTCCGCGATCCTGTGGGTTGGAATATCTGAGCTATACTCTTCACTTAGAAAAGTACCGTTCATCAGTCTGAGAACAGCGGCGAATGGGTTCTTCTACGCGACGGGTGAAGGGCGGAGGAAATTACATTCATATAAGGTTGGAAAGATTAGTGGGGATCCGGAGGACTGGGATGATTTTCAAGAACAACAAAAGGTAACTGAAATGACAATGCGGAGCGAAAAGATGAAGTACAACTGTATGGTAGCCAATAGAAACACAGGAAATAGGCACAGTAGTAGGCTATTCGGCCCTTCGAGCCAGCACCGCCATTCAATATGATCATGAATGATCATCCAGAATCAATAACCCTTTCCTGCTTTCTGACATAACTCTTTATTCCGTTAGCCCGAAGAGCTATATCCTGCCCTTTCCTAATACCAAAGAGGATAGCAAGATTATCTATGGGTATATAAAGAGTAAACAAGAGGCGCGTTTGGACGTTGGGCCGCTGGAGAATGATGCGGGAGAAAATAAAAGGGGAAATCAAGAAATGGCAGAGGAATTGAATGGCGTTTTTGCATCAGTGTTCACAGTGGAAGACACCAGGAAGTTCCTGTAATCCCAGAGATTCAGGGACGGAACGTAGCGGAGTAGCGATTACTAAGGCGAAGGTGCTCGGAAAACTCAAAGGTCTGAGAGTGGATGAGCCACCTGGACCGGATGGACTGCATCCCAGGGTTCTGAAGGAGGTGGGCTCAAAGATTGTGGAGGCATTAGTTGTGATATTTCAAGAATCACTAGAGTTAAGAGTTATTCCTGCAGATTGGAAAATTGCGAATATCAAACCGCTGCACAAGAAGGGAGCACAGCAGAAGAACGGAAACTATAGGCCCTTAAGCCTGACTTCGGTGGTTGGTAAGATTTTAAAGTCAATTATAAACGATGAACTTACTTCGAAGTTCACGATTAAATAGGCAGAATCAGTATGTTTTTATGAAGGGAAGATCTTGCCTGACGAATCTGCTATATTTTTTTGAGGAAGTTAATATCAGGACAGACAGAGGGGAGACTGAAGATGTTGATTGCATAGATTTTCATAAGGACTTCGATCAGGCGCGCACGTCAGGCTGGTAGGGAAGATGAGAGCCAAAAGTTATTGATGAGAATATATTAGCAATGATAGCGGGTTGGCTGGATGGCAGAAAGCAAAGAGTTGCAATAAAAGAGCTTTTTCAGGTTGTCAGCCTATGACTAGTGGACTTCTGCAAGGGTCGCTGCTTGGGCCGCTTTTCTTCACGTTGTATATTAATGATTTGCATAAGAGGATTGAAATCTGTATGGCCAAGTTTGCAGATGACGCTAAGCTTGGTGGAGGGTCAGTCAGTGTAGTGGAAGCAAGAACTCCGCAGATGGACTTGGGCAGGTTGGGAGAGTGGGCAGATGAAATTCAGTACAGCTAAGTGCGGAGTCATGCATTTTGGTAATACGAATAAAGGCGTAGATTACTTTCAAAATGGAGTTAGAATCCAGAAATCGGAGGTGCAAAGGGACTAGGCAGTGCTTGTGCGGGACTCCCAAAAAGTTAATTTGCAAGGAAGCAAATTCATTTATAACATGAGGACTGGAGTACAAAAACAGAGATGCAATGCTGAGGCACTTTAAGGCCCTGGTCAGGCCCGCATTTGAAGTACTGTGAGAAGATCTGTGCAGAATATCTGAGGAAGGATGTCCTGGCTCTGGAGAGGGTCCAGAGGAGATTTCAGAAGAATGATTCCAGGAATGAGTGGGTTAGCATATGGTGAGCGTTTGACAGCACGCGGCCTGCATTCGTCTGAGATTAGAAGGTTGATTGGGGAACCTCATTGAAACTTACAGAACAATGAAAGGCAGAGGTAGAGGGGATGTGGAAAGAAAGTTAATGTATATTTTAAAGGCAGAGATAGACGCATTTTTGATTAGAACGGGTGTCCAGGGTTATGGGGAGGAGGCAGGAAAATGGGATTAGGAGGCAGAGATCAGCCACGATTGAAAGGCGGAATAGACTCGATGAGCCGAATTACCTAATTCTACTCCTCTAACTTTATGAACTTGAGAACTGGTGAAATGAAAATAGTCCTTTATTCTGGTGGCTGCTTACCCGAGGCAGCGCAGATGGAGATGGATTCGATCCTGAGGTAATTTTACTTTGAGTAATGACTATGCATGGAGGAGGCCATATCATTTGATATTTTGAGGGTGGAAATTGTGAAATATTGGACAGATGATGGCCAAGGGGACCTGTCAAGAAGAATAGCTGATAACTGCAAAGAACGACAAAGACCGTATCGACAGGCGGGCAGGATGGAGCAGCATCTATTTACCTCCAATCTTGAATTTTCACTCCCCTCGCATCGCTTCACAGTCACGTAAATCTAAGGTTTTGTTTAATAATACAGATTAAAGTATGAAACAAGTGTTAAAAGTGCTTGAAGGGACATCTCTTTACATTGATATTAGAGCAGGGCAGTGAAACAATAGGGTGCATTCTTCATAAGGGAGCTTGGGGCAAGGCATCTCGGCTTCAGGGGGCAGGAGTGAACCAAATGTACCAGTGCTTCGCAGGAAGGATCCCGGGGCGTTTGAGGCGCTAATTCCCGGCTTTGTTTAGACCCACTTCTGTCTGAGCTGGGGTTATTCCACATCCCATCTCCGCCCGCCAGGACACAGTGTATCCATATCCTCCGCCCGCCCACGACACAGTCTAATCCACATCCCCGCCCACATAGAAACATAGAACGATAGAAATAGGTGCAGGAGGAAGCCATTCGGCCCTTCCAGCCAGTACCGCCATTCCATTGTGATCATGGCTGATAGTTCCCCTATCAATAACCCGTGCCTGCCTTCTCCCCATATCCCTTGACCACTAGCCCCTAGAGCTCTATCATAAGTCTCTCTTAAATCCATCCAGTGATTTGGCTCCACTGCCCTCTGTGGCAGGGAATTCCACAAATTCACAACTCTGGGTGAAAAAACGTTGTTTTTCTCATATTCAGTCAAATGACCTCCACTTTATTTTAAGACTGTGGCCCCTGGTTCTGGACTCGGCCAACATTGGGAACATTTTTCCTGCATCTAGCTTGTCCAGTCCTTTTATAATTTTACATGTTTCTATAAGAACCCCCCTCATCCTTCTAAACTCCAGTGAATGCAAGCCTAGTCTTTTCAATCGTTCCTCATATGACTGTCCCGCCATCCCAGGGATCAAACTCGTGAACCTACGCTGCACCCAGGACACTGTGTAATCCACATCCCCCGCCCAGGACACTGTGTAATCCACATCCCCCGCCCAGGACACTGTGTAATCCACTTCCCCCGCCCAGGACACTGTGTAATCCACTTCCCCCGTCCAGCACATTGTGTTTTCCGCACCCACTGCCCGTCTGAGGATCCTGTGTGACCCACACCCGCCGACCCGCGACACAAACCCTGTGTAATCCACAAATCTCCGACCCGGGTCCCAGTCTGGTCCACACCTCGTCGTCCCAGGGTTCAGTTTTATCGACATCCCAGGATCCTTAAACTTCATTTGACACACCAGAGCCCAGGCCCATGTGAAGCATTAAAATCCGTCCGGCGATTGAGAATCATGTGCAATCGGTGACACCATCTGTAATCCCAGGACACTGAACCCTGGCCCGCTGTAATATACACCGCCACTCCACGGCTTGGGCCCAGTGTAATACTCACTCCTGTTCCAGGACGCGGACACTGTTTCGGTCAGGATTTTTTCTTTCAATCCACACACGTCGCCTCATAAATCTGTGTATTCTTCGACCCCATCCTAGGACCCAGAACACTGTGTGCTCCACAACCATATGTAATCAATGTGGTTTGCCCGAGGACGCTGTGAATCCGCGCCACCGAGCCCGCCGCTGTTTCTGATGCAAAATCTCCGTCCCTGCACCCTTTATGATCCCACCGCAGATTCCAGGACGCTGGGCGGTGCAGGGGCATGGTTACTGAATAAACCTCGTCCTAGGACACGGTACAAACATCACAGACTGGACTGGAACTATGTGTAATCCAAACCACCGCCCGGGATCCAGGACAACGTTTAATCGGGTCCTTGCGTAATCAGCATTAAATATCGAGGGCCATGTGTGATCCACACCCCGTTCTAGTACCCGGGACCTTTGTAATCCACTCCCCCGTCCCTGGAAATGGTTAGGTGTGAAATCTACACCCCAGGTCCAGGACCATGTTTAATCCACACCACCATTCCAGCATCCTGGACCTTGTGTAATACAAGCACCTGCCCCAGCACCCGGGACCCCGTGTAATCCACTATCCCGTCCCTGGACATGGTTGGGTGTGAAATCTACACCCCAGGTCCAGGACCATGTTTAATCCACACCACCATTCCAGCACCCGGGACCCTGTGTAATACACAATACCGTCCCAGGACCCGGCTCCTTCTTTAATCCGCCTCCCAGGTCCTGGACCAGAGGTAATCCACACCACCTTTCCTGCACGCGAGACCCCGTGTAATCGACATTCCGTCTCGGGACCTGGTTATTTGTGTAACCTGCACCGCAGGTCCAGGACCATGAGTAATCCGCACTCCCTTTCCAGCACCCGGGAACCTGTATAATCCAAACCAAGCCACGGTATTTCAACCCCTCGGACCTTGAACCCCGTGTGTACACAAAACCCACTCCGATACACTGAAGGACTCTGCAGAAGCCAATCGCCAGTCCCAGAGCAGCTCCCATCGGGAGAGTGAACACATCCTCAATCGAACCCCTGCTTGGTATTGGCGGATCGCTGGGGAACCTTCAGGCTGGGATATTGTGGGATGCAGGAGCAACGCTGTATACGTCAGGAGGAGGCCATTCGGCCCTTCGAACCAGCACCGCCAATCATTGTGAACACGGCAGATCGTCCCCAATTAATAACACGTTCCTGCCTTCTCCGAATTTCCGTTGATTCCACTCGCCCCTAGAACTCCATCAAAACTATGTCTTAAATCCATCAAGTGATTTGGCCTTCACTGCCCTCCGTGGTATAACATTAGCTATCCTCCAATCCACAGAAAATAATCCTGAATCTATTGCACATTGGCAAATGACACCAAATGCGTCTACTATTTCTAGTGCCACCTCCCTGAGGACCTTGGGATGCAGACCATCAGGCCCAGGGTATTTATCATCCTCCAGTCCCATAATAATTTCACCCGTGCCTGCCTTCAGGGGACCCACATTTGACTTTTCTACTCTTTTTCCCATAACATATCGAAGGAAGCTTTTACTGCACTTCTTTATGTTCCTGGTCAGCTTCCCCTCATATTTCATCTTTTCAGCCCGTATTGCCCGTTTTGTTTCCTTAGGTTGTCCTGTGAATGTTTCCCAATCCACTGGCTTCCGGCTGCTCTTCGCTGTGTTACAGATCTTTTCTTTGACTTTTATTCTATCCCTAACTTTTCTTGCCAGCCACGGTTGCCTCCTACTCCTCTTAGAATCGTTCTTCCTTTTTGGAATCAAATGATCCTGCGTCTTCTGGATTATGCCCAGAAATTCCTGCCATTGCTATTCCACCGTCATTCCTGCTAGGATCCCTTTCCAGTCTGCCTTGGCCAGCTACTCTCTCATGAATTCATAGTCCCCTTTGTTCAACTACATCACAGCCACTTCCGATTTAACCTTCTCTTTCTCAAATCGCAGATTAAAGCGAATCATATTATGATCACTACCTCCAAGCGGCTCCTTTACCTCGAGTTCTCTTATCATATCTGGTTTATTGGACAACACTCAATCCAGAATTGCCTTTCCTCTGTTCGGCTCCATTACAAACTGCTCTAAGAATCCTTCTCGGAGGCATTCTACAAACTCTCTTTCTTGGGGTCCTGAACCAACCTGATTTTCCAACTCGACATGCATATTGAAATCCCCCATCACCACAGTGGCATTACCTTTGTTACATGCCAGTTTTAACTCCTGCTGCAACTTACACCCTACATCCGGGCTACTATTTGGGGTCTGCAGATAACACCAATTAGTGTAATCTTGCCTTTGCAATTCCTCAACTCAATCCACAGTGACTCTACCTCGTCAGTCCCTATGTCTTCCCTCGCAAGGGATGAATCCATCCCTCACCTGCAGAGCTACCCCCCTCCTCCGCCCACCTGCCTGTACATTCTATAGGGTGTACAATCCCGAATAGTAAGATCCCAGGCCCGTTCCTCCTGCAGGCGGGTCTCAGTAATCCCCACTATGTCATATCTACCAACCTCTGTGAGCCTCAAGCTCATCTACTACTATACTTCTTGTACTTCACGCATTCGTATGTGTCCAAGATATCCTGAAAAGGGAGGGAGAGGAGCCTGAGCTCGTGGTACATATTGGTACCAATGACATATGTAAACAAAGAGAAGAGGTCCTGAAAGGAGAATTTTGGGAGTTAGGAAGAGAGTTAAGGAAATGGACCGCAAAGATAACAACCTCAGGATTACTTCCTGTGCCACGCGATGGTGAGAGTAGGAATGGAGCAAGGTGGAGGATAAATGCCTGGCTGAAGGACTGGTGCAGAGGGCAGGGATTCAAGTTTCTGGATCATTGAAACCCCTTTTGGGAAGGAGTGACCTGTATAAAAAGGACGGGTTGCACTTGAACCCGAGGGGGACCAGTATCCTGGCGGGGAAATTTGCAAAGGCTACTGGGGGGGCTTTAAATTAGAATGGTTGGGGGAGGGACTCAAATAGAGAAAGCTAGTAGACAGGGTCTGAGGCAGGAGGCAGAGAAGGGAAGCTCTCAGTCCCAACATGTAGCGGGGAAAGAAGAAAAAATAATAAACAGAGAATAAGAGGTGGTGGGTTTCTTAAATGTGTGAGCAGAGAGAAATAGGGGATGAAATTAGAGTAGAAGCAATCGGTAGCAAGGTGACAATTAATAGTGGCAGGCAGACAAATCCAGGGCAAAAATCAAAAGGGGCCACTTGTCAACATAATTGTATAAGGAATAAGCGTGTTGTAAAAACAAGCCTGACGGCTTCGTGTCTCAATGCGAGGGGCATTCGTAATAAGGTGGATGAGTTGAATGTGCAGATAGCTATTGATGACTATGCTATAGTTGGGATCACGGAGACATGGCTCCAGGGGGACAAAGGCTGGCAGCTGAACATCTATGGATATTCAGTATTTAGGAGGGTTAGACAGAAAGGAAAATGAGCTGGGGTAGCGTTGCTGGTGAGAGAGGAGATTAATGCAATAGAAAGGAAGGATATTAGCTTGGAGTATGTGGAATCGATATGGGTAGAGCTGTGAAACTCCGAGGGGCAAAAAACGCTAGTGGGAGTAGTGTACAGCCCACCTAACAGTAGTAGTGGAGTTGGGGATGGCATCTAGATTAGTTAAAACAAATGTAGGACCCTTGCAGTCAGATACAGGTGAATTGATCATGAGGGACAAGGACACGGCAGACCAATTGAATAACGACTTTGGTTCTGTCTTCACTAAGGAAGACATAAATAATTTGCCGGAAATAGCAGGGGACCGGGGGTCAAATAAGATGGAGGAACTGAGTGAAATCCAAGTTAGCCGGGAAGTGGTGTTGGATAAATTGAACGGATTAAATGCCGATAAATCCCCAGGGCCAGATAGTCTGCATCCCAGTGTACCCAAGGAAGTAGTCACAGAAATAGTGGATGCATTAGTGAAAGTGTTTCAAAACTCCTTAGATTCTGGAGTTGTTCCTGAGGATTGGAGGGTAGCCAATGTAACCCCACTTTTTAAAAAAGGAGGGGGAGAGAAAACGGGGAATTACAGACCAGTTAGTCTAATATCGGTAGTGGGGAAACTGCTAGAGACAGTTATTAAAGATGGGATAGCAGCACATTTGGAAAGTGGTGAAATCATTGGACAAAGTCAGCATGGATTTACGAAAGGTAAATCATGTCTGGCGAATCTTATATAATTTTTCGAGGATGTAGAGTGGATACGGGAGAACCAGTGGATGTGTTATAACTAGACTTTCAGAAGGCTTTCGACAAGGTCCCACATAACAGATTAGTATACAAACGTAATGCACACGGTATTGGTGGTTCAGTATTGATGTGTATAGATAACTGGCTGGCAGACAGGAAGCAAAGGGTAGGAGTAAACGGGTCCTTTTCAGAATGGCAGGCAGTGACTAGTGGGGTACCGCAAGGCTCAGTGCTGGGACCCCACCTATTTACAATATATATTAATAATTTGGACGAGGGAATTGAATGTAACATCTCCAAGTTTGCGGATGATACTGAGCTGGGGGGTAGTGTTAGGTGTGAGGAGGATACTGGAAGGCTGCAATGTGACTTTGATAAGCTGGGTGAATGGGCAAATGCATGGCAGATGCAGTATAATGTGGATAAATGTGAGGTTATCCAGTTTGTTGGCAAAACAGGAGGGTAGACTATTATCTGAATGGTAGCAGATTAGGAAAAGGGGAGATGCAACGAGACCTGGGTGTCATGGTACACCAGTCATTGAAAGTACGCATGCAGGTTCAGCAGGCAGTGAAGAAAGCAATGGGTATGTTAGCATTCATAGCGAAAGGATTTGAGTATAGGAGCAGGGAGGTTCTACTGCAGTTGTACAGGGTTTTGGTGAGACCACACCTGGAGTATTGTGTACAGTTTTGGTCTCCAAATCTGAGGAAATACATTCTTGCCATAGAGGGGGTACAGAGAAGGTTCACCAGACTGATCCCTGGGATGTCAGGACTTTCATATGAGGAAAGACTGGATAGACTCGGCTTGTACTCGCTAGAATTTAGAAGATTGAGGGGGGATCTTATAGAAACTTAAAAATTCTTAAGGGTTGGACAGGCTAGATGCAGGAAGATTGTTCCCGATGTTGGGGAGGTCCAGAACAAGGGGTCACAGTCTAAGGATAAGGGGGAATTCCTTTAGGACCGAGATGAGGAAAACATTTTTCACACAGAGAGTGGTGAGTCCCTGGAATTCACTGTCACAGAACGTAGTTTGAGGCCAGTTCATTGGCTATATTTAAGAGGGAGTTAGATGTGCCCTTGTGGCTAAAGGGATCAGGGGGGTATGGAGGGAAGGCAGGTACAGGATACTGAGTTGGGATGATCACCCATGATCATATTGAATGGCGGTGAAGGCTGGAAGGGCCGAATGGCCTAGCCCTGCACCTATTTTCTATGTTTCTATGTTTCTATGTACAGTCCTTTTAATTCCTGAATCATCTCACATTTCACATCGATCGCTATTACGCTTTGCCATACTCTCCTATCCCGTTATGAACTTCCTTTCCCGTTAATTCTGGGGGTCATTAACTATCCCTTTACTCTCTTTCCCTTTAAATCCGTCCTTTACTATCCCATTTGACTCCCATACCCCCTTATTTAGTGGTTAAATATCGTGTGGTAGAATCATAATTGTAAGTATTGCTGATGCGATGTTGAAATACCATGAAGTAATGTTAATGCTCTTGTTTTCGTCTTCCTGATCCCACGGGAAGACTCTCTCTAAGATATATCAAGCCTTTCTCTAGAACGCGCTGTCAGTTGCATTCCAGCATCGAACATTGAGCTTCTCTCTCGCTGCTCTCCAGGATGAAAGTTATATTCACCGATTACCCGTTTGTTCTGCTCCCTTCCATAGTTCAGGCAGAAATGATTTATTACCCGATAATAGCAGTGCTTGGAATTCTTGGTAAGTAATTGGATCTATGTTACGTATCGTGCATATAAGCTTTTTTTTTATCCTACATTGTTGGCTAATAATTGACGTTTAGATTTCCCTGTCCTCCAATCCATTGAAAGACGACTATAGCCGTGCGTCTGAAGGGCTGAACTCAGTAGTACCACGTTTCACTTACCTGAAATATACATTTTCAACAGGAACTGCTGCAGTTGCTTGAAATGATTTAATGTATTTCATTAATGTTCTGTTTGACTGAAACTTCCTGCAGTCAATAAAATATGTTGTGTTTACTTTATTGTTTCAATTCATCAGCTAGACACCGCTCCTATCCGGTAACATCAGGTAACGTCTCGTCATTTAAAGGTGTACTAAACCTCTCTTCCACGTCGCCTCTGCGCACACATATATCGTGAGCCGTTCGATTTCAACACATACACTCTGGTTTCTGAACAAATATGACACCGGCTGCGTTGACGTTGGCCAGAATTTCTCCACAGCTTTACACGCAGGTGAAGGATATTATTCATCAACTTTGACAAACCAGAATTAACTGATAGAACATGGTCTCCATTTATTGATTTTCTGAAAGGGTAAATTGGTCCGGCACGGGAGCCTGACTGAAACTTGAACCCAGGATTAGATGAATAGTTACGTTTTATAATCTACGGATGTATCTCCAAAGTTGTATTATTGGTAATTATTCTATTTTTCTTGTCGTGTTTTCTTTCCTTTATTTCTATGTATAAAATCAACAAATAGAAGCTGTGTTAATATGTAAGTGATCGCGAGGAACCCAACTATTTTGATAGTTGGGATCCCAACTATTAACAATATGTAATTGAGAAACAAAATGTGTTTTGATTATGATATGTATATGCTTCTAATGAAAATATTATATAAAAACA
This sequence comes from Okamejei kenojei, assembly GCA_035221665.1. Lineage (NCBI taxonomy): Eukaryota > Metazoa > Chordata > Chondrichthyes > Rajiformes > Rajidae > Okamejei > Okamejei kenojei. Next base: position 2,745,989 of record CM069170.1, on the reverse strand, counting down.
ACAAAAATAAAACATTGCAATGCCTGCAATGGGTGGATATTCACTGTTAGCAGGACCAAACATAGTCTACTCAAGGGAATGCTCAATGTTTAATTTTCTACGTTGTGCTTTGTCCATGCGCGTAAGAAGCTGTTGTATTCTGTGGCATCTGTGTCATCTGTGTCAGTAGCAACATCGCTGTCGCACGGAATCCATTGCATCTAGAAAACGGCTGAAGGAATGTCCCGTCTCTGCGTGACACTGCTCAGAATCTCAGGTGCGTGTGTGTCGGTTCCGATATCCTCACAATGTGTCTGTAAACAGCAATAGGGAAAATTAGACATTTAGAAACATAGAAACATAGAAAATAGGTGCAGGAGTAGGCCATTCGGCCCTTCGAGCCTGCAACGCCATTCAATATGATCAAGGCTGATCATCCAACTCAGTATCCCGTACCTGCCTTCTCTCCGTACCCCCTGACCCCTTTAGCCACAAGGGCCACATCTAACTCACTCTTGAATATAACCCAATGAACTGGCCTCAACTACCTTCTGTGGCAGAGAATTCCAGAGATTCACCACTCTCTGTGTGAATTTATTTTCTTCTCATCTCGGTCCTGAAAAGCTTCCCCCTTATCCATAAACTGTGACCCCTTGTTCAGGACTTCACCAACATCGGGAACAATTTTCCTGCATCTAGTATGTCTAATCCCTTAAGAATTGAGTCAGTTTCTATAAGATCCGCCCTCAATCTTCTAAATTCTAGCGAATAAAGGTATAGAATTTATAACTGGCTTCATGTCACCGAGAGTCATATGACAAGAGCGATGAATGACTGCTGAATTGAAATGATCAAGTGGAAATAATTGATTTTATTGGTTTACTGCGGGATGTTTCAGTCAAACAGAAAATAATGCAAAATAACTGCAGTTAACTGTATCTATACAATTCCAGGCAATTAACTGCATTTTGTATTGGTCGTAATGCACATTTCGTGTTAATAAAAGGAAGCGTAAATGAGTTAAACACGCACAAATTCACGGCTACATTTTCGGTCATCATTACATCTTATCAGATGGCATTTGATTTCACAATCGGCGACCAGTAAATGCCGTGGCGTCACGCTTCATTTTCAGATCACAGGTTTGCACCTGCCGCGTACACCATATTTATCCGCCCTGATAAAACACTGTGCCGTGTAAATTCATTGAAAAATCACCATTATTTTCATCCGCGCATCTATTGCGATTCCATTTGCCCGTCAACACTGGCGATAGTCCGACAGTGGGAATGCGTTTCTTTCCCGTCGCCCAACCTTTAAACATTTTGGGCGGTGGGCTGTCGTGAATGTCTATGCTCAACTCTAATCTTCATGTGAAAATCGTGAAATAACATGCCATTCTGATAAATTGTAATTATGACCGAAAATTAGCCATTTGTACGTATTTTAACTAATTTACGCCTTCCTTTTATTAACTACAAATGTGCATTACGACCAATACAAAATGCAGTTAATTGTCTCGAATTGTATAGATACAGTTAACTGCAGTTATTTTGCATTATTTTCTGTTTGACTGAAACATCCGAAGTAAACCTGTAACCTACACTGCTAATGCGCGTTGTCGATTTCTGTTTGTTCCCGTTACACAGCTAATGTGATATCGATTGTCATCCTGTCCCGGGGAAAGTGCGGTCTCTCCAAATGCGTAATCACGCTATCTTGTAGCCATGGCTGCGGCGGATCTGTTGGTTGCGGTCATTGACGTATTACTTTATCGTATCAATCATCTATATTTCCCCACAACGTTTCTCCTCGTTACTCAAGTGTGCTCCTTCCACCGAGTCCTTAACCACGCAATCACGGACATTTCCGTGTGGCTCACACTCTCGTTCACATTTGATCGATATTTGATGATTTGTTGCCACAAGCTGAGATCCAGATTTTGCACCGAGAAAACTGCAGCCAGGGTTATAGCAACCGTGTGTCCGCTGTTCTGCTTCAAAAACATCCCCTGGTACTTTGCATTTGAACTTATTATATCCGTACACAATGTAGCATGGGGCTGTCATGCAAAACAAGAATGCTTCATTGAACCCACGTGGATATTATTCTTCTGGATTCACCGATGTTTCAGCCCTCTGCTCCCAATGTTCCTGATATTACTGCTCAACGCTCTAACAGTCGGGCACATTTTAGTGGCTAGTCGAATCCGCAAGAATCTGAGAGGCAGCAAGAATGGTGCGAATCAGAATGACGCCGAGCTAGAAAGCAGAAGAAAGTCAATCATCTTGCTCTTTGCAATTTCCGGCAACTTTATTATGCTGTGGATGACGTATTTTATAGTGTTCCTCATGTCACAGATAACAAAGCGGTATTATATGACCGGTTTCAGTGACCCGTTGCTTATCGCGGACGAAACCAGCTACATGCTCCTGCTTTTGAGTTGCTGCACAAACACGTGTATTTACGCGGTAACTCAGTCTAAATTCAGAGAGGAACTGAAGAGCGGGTTGAAATATTTGCCGAGAATAATGTTTAATAGTAAGATTAAACGAGAACTTACCAGTTCGAAGTTTGATCGTTATTTTATGAGGATAAAGATGAGGGATTACGTGAAGAAGCCCCGCCTGGCGCTGGAACGGCATACTTCAAAGCAGCGGCATGAAAAACACAGAACATAATAGCCGGAGTAAGATAGTAAGGCTCAACATAGATTTAGAACTACCAGATGATCATTTATTTTATGACGGTCGGGAGTGGAGGGCACGTAATCCCTCATCGTTACTCTTCATAAAATAACGATCAAACTTCGAACTGGTAAGTTCTCGTTTAATCTTACTATTTTACTTCGGAGTCACGTGAGTGACTACGTGAAGATTTTGAAGCTTTCTGTGTTTTTTATGTCGTAGACTCATTCCATACGACACTCTGGCTCACACAACACAGTAATGAGCAAAATAACACATTTTTTCCCCCAAACATTGCCTCAAGTTATGTAATAAATTATTTCACATTATAAAATAATAAAAATAATGCCCTTTCCATTTGAAAGGCAAGTTTATCGCAAAATATCAATTGATATATATAATTTGATGGTATGAACAAAGCAACAATTATAGAGAACCCAACACTCCGTGTCCAATCCTGACACCATGACTGGTTCTATTTAATTTAATATTTATTTTACACCCTCCTGTGGCCTTGCATCTTTGCTCGAGCGGCTCATCCTGTGCCATTCCTGTGAATGTATCTACCTCCTTAACAGAGTGATTTTCCACATTTCAGTGTCTAGTTCCACTGAGTGTTATTCAATTTTTAACCATCTAGAATACATTTCTCTAGAACCATCAGTTTTTACTGAAACCTAATGTGTTTTTTTTTTTGTGTGTAATAAGTAGTGCTGTCTCATCACCACAGAGACTCTTACTTACTTCAACATATTTCATCAATGTTCACACACACACACAATTTAAGGCCGACAGGATATGCTTATAGGTTTACCTTGGTTTCAGCTCTTCTTGGTCTGCTTTGTTTGGTAAATTCATAAACATATATGATAATGTAATCTGTATCCATATACAATTATAACGTAATATTTGCAATGTTTGCACTCTTATATTGATACTAAAGTTATCAGCATTATTACTTTCAATGTTAACTTTTTTGAATCATTGATAGAATTGGAGTCCATTGCCTAAGGCAATTCAGGACTATATTGATCTCCTGACTTATGTATATATATATTATATATATATATATATATATATATATATATATATATCCCTTTTCATATCGGGATATTACGAATGAATCCGATAATTTCTTGGTTAGTATATTGTCCGTAAATAGGACGATAAACACTCTGAGCCCTATTAGTTAGATACTCAGAAAAAATGCAATCCACAAGGAACTCACATATATCTAATATGACAAATAACTTTACTGTATACACAGACTTCCAATTTCTTATAAAATATTGTTTTTTTAAACTTATTTCTGCAAATTACAGTTATAACACTTCTTTATACATAATAATTTTATTGTTATGTTGTTATATTAGTTAAACATTCATAGACTTCTTTAACCTTCAAACTGTTGTAATGGTCTGGTCAACCTGCAGATAGTCAAATTCATATTTTCATGTCATGGATGCCTTTGTACAACAATGAATTACTGCAACTATGAATCATCACAAGTGGTTCAACATCACTCAATATTTATGAAAACCATGAAGGATCCGTTTTGGGCCACCAAAATGCCTCTGGCAGTGTCCTGCTACATTTTCATCAGACACTGCCCTATCAGACAAAAATGAGGAACATAAAAGAACATTTTTCCTCATGTAATTGAGAGAAAAGCATCCACCTTTCCTGTTCTTGGTTTACCCACGAGAACATTTGAAAGATTGGTGATTTAATCTGTACACAACCAGATTAATCGTAAGTAATCCATATTAATGACAATGTATTTCCCCCCCCCCCCCCTTAATTTGTTGTCTCCGATAACATTGTCTCTTTCTTAGAGATAAACAGCTGGACTAAAACATTTTAGAATATGCCACATCTGTTTACTCAGATAACCCCATGATTATTTTTTTACTTATCTTATGTGATTTAATATATGCCACAGCCGTGGTAATTGTTTCACCTTGATATGACATGGACACTTCCATAATAGAACAATCAATATTTAATCCATAACTCCTTATACTTCAATAATTAATACAAATGTTTTGAGAAATTTCTTAGGACAATCCATTTGCAATTACCTGGTATTATTTTCCATAGTCCCACAAGAGACGCATCAATTATTTTAATAAGAATAGATAATATTCTTATCTTACCCAAATATTCACAGAAGCTGTCCATCATCTGTTAAAACTTGCTTCAGCTTGCAACATCTGCTAAGCTTATAGTTGAAGCAGCTTGTGAACCCCCCCCCCCCCTTTTTTTTATTTGTATCCATTACTTTAATAATGATAATGTATCATTTGGTATTTGCATAAGCCTCTCACAAAGGCATACATATTCTTATAAGCTTCTGTATTCCTTCTGTTGGAGCTTTATTTACTCTTTACCTAAGCTCCTTTCCTAATGGAGCGGACAAAGTATGTCAAAAAAGCAATGAGACATATTTGTATCATGGAACAATTTTTCCCTCTCTTATGGTGCTGAATTTCTCCTAAATCCAGAATAGTAATTTATGAATATTTATGCATGCCTAAAACATAGGCTTTATGTGATGGGTCAGGTCCTTGCCTTTCAACAGGCTTGTAATTGCAGCACTAATTTGCAGCTGACTCTTTATAACCTTCCAATTTAAATGTGATCAAGATAAACCATGACCATGTCCTCATTAGTGCAAGTGTTGATCTTTTATCAGTACAATTGTTCTTCCAGTATTCCGTTTAACAGCCTTGAACTGGATTTAATCCTTTAGACAATGTTTTAACTTGCACCGCTTGACTCATTTTCATTAATTTCAAGCACCTGTAATATTTGATTAACACTTCAATGTTGAAATTTGATAACAACTGTATTTCAATGTTGAAGATGTTTCCATTTTAATAAAATGTTCTTACACTGTGAAAGTGTATATAAAATGATGTTTTGTATGGTTTTTTATACCATCACATCTTTACACTGAGGTAATTTTTATAATATATATATGTACGTACCCCTTCTTTATTGGAGTTACTTTTGGGTGCAAACCTAAAATCAATTTTTTAGGTTTTCTTATACAGGTGAACCAATCCTTTCTACATTTTTTTTGTAGTCCTTAGTTATATTAAATTAATGATTATAATACACCTGTAATCCCCCCACAATCGGAGATTTCATGAATTTTATTTTGTAACAGTTGTTTGCACCTCTTCAACGTACTTCAAGCCTTCTTTTCCCAATTATATGGGTTCAGATAAGGCTATGTTTGATTATGTTTATTTATCATACTTCTGCTTTTGTTTTGATCCATTATCAAATCTTTACATTGGATCATAATGTTTTCCCCCCCCAAAGTTTTTAAAGACCAATAGTTCTTTTGTAATCAATATTTTTTTTTGAATAATCATAAGGCAGGTTTTATTCCATAATAATCAGGAGTTTAACTTAACCTGATTTGTATTGATCTGCAAATCTAGAGTGCAGATTTGGTCCCAAATATTATATATTTCTTCCCATTGAGCTCCACAAACTGATGGCAATTTATTTTACTTCAAATGTATTGGTTATTTGTACAATATTTTATTTGTTTTCCATTGAATGGAAATGCCATGCACCAGTTTGAAATACTTTTAAAATCGTATTTCCTTATATCTCATATAATTGAGACATGGATATCATAACCGAATTCACCGTTGATATCTTTATAAACTTAAAAGTTTTATCATATTCTGCTGTTTCACCATAACAGCTTTGGTGAGACCAATTTTTTTTCCATATTTACTTTTCATGGCCTCACTCAGGTATCGTACCTAGTACACCTCTGTATATATTTTGTGCTGAAGTGTACTTAAATAAAACATAAAAGTGTTATTATTACTGCTGTTTTATCATAACACTTTAATCATAATTTTCAGCTTCAGGTGTGAGAGACCAAGGCCTTTTATTTAACTTTTTTTGGCCCTTCCTTATAAAATGGTTATTTTCTATGCCTTAGACGTTCAGGTGTATGTATCCTTTTATTTTAACCTTTTTTACTACACCTGTGTTCAATATATACTATTATATATATATATATATATATATATTTTTTTTTTTTTTTTTTTTTACTCGTGCTGTGGTGGGTACTTCATGACCAGCCACCACTATCAGTGCATCTTTAGGGTCAGTTTTCCATTTTATTTTTACTGCCCTTGTTACTCCTGAGTTTTTCCCTCAAGGAGACTACCTTCAAACATATCTGAGGTAGATATTCCCACAATATTTCATCATATATATTGATATATGAAACCCCCTTAGGGTAGGTTAGGGAATGTGTTTGGGCTTTTTAACCCTATTGGCTTGAATTCTTTATTTACTTTATTTTTATTTTTTGGAGTCTTTTTTCCATTATTTTTTCAAGCCATAAAGCTTTTTTAGTCTGAAGGCCTTTTATTTAACTTTTTAAATTATGGCCTTTCTGACTTTATAAAATTTCGTCCCCCCCCCCCTGCCAAAAGTTTGTGGAGCGACTAAAAACCGGCTCCGTAATCTCCCGTTCCGATCGCTCCCCTTAGGACGTTCTTTTAAAACTCCGTTGTTTTTCATATGAAGTATTTCCTTTTATTTTAACTTTTACTTATTTTTTACTTTTAAATTAGTTTTAAATCCTGGTGTTCAATACCAGCCACGGAGTTTTTTTTTTTAATGAAAGTGTTTTTCCACTGCACTTACCTGCGGGCCCGTACCTACCGCTGTCGAGGAGCTCATGCTCTGCCGTCAGCGTCGACGTCATGCCGTTCCAGCGCCAGGCGGGGCTTCTTCACGTAGTCACTCACGTGACTCCGAAGTAAAATCGAGTTAAGAAAGGAAACCAATGCAGAAACTAGAGGCAATAAGTTCCTGCAGATTTGTATCTCCCGCTTCAGCTCCGCCAGCAATATTCTCATGTACCTCTGACCTATCTCAATGCAATATCCGACATATCCTGAAGAATTCTACATTTTGCGGTAGTGAGCGAGTCGGCAGATTTAGGCTGGGTTAGATAGTCTATAGACTCCTCGTGCCCTGCTGACATACTCTTTATCTCTTTCTCTCTCTCTCTCTCTCTCTCTCTCTCTCTCTCTCTCTCTCTCTCTCTCTCTCTCTCTCTCTCTCTCCCCCCCCCCCCTCCTCTCCCCTCTCCCCCTTCTCACCCCCCCCCCTCTCTCTCCTCTCTCTCTCTCTCGATTATCTCTGAGACATTGAGTTCCTTTCTGTTGCTTCCCCTGTGCCTACTGTTCCTCACTACTTCTCGCTGTCGCTTTTTGACTTTCCTTGACCATTCTACACCTATATTTCTCCGAAGTATTCCTTCTGAATCATTGTTTTTTTTTAAATCTAACTCAATTTAAATAAATGTGATTCAATGCATGGAACTCTTGTAAAAAATAATGTTAATCAACTCAATTGCCGAGTGTATCTTCAATAAATGTTAATCAATGAAAATGCCGTCTTTTTTCAAGCAACAGTCTAATTAAAGTATAACATCGTGAAGTAATAATGAAAATGCAAAATGTCCGGGTTTTTTTCATTGAAAACGTAAATAGATTTTCTCATCTCGGTCCTAAAAGATTTCCCCCGTATCCTTAAACGGTGACCCCTTGTTCTGGACTTCCCCTACATCGGGAACAATCTTCCTGCATCTAGCCTGTTCAACCCCTTAAGAATTTTGTAAGTTTCTATAAGGTCCCCCCTCAATCTTCTAAATTCTATGGAGTACAAGCCGCGTCTATCCAGTCTTTCTTCATATGAAAGTCTTGACATTCCAGGAATCAGTCTGGTGAACCTCCTTCTGTACTCCTTCTACGGCAAGAATGCCTTTCCTCAGATTAGAAGACCAACACTTGTCGCAATAATCTTCCTGCAATCTAGCTTGTCCAACCCCTTAAGAATTGTGTAAGCTTCTGTAAGATCACCCCTCAATCTTCAAAATACTAGCGAGTACAAGCGGAGTCAATCCAATCATTCTTCATATGGAAGTACTGACATCTCAGGAATCAGTCTAGTGAACCATCTATGTACTCCCTCTATGGCAATAATGTCTTTCCTCAGATTAGGAGACCACAACTGTAGGCAATACTCTCCAAGACCCTGTACAACTGCAGTAGACCCTCGCTGCTCCTATACTCAAATCCTTTGCTATCAAAATTGTATTCATTCTGGCACGGTGAAAAATGCATTCGTTCGGCCCCAACATTCCCCCAACGACTAACATTTCCCAGCTGCACTAGTCCCATCAGCACGCGTTTGGCCCATATCCCACTGAACGAAACCTCCATGTACCTGTTTAACTGCGTCTTAAAGGTTGGGGCAGTTCCTGCCTCAACGCCGTTTTGCTTAAGCTCCCGGCTTTTTGGTCTGAAGAGCCTGATATCTGCTTCCAGCAGGCCAAGGCACAGTTTGGTCTGCGAGGGGTGACGGTAGATGAACTAAATTATTTTACGAGGTCCTTGCTCTTGACCAGGCGACTGCAGGGTTGGTCAAATCTTGAACTCAGCGCCCGCGTTAACTAGCAAATATAGGGCCTTATGCCCCTGTCCCACGTAGGAAACTTGAACGGAAAATCTTTTGGAGACTTAGCGCCCCACCCAAGGTTTCCGTGCGGTTCCCGGAGGTTTTTGTCCGCCGGCAACCACCTACAACTAGCATTGCAACCGGCTTCGTCAAAAAATAAAACGATTTATAAAACGGAAACAACATTCAACCATTAAGGAGACTGACAAAAACCTCCTGCATCCTCCGGAACCGCACGGACACGTTGGGTGGGCGCAAAGTCACCCGACGTTTCGTTCAAGGTTTCCTCAAAATGGGACAGGGGCATAAAGGGACTGCTTATCGGGAAATTTGGCCTTAACGTATCTGAGCAGACAGCTCGGATTCTCTGAATGGACGGCGTAGGTGACCGCCGGCCGTCCTCCCACCTGGAGAACATGCTCGCAATTATGGGTGAATACGGACCTTGTTATTTTATTGTAAATATACTTACCTCAGCAGGTCCTGCCCGACATCCGCCAGCGCTAAGTTCCCTCTTGGTACTTGGTTCTTGGTTACAGGGTCCTCCAAAATATTCCAACTCGAATTTAAACTGGAGGTGGCGAAGGGATGGGGGTTTAGCCAGCGAGGGTTATTGGGAAGAAAGTGTCACTTTAATTTAGTTGCATCTGGCTGGTCAACCGTGTTTGGTGGAGATTATTCCATGCTTTAATAGGCTGGTGGCAAGAACGAATTGCTGTAACACATCTGTAATTGTGGCTGGGACCACAAATTGGATCAATGCCGTTCGTCTGCTCCTCAATTAGCTCGTATGCTCTCCGACCAGCAGAGGTCGCTGTGGTTCATCCCAGCCAACTTCGCCTATTACTCCACCAGACGCCAGCAGAGGGGGTCGGTGCTGCAGCACAGGCAATTGTCGCCCCCTCTGTGCGTTCCCGGTAAACGCAGAGGCAGGTCGCATGTGGTTCCTTGGACGGCCGGCAATATTCGTGGCTTCTTCACCTGGGATCGACGTACCAGGGGTCGATTCCTCGTGGGCATCGGTGCGGAAGTGAGTATTCCGCCTCCCTCCATCGCTGACATCCATGCGGGCAAACGCGGGCCCTCTTCTCACTGCAGGAGCGCTTCCTTGCTTCTACGGAGTTCGCACCATCTAGCAATGTGTGTTGCAACATGTTGAGGTTTTAAAAATCAAAGTCTGCAATTTATCCCATCAGATAAATCAGAACAATAAGTATAATTTGACATAATCCACTTTGATATCTCAATATTAATAACGTTATGGCCATTTCATACTCGGAAATTAGCATCTTGTTCCCTTGCTTTTCCATTGAACTTACATCAAAAAGTCTATAACATTCTTTAAAAATTTTAAGAGAAATGAAAGAAATGTTCAGTTATATAGAGATTGGAAGCATTCTGAAACCAATATGAAACAATCTTACTTGGATGACCACTGAATTAAAGCATATAATTGTTAGTACCTAATTGTAGCTAATTACAATATTCAATGACTTGATCTAACAATCATCCATTTTTAAGAAAAGATTAACATTTTTAAATAGCCTCAGTGTCCAAATAAGATTTCACACCAATAATTCACAATATAACATACTTTTAAATCTCATTGCCATGAATTTATGGCCAAATGAAGGAATTTTGTTTAATTCCCGTAAATAAAGGCCATTTAAATCATCTTGTGAGTGGGTTTTTGTGGAACACGACGGATTGGAACGTTTGCGGTTGCGGCGAATTTAAACCCCATATCGGCAGGAAAAACATTGCCGGTTCGTAATGGGTGGACAATCACTGTTTGCAAGTAAAATGTGGATTAAAATCTTAAGAAACACTTTCTATAACATAAAATAAACGGTCTTTCCTGTACGTGAAATCGCGGTCCCGTTGTCAGCGTTGAGCTTTAGAAGCTGATGTTTTTGAATTACTCCAGTGCTGAACTTGTGGGCGATTAAATACAACAAATTTACAGAACGGGCCGTTCGGAACAATTTCTTGAACAAAAAGCTTGCACTCCGAGAAAATATATCCAGGACAGTTATGAGAAAAAAACGCATTTTTAAACCCCGCCTCCCCCCCACTCCTCAAATGTGCCAAAGTCGCGCACAACGGCTGCGGCCAGTGCCCTAACAGCAGCGCCGCTTGAAGGTAATGTTTGTAACATACCTACACCATGTCCCTCAACTTTGGCCACAGCTGCTTTTGTGGAGGTTCGTCTTTGCCAGCGTTTCAACAACAGCCGCGGCTAGGCGTCGACTTCCTTCACCGTCATATGAGGAAAGATTGAAAAGAGAGCTTGTATTCGCTGGCGTTTAGAAGGATGAGCGGGCATCTTTATTGAAACATATAAAATTGTAATGAAAAGACGAAGTTCGATGCAGGAATAATGTTCCCAATGAGTGTGGGTGAATCCTGAAACAGGGGCCATAGTATTGTAATAAAGGGAGGTAACTCTTCAGATGAAGTGAGAAAAACACTTTTTTACGCAAGTGGAGTTGTGAATTTATGGAATTTCTGTGCCACAGAGGGCACTGGAGGCAAGCACGGATGGATTTAAGGAGAGAGTTTGATAGACCTCTAGGGTCTAGTGGAGTGAAGGGATATGGGAGAAGGCAGGCACGGGTTATGGATAGCGGATGTAATCAGCCATGAAGGGCCGAAGGCCTGTCCTTGCACCAATTTTCTATGTTTCTTGTTTCTATGAGCACATTCACTGCTCTATGGATGTCAAGCGGCATCTCTGGTGCACTCCGTCACACTGGTTGATCGGTTACACGGCCTCTGATGGTCTCCTGTCGTCGTGGATGCGACTTTCGCGCGTAATATTTGAGGCACTTATCTCCCCTCCCTCCGCCCTCCTCCCTGCCATCTTTCTCTCACCGCCTCTCTCTCTCCTCCCACTCTCTCCTACATTCAACTCATCTCTTCTCGCTCTGTTTTACATAAATGTCAAATCTTTGTTCAACTAAAAAGAACTAAACTCTCTCACTCTCTCTTAACTACAAATTAATGTTTTTGATACCCACTTACCCTCCAATGATGATAAATTAAAATAATTTTTTTAACCCTCCCACTCTCCCCTTCATTCCCTCTCTCGCTGCCCCTCTCACTCCCTCATTCTCTCACGCGTACTACCCCATGCGTATTTCTCTCCCGCTTTTGTTTACATTATATATTACCTAACTAATATTTTCTAACGGTTCTTCCCCTTATCACTCTTCTCCCCATTAATCCATATCTCACCCCTCTAACCTTCTTTCCTTTTCTCTCTCTCCCTCTCTCTCTCTTCCCTTTCTTCTCCGCCTCTGTCCCCGTATCTCTCGCCCCCTCTCTCCCTTTCTGTCTCGCCTCTACTCCCACTCTCCTTCCCTCCTATCTTGTATCTGAATAACACCACTACAAACCACTATACATTTGATCATAGGGGAAACAGGGGGGGAAAACGGACGAATTTGTCTCCCTCGCTGGGAACAGGAGGTAAGTCGGCCATCTGAAGTCGGAGACTCTAGCTGCTCCTCTCACTTTTTCAATTGTCTCTTTTTACTTCCGAAGTGCAGCGCGCCGAAGAACAGGCTACCGGATACCTCGAGTCCGGCCGAAACCAGCGATCGCAGTATGCACACTAGTTTAGTTTAGAGGATACAGCGCGGAAACAGGACCCTTCGGCCACGAGTCCGTGCCGACAGCGGTCGCCGTTGCACACTAGTTTAGTTTAGATACAGCGCGGAAAGAGGAAAACAAAACTCGATTTGTTACAGCTCTTTCACCCTCTCTCTCTATCCCCCCCTCTCTCTCTTCACCTCACACAATCTTTCTCTCTGTCTCTTTTGATTCAAGTGTGCAACTAGAAATTTAACCTTACCCTCGTTCTTTACGCCCTTCCTCCGCCGCTTCTCGCTTTCGCTCTCTCCGCCCTCTCTCTTTCCCGATTTTCATGATTTCTATCTATATATCATCTTTCTATCTATCTATCTATCTATATATCTATCTATCTATCTATCTATCTATCTATCTATCTCATCTATTATTATCTATCTATCTATCTATCTATCTATCTAATCTACTATCTATCTATCTATTATCTATTAACTATCTAATCTTATTATCGTATCTATCTATCTATTATCTATTATTATCTATCCTATCTTCATGATTTACTAAAACTCACATCTTGGACCACCTCCAGTCTGCGTTGTTTTTTTTTAATTCGCACATCGACGCCACGTATGTCGCTAGGATAATTCGACAAACTGTCTCACCGATCACGTTGCTCTAAGCGCAACCACTTTTATTCGGTCGGTGGACTATTAGAAAATTACGAACTTTTAACATAATCTCGAGTCAGCAGCTTGACCTTCTCGCCTGTCAGTCACCATGAAGTAACGCCCCTTCCGGGCGAGGAGACTAACGCACAGAGGCCGGCGGGAGTCAGTCAGCCCGGGAATCCCAGAAGTCCGGAAGCCGTCAGCGAGAGTTGAGTCCAAACGGGTGAGTTCACAAGCCGTGAGTGACTGAAATGTATCCACAAGCCGTGATTACAGAATCATGGTCTACAACCCGTCTGAGTGAACTGTGATCTACTTGTCCGTGGAGAGAAAACTGTGTGTCCACAAACCCGTTAGGGAGTGATCTGTGAGTCCTCGAAAAGGTAACCGCGAGTCCACAAGCCATGGCTTGATTGAACTGTGTCATAAGCCGGGACT